>VXBI01007053.1:264507-341261 GCA_013397375.1 Toxostoma redivivum | reverse complement strand
TTTTTTTTTTTTTTTTTTTTTTTGTCAAAGTTTCACATTTAATTGACCAAAAAAAAAAAATTACAGAGCTGCCACTTTTGATTTCACATTTTCCTGTGAAACATTGCACATTGTCTGTCTTAACCTTTTTTATTTGCTGATAGCATCTGAGCTAAATCCCTTATTTTCCTGCCTCACTTTCAGCCTTTTTTTTCTCATCCTTAAGCCAAAGAGCCTTGTCCTTCATACAAAATGATCCCTCTCCCCTGCTTTAAAATGATTGCTGATATCCTTCCATAAATTCCCCCCCTTTACCTTTAAGATCAGATAAGGCATGATAAGGTTGTTGTCGATGTGATTGCAGCGATTTTAATTGAACAGACACTTTCACTGACTTGCCAGGATCTGCGGGCACCGGAGGCTGCTATTAATAGCCTATTGACTGAGCTTACAGACTCCATTTTCTGATGCAGGGCTGGGGAAGGGTTTGCTTCCATTAGGTGGCATTCACAGGAAATGGAGGCCTGCGTGCACCCAAAAGGCCAACAAAAAAAACTCAGGGTCTGTTATTTTATTGAAGAGAAAAGAGTGAGGATTTCTTCCTTTTTTTCTTTTGATTCAAGGGCAGAGGTAACAGTATCTCTGAAAGAAGAGTTGTTCTGTTTAAAAAAAAATGGAATAATCAGTATTTGTGGCCTCCAAATAGAAAGCTGTCCCTCCGCTGGGGTTCGATCAGGGAAATTCAGGCTATTTCTGGCACTGAACAGGGAAGGTATTGTGCAGAGCTAGATAATACCCTGGGTTTTTCAACACCAGCTCTGGGTAACTGAATACACCCCGTGAAAGGAGGGAAACTGTTTGCTAAATAAAGGATCTCATTTGTCTCCACGTTACGTGTGATGGTGAGCTCTGGGGGGGTCTCACACGTGATGAGCAGCTGGGTGTGTGTGGACATGGCTGATGGCAAGAAGGTGCTGATTCCCACTCAGCTGCCATGGGAGAGCCAGGGGTCTACTCTGTGCCTCAGTTTCTCCATCCAGAAGGGATGTGGGATGTGCTGCTGATGGGGGAAAGGCTGTGGGATGTGCTGATTGACCTCCTGCCCGAGAGAAGCCCATTACTAATGCAATGAACTAATGCACCATTCCCTGCTGTATCTCCATTTCCAGCAGTAAATGAGCACACTCTGATGACTCCTCCTTGTTCCCTGGTAGGGGGAGTTTGATGTGCATGCTGGAAAGGGTTAACCCGGCCCCATCCCTGGAAGTGCTCAAGGCCAAGTTGGATAGAATTTGGAGCAACCTGGTCTAGTAGAAGGTGTCCCTGTCCATGGCAGAGGGGTTGGAGTGAGATGATCTTTGAGGTCTTTTCCAACCCAAACCATTTTCTGATTGTAAAATCCTCACAACCCCTTTTCTACCCCCTCAATAAATACAATGTCAGGAAGATGCTCAGGAGCAGAGACTTGATTCTGGATTTTTCCATCCCAGTGAGAGCTCACAGCTTCCCAGAGGAGACAGTGCATCACTTCCTCGACCTGGCGTCCCCTCTGAGGAGGGGAAATCTTGCCCCTGGCTTTAGGATTTTGCCCATAATCCTCTGGAGCAAGCTGCAAAGTCATCGCAGCACTCAGCTGTTATGAAACAGGATGTCACCATTAATTCCTTGTGCTGGCTGGGAGCAGGGCTGGAGTGTGGGAGACAGAGCAGACCAGCCCCCGGGCATGGTGTGGGCAGGGCAGGTTTGGAAGTGATGCTGTGTTCTTTCTCCTGGGGAGGCTCATCACTGGAGTATGGTATCTGCTTTTGGGAAGTGCCTCCCTCTGACTGGTGATTGATAATGGGCCAGAAGAAGCTGTGATTGCAGGGAAGAGAGGGATGGAGGGAGGGAGGGATGGATGGATGGATGGATGGGAGCAGGATATCACAGCTTTGACCTTGCGTAGCAATAGATCATTAAATCATCTGCAAATGACCTAATTCCTTTCTCTTCCTTAAAATCCCCTTGTATCTGAGGCCAAGAGCTGATGGCTGCAGCCCATTTTAACCCCTTGCTTTGGCCAGGTTCCCCTGACTGCCCCACACACAGCATGGCCAGCAAGGGTGGGCTTGTCCTGCCCCATCTCCCCCTTGGCAGGATCCCAGCTCGGACTGGGAGCACGACCTCCGTGCTGGGGGGAAATCCAGCTCTCCCTGGTGTGGTGACGTCAAAGGGCTCCAACCCAAAGGAGAAGGCCCTTCAGAAGTGCCACTGTGGTTTTACCAGGGAATGTGCTTTATCACAGGGCAGAAAGATTTACTGGAGCTAATCTCCCCCAGCGTGATTTCCTGCATTACAATGTTGGCTGAGATTTTGGCCATTTGGCAACGACAGTTGGTCTGGCTGCAGCTCACAGTAGCTTTTCCTGTGAATTTGCACACTCTGTGGCAAAAATCAATCACATTTCTTTTCTGCTCGTAGCAACCATCTCTCATTTCTTTTTCTTTTAACCCGTTCCACCCCTGCCAGTTTTGGCCTCACTGATGTAGCAATGCCCTTTCCCACTAACCAGCTGTCTCACTGTCTCACTAGAGCATCCAGCTCACAGGTCTGGATTAAAATCACAGAATCAGAGAATCATTTAGGTTGGAAAAGCCCTCCAAAATCATCGAGTCCAACCAGCACTGCCAAGGCAACCACCAGACCATGTCCCTGTGTGTGCATCTCTGTGAAACCAGGGAAATAAAATAAATCTCATAAACAGTCACTTTTCAATAACTCCATTAGCATTAGGGAATGGGATAAGTATATAAATATCCTCTCAGAGACATTTAGTGTGGCAAGAAGCAGCTTTCCACGTTTCTGTACAGGATTTCCCAGCAGCAGTGCAGGCCCATAATGTTTCATGGAGGAGACCTCACGGGTTGCTGCCTCCAGGTCTGCCCATCCAGCCTCACTCACAAATTCACTTCATGGCTCTTCTTCCAACCTCTCCTACATCCTGTTGAGGAGCATGTTGAGAGCAATATCTCCTTTCACCTGTATTTATTAGTAAATAGACCATAGCTCTCATTGAATTTAGGGAATTTTACCTTTAAATGTTTGACCCTGTGTGAGCTTGGGAAGTGCCCTGGAGGGTGTGAGCTTGGGTTTCTCACTCATTCTTGCCTCTGTGTTGACCAGATGGGGAAGGGGTCCTTCAAATACGCCTGGGTGCTGGACAAGCTGAAGGCTGAGCGTGAGCGTGGCATCACCATTGACATCTCTCTGTGGAAGTTTGAGACCACCAAGTACTACATCACCATCATCGACGCCCCTGGCCACAGGGACTTCATCAAGAACATGATCACTGGGACCTCCCAGGTGAGAGATGGGGCTCAGGACATGGGGGGCTGCTGGGAGGGGGAGGCTGGGGCTTGTTCACAAGCTCAGGGTCATGCAGGTGCTGTTAGAGGGCTTTTAGAGGTAGGGAGTTGAGAGAGTTCAGCAGGGACAACCCAAGAGACTGGGTGGCACCAGGGGGCTCCTGCACCTCCCTGGCTGTCTGAGAGAAAGGGTGGCTTTGGGCACAAAGAGGTGGTTTCTCCACCCCATTTCCACCCACATGAGAAGATGGGAAGAATGTGACCTGCCTGGAAGCTGGGATGCTGCGAGCTACAGGCCTTTGTGTGTGTAACTATTTTATCTTTAGCCAAATGAGATATACAATAAACTTCCAACAATCCACTAGGTTTTATTGGATAAAGGAGGCTCCACAGATCTCTTCTCCTTCCTTTCCCTCAAAACAGCTGTCATTGTCCCACATTATATTGCCAAACCCAATGGCCTACCCTTCTTGAATAGGGAGGTTTCCCCTCATTGTGTTGTGGGATATTCCTGCATCTCCCTGTGATAGGTGCTGGGTGAAGCACACTACATGCCCAGTGAGATTTCCACTGAGATACCAGATGGACTGGGCATGGCTTTTTCCAAACCCAAGCAGCTTCTGCTGTGTGTTTTGGTACAAAAGTAATCTGGGGAACAGTCTCCATGGCTGGAACCATCACCCATCACCTCTGTGGGTGATTTTTTGTTTGCAAGACTTCAGTAGGGTTTTAAATAAAACCTTGTCTGTAGATGATCAAGATGAGGTCCTGGTCAGAGTCCTGCATCCAGGAGAGATCCACACTGGTTTCCCACCCACAATGCAGAAGCATGTGAGGTTGGCAAGTCTGAAATAGCACAGCTGGGTCAGTTTTAAGGCAGATCAGCAGTGTTGTGGGTAGCAGCTGGCAGGGAGTCATCTGTGACTCCCCCAAAGCCCTCAGGGTGTCACCAGGGCCCTGCAGCAGTTCATGTGCTCTCCCCCCAGGCTGACTGTGCTGTCCTGATCGTTGCTGCCGGTGTGGGTGAATTTGAAGCTGGTATCTCCAAGAACGGGCAGACCCGAGAGCACGCCCTGCTGGCTTACACCCTGGGGGTGAAGCAGCTCATCGTGGGCATCAACAAGATGGATTCCACAGAGCCGCCCTACAGCGAGAAACGCTACGACGAGATCGTCAAGGAGGTCAGCGCCTACATCAAGAAGATCGGCTACAACCCGGCCACGGTTCCCTTCGTGCCCATCTCGGGCTGGCATGGAGACAACATGCTGGAGCCCTCACCCAATGTAAGTGTGCCTTGTGTTACACCTCTTTCTCCCCCCACTCTGAGGATCCTGACCCGAGCTGAAGATGAACTCGGTGCTCTGCAAACATTTCCTGCACCCGTTGTGCTGGCAGCACAGACAATGTGTCATGGAGCTCTGCTTGGCTCCAGGCCGGATGAATGGGATCACTGTTCATGGGTGCTGTGCCCAGACACCCCAGCAGCTAAACATGAGCATCTTCAGGGGATGAGCTGTCTGGCTTTGCTTCTGGACCAGGATTTGAAGTTTTTGCCTTGTCAGAACTGATGGTGACATTAGAGCAGCAATTGTGACTCTCAGCAGGAGCAGTGAGTGTGTTTTTAGGGCATTGTTTTCTGAGGAGAATAACACAATCTGGGGTCAGATTTGGAGCAGTTCCCACAGTGCAGCCAGGCTCCCTCATGCTGGGTCTCAGGTGCCATTTCCCATTGATGGTCTGTGTCACTGCAGTGGCCAAACCTCCACTGCCAGTGCTGGGATCTCACTCCTAAAGGTGATGTTTTCTTCAGGTTTCCCATGCTAAAACCACAGTTCCCTAGAGCATCCATTTGAGGCTGCTCCTTTTCCAGCTGGTTTTTACTCCCTCTGTGATGGGGATGGTGGGAAGACAAAGGCAGGGTGCTCTGAGTGGGCCCGTGCCATCATTTCATACAACAGAAAGAAGAGCTTGAGAAGGATGGAGGGTTTTGGCAAACAGTCTGCCCATAACACTTGTAATTCTGACACTGGCTTTGTTGGAGAAAAAGCTACCTCAGGGTTAGTCTTTTAAAAAAATGATGGGCTGGAAAGTTCTGGCTAGAGGAAGGTCTCAGGGTGACTTCTGTGTGACCTTGAGCAAGTTGCTCAGATCAGACACCCCAGGAATCTCTTGTGAAACCAATGGGAAATTTGATGCTTAGGGGGACTTCAGGACATCACCTGTGGATTAGGGCAGGGCTCTGTGTTGAGGGAGGCAATCCATGAGTCCAGCAGCAGCTGAGAGAGGTCAGGGATCACAGGCCTGAGGAAGGGGAGTGCTGCAATGCGAACACACACAGTCATGAAACACAGTTCCTGCCTGCACAGGAAAGGCAGCTCACTTGGGATGGCATGGAAAGAAGGAATTATTGGGGTGCCTGGGAGATTCCTGTTCCCTGAGGAGCAGAGCTGGGATAAAGGTCAGCCACGGCCATGCCAAACCCAGCCCCCTGGTTCCTGGGTGCCTCAAATCAGGCAGGCTCCAAATGTCAGCAGCTGCTGGGCTAGGAAGATGATCCTGAACGATTCTCCTATAAATAGGCAGAGAGGGAGGCACAGAGCAGGAGGGGCTCTGTGCTCCCCTTCCTACAGAGGGGTCTCAGGGCAGGTTCCCAGTGTGATGTGCTGCCTGGGAGAAGGCAGGGGGTGAAACAACTCTCCCCTTTTCCTAAAGAGGCTCCTGGGTTCTGCCTGAGCTAGGGAATTGGGAAGAAAACCTGGCCTGGTCTGGAACAGAAGAGCTCTGCTGGAGACGGTTGAGGGACAGACTCCTCCTCCTCATATTGCACCACCTCTGGGAAAGCTTAAGCAAGAACCTGGTGTAGATGTCTCTTCTCTCTTTCCTGGCCTGAAAAAGCTCTGATTATTTTCACTTGTAATTTCTGGACAGGTTTCACTGAAGCACAAGGCAGTCAAGTGACTTGTCTGTCAGAGGACTTATCAGAAAGTGGGGATTAGAGCCATGATGTCCCTGCAGCTCCTGTTGCCTTTGAGCAAGGGGGGTGTGGTGGCACATCAGCCTGGAACTGGCTCTGTGTGGGAGACTCCAGCCCACATCCCTGTTGCACAGAATCCCAGGGCCAACTGCAAAAAATGACAGCTGGGCTGTGCTTCCATCAAAGTTTGGCATTCGAGAGCTTTTTGGGAAGTGGGGTGTTCTGTAAAGCAGCTTTGTGATGCTCCAGCTGGCACAATGGGGCCATTCCATGTGGTTTGGGAGATTTTCACCCCATGGGATGCTGCAACCCAAACACACCCAGTCTCTGGTGCCAGGATGTGTGGTTGCCTGGGGCTGCAGCCTCAACACTGAGGTGTGGCGGGGGGGGGTTGTTGAGGTGGTCATGGGCTGGGCAAAATCAGAGAAAGGCAACTACTCTGTAAAATAAACTTTGTGTGTAAAAGAGCTGGAGCTCAGCTGTTATTTTGCGGAGCTGGAGCCTATGTGTCTGCAGGATTTGGTTAGATCCTGCTTTTGCCATAGGAGTGGTGGAGCAGAAATTGCTCTTTGGGGAGCAGATTTGAGGAATACATGACAGAGGTTTTATTTGGGTGGCCATAGGAGGCAGCACAAACCAGGTTTTGCAGATGCTTTTCACCTTGAGGTGATGCTGAGGTTTTGCAGAGATTTTTTCCCAGAAAGTGTCTAAGTTCATCTCTACCTGATTCTCGGCATGTCAGAAATCCCCTGGAGAGAGGGATGGTGCCAGGTGACAGCCAGGTGTCATGGGCAGAGGCTGTTATTTTCCTGTGTGCCAGAGCTGTGTGGGGCAGAGGGACAGGAGCTGTGGGCACTTGGTGGCCATCATCCTCGAGAGCAGAGCCTGTGGGCAGGTGGCCACCAGGCAGCTGCTGGCACAGGTCCCTGCCTGGCATTTGGGCCATGTGACAGCAGAATGGGGGGAGGTCTGAGTCATCCTGCACATCACAGAGGCTCCCTCACTGCCTGGATGGAGTTCTCATTTTGCCTGGCTCTGGGTCTGGCTGTATGGCAAGAGCTGCAGTGCCCTGGGAAGAACCCACTTCAAAAGTGTCCCCAGGCTCCTCCTGCCACTGCCACAAGAAAGACACGTGGTGTCAGATGTGACCCTCTGAAGGGGGCTGACCTGAATGCCTTGGATGCAAGCTGAGTTCCCTGGCTGCATCCTGTCTTTCCCTCTCTCCTTGCCAAAGCTAGTGCATATTGATGGATAGGAAGCCAGCCTTGGCATAGTCACATCCTGCAGGCATGGCTGTGAAGCTGGGGGCACTTTGGGGGTCTTGCTTCACCCCAGCCCCCCATGCCCACTGCACTGTGCCACTGGTGTTGGTGCTAAAGGAAAAAAGGCCACATGCACAAAGTGTGTGATGGATTTGGGACAAACAGGAAGCATTTGACATTAGAATGGGAAAATATTGTCTAAGGCTCTCTGTGCAGAGGCATAGCCTTGCAGACTCGGATCTCTGCTTGTTGTATTAGAGTTGCCTCAGACCCAGGACTAATTTTTTTCTGACTAGCAAGCTCCAGGTGTTGCTACAACATCCAGATGTACAGCATCAGCCCAATAAAGCACTGCAGCTCCCTGCATTTAACCATGGTGCCTGAGCACATTTCCACCCCGTCCTGCCTCTTTTCTGGGAAATTTTCAGTTTCAAAACCCACTTTAGGGCAGGAGAAGGGAGCATTTGAGAAAAGGAATCCTGTCTCTTGGCAACTGGCTTTCCAGCATCCTCCCAAGCCAGGGTTTAGAATCCAGACTCTGGAGGGGTGATAGCAGGAGTGAGTGGGCAGAAACATCTCTCTGGGGCTCACCTTGGAGAAGTTTGGATCCCAGGACTGAAGGCTGAGCACTTTGTGGCTGGGACTTGGCTGCAGACCCTGTGGTTTTTGTGCTGGAGGGTTCCTGGATGGTGGGACCCAGGCCCCATGGGGTGGTGTGGGGGGGGGGGCTGTGAGTTTGCTGGCTTTAACCACTCCCATCCTTTTTCTCCTGTTAATGACTCTTTTCTAGAAGAGAGAGAGGGAGATTGAGCAAAAAGGAGCAGATAAGCCTGCAGGGATGGTGGAGTGGAAGGAGCTCCCCAGCCCCCTGGCAAAGCCAGGGCATGGCAGGACTGCCATGTAGGTTTTCCAGGTGGGACATCTCCCTGGGTTTACCTCTGGGTGCTGAGGACAGGCACATCAGTGAGTGTTGGAAGTGTTCAAGGCCAGGTTAATGGGCTTTGGAGCAACCTGGTCTCGTGGTAGGCATTCCTGCCCATGGCAGAAGGATGGAACAAGATGGTCTTTAAGGTCCCATCTGACCCAAACCATCCTGTGATTCCATGGTTCTCTGTTGCTGCTCTCTTCCAGATGCCTTGGTTCAAAGGCTGGAAGGTGGAGCGCAAAGAAGGCAACGCCAGTGGGGTGTCCCTGTTGGAGGCCCTGGACACCATCCTGCCCCCGACCCGTCCCACAGACAAACCCCTGCGCCTGCCCCTCCAGGATGTCTACAAGATTGGAGGTGAGCTTTGCCACTCCTCTGCCTGAACTGGAGTCTTCATTCCATAGAAATCTGGGAATGACATTTCCAGGTGTTGGGAAACTGGATGGATTTGGCTCTTCAAACCAGAGATAATGTTGGAGAAAAGGGTGGTAGCTCCTGGGCAAAGATCCCGTTTGAGCCTGGGCTGTCTGGGGTGGAGGTGGACACACCTAAAGGTGCCCAGGGACCAGGGAGGAGCAGCAGGTTTGTGAGCTCTCCCCAGGGAACACACGATGCCAAAATGGCTGCAAATTTGTGTGTCCCAGAGGTCATGGCTGGCCAGGCAAGCTGGAGGCAGCAAAAAACATTCTGTGACCCAGATGAGAGACAAGACCAGCAGGGAGGGCCACTGAAGCTGGTGCATGGCAGCTTGGCTGTGACCTGCCCAAGCTTCCCAAATGCTGGTGTCCATCATCAGCACCTCCTCCTGCCAATCTGTGCCAGCCATGTAGGGAGTGCCATGGCTGACACGTGTCCCCTTCCCTCTGGAGAGGTGATGGGGACACTTTGCTCAGCTGTAAATACCCTGTGAGCTCTCTGACCTGCTGGCATAAGTGGACAGCATTGCTGATTCCCTGGCTGCTGGATCAGGCAGGCACAGCCTTTTCCAGTCCTTTCCCACCCTTTTCCAAGGACACATGCACTGAACATGGGATTTAGCTGGGTTTTTAATGCAGGCTGCTGTTGTTTGTTTGCTGTGGAGATGAAAGGTGGTGAGCAGGTCTGTGTCCTCCCCTAGCTCAACTGGGACAAAAGGATCTGGTTTTACTGGGAGGCAAGTCCTTGGGGAGGAGAGACACCATGGGAAGAGGGAAGGTAGAGGCAGCAGGATGGATGTGGGGGAGCAGATGGGTCCAGCCAACTTCTTCAGTCTCTTTTCAGTGTTGTTTCTCTCAATCATTCTTCACCTGCCTCCAAAGGGGAATTTTCCCAAGGTGTCCTGGTGACAGAGGGTGTAAAAAATCCCAGCCATTAAATGAGCCACCCTCATTCTCTGTCACAGCTGGTGGTGTGGCCATCAGAGATGTGGACAGTGTTGTTGCACACATGCTGGGGTGTCCCAGTCCTCCATGCAGGAGATGCCACAGCTGCTCCAGGAGAACTTTTGGGGCATGCAGATTGCTCAGGACTTTCTGACTATAGGTTACTTCTTTTCTACAAAACTTTGAGTAGGAAGGATGGGTTCATAGTGATTTTCAAGGTTCTGGTGTTGATCTGCTGAAAACTTGGGGGTTTTGGGCAAGCAGCAAACGTGTTCTTTGGTGACAACTACTGGAGAAATCTTGCTTTTGCTGAATTCTGGCCCAGGGCCATACCAAGCAGATTGAATTTTGCTGCACTCTGTCCTTGTCTCCACAGGGATTGGCACAGTCCCTGTGGGCCGAGTGGAGACCGGAATCCTGCGGCCTGGCATGGTGGTCACCTTTGCCCCTGTGAACATCACCACTGAGGTGAAATCCGTGGAGATGCACCACGAGGCCCTGAGCGAGGCTCTGCCTGGCGACAACGTTGGCTTCAATGTGAAGAACGTCTCGGTGAAGGACATCCGCCGCGGGAACGTCTGCGGGGACAGCAAGTCGGACCCGCCGCAGGAGGCGGCGCAGTTCACGTCTCAGGTGAGCACCACGCCTGGTTTGCCACTGTGCTGCCTACATCTGGGGGAGGGCAGGCTCACAGAGGTTTTTCTCCATGAGAACTTCCTCTGTGTGTTGATGGAACCAGTTGGAGGCTGGCTTGGTTATTGAGAGCCTGTTGGAGAAAGTTAGTTTGCTCCGTGAAAACACATTTTGAAGAAGGTCACCTGGAAAAAAGCTCTCTCTCATTTCCTGCTTTGTTCAAGGTAATTAACCTGGCGCAGGGCCCTTTGCCTGGGCCAGGCTGAGGTGGGCCCCATTTGCAACCAGGGTCCCTGGTGGGCAGGAAGAGGAGAGCCGCGTTTCTAAAATCTCGGCCCTCCCTTCTCCCCTCCCAGATCCACAGCTCAGCAGAGCCCTGCCACCGGCTCAGAGCAGCTGAGGGGTGGCTGAGCCCACCCAGCCACCCACACAGCCTGGGGGGAGGCAGCCGGGGCCCCTGTCTGGGAAGCTGGCATGTCCCAGAGGGGAGGAGGGGTGGCCATGGGCAGCGGGTGCTGCTGCTGAGCCCCAGGGAGGCTGATTGAGATCTCAGCCATCCCCCAGCTCCCAGCCTTGCCATGACACTGCTCTGTCCCCCAGGTGATCATCCTGAACCACCCTGGCCAGATCAGTGCTGGCTACTCGCCCGTCATCGACTGCCACACCGCACATATCGCCTGCAAGTTCGCCGAGCTCAAGGAGAAGATCGACCGGCGCTCCGGCAAGAAGCTGGAGGACAACCCTAAGTCCCTCAAGTCGGGTGATGCAGCCATCGTGGAGATGATCCCTGGCAAGCCCATGTGTGTGGAGAGCTTCTCCCAGTACCCACCCCTTGGTAAGGGAATGGCTCTTTGGAGGTCTCCTGTGGAGGAGCATGAGGGCTCTGGGGGTGCAGAGCTCACACCAGACATGCTGAGTTTCTCCCAGCTATATGGGGAGGGAGTTGAGGATGTTTTTTGCTTCCCCATGTGCTGCCAAGATGGGTTTCCAAAGGCTGTGTTTTCCCTCTGGGAGCAGCACCATTTTCCTTTATGGTTACTAAACCATGATAGTTTCTGAACGCAGAAACATTTTCCAGTTTCCTCCTCTCTACCCTAAAACAACTGGTCAGGAGAAAAAAGAGGGAAATTTGTTCAGTAGAAGCCACCTTTTAATGCAGGGAAGTGCCTTGCTTGATTTCTAGGATAGTTTGGATTGGAAGGCACATTAAAGGCCATCTTGTTCCACCCCCCTGCCATGGGCAGATACTTCTACTAGACCTGGCTGATGTTGCACATCTGGAAGCTTTAGCTTTCTCTCTAAAGAGAAAAGAGATGGGGTTTAAGTTTAAAAACAGTAATTTAAATAGAAGTGAGCATCAGGACTAGCAAGGGTTGGTAGCTCAGGAACCTGCTCCAAGGGCAGGGATACACATGGCACCATGAGTGGGGGGTGTAGATGCCACCACCACCCTCCCAGAAGAGCCCAGCCTTGGTGTCCCTCTGGCATTCCTCCTCTCTCTGTCCCTCAGGCCGCTTCGCTGTCCGTGACATGCGGCAGACTGTGGCTGTGGGCGTCATCAAGAACGTGGAGAAGAAGAGTGGTGGGGCTGGGAAAGTCACCAAGTCTGCCCAGAAGGCCCAGAAGGCTGGCAAATGAATCGTGGGCTCCCAGTGCATCGCGCAGAAACCATCCCTGACACCAGGACGCTGCCACCGTCTCCCCCGGGCGCACGTGTGCACATCAGCTTGTAAGAGTTTATATGTCAACGACTGGATGCTCACCATTAAGGTCCAGTGGAAATTCTTTAAAAGGAAAAGCATGTTCCAGCGTTTGTGAGGCTTCATGTTAATTTTACCAATAAAACTGGTACAACA
Organism: Toxostoma redivivum; assembly: GCA_013397375.1. Taxonomy (NCBI): domain Eukaryota; kingdom Metazoa; phylum Chordata; class Aves; order Passeriformes; family Mimidae; genus Toxostoma; species Toxostoma redivivum. The sequence goes on along the minus strand of VXBI01007053.1, from coordinate 328,927 downwards.
TCCACCGTGGAGAAAAAAAAAAAAACCAACAAACCAAAACCAGACAAATCCCCCCTCCCAAAAAAAAACCAAACCGACCAACCCAAAAGGTGTGGAGCTGTGTGTGTGTGCATCTGTTACTGAGAGGGGCTGGGTTGGCTGAGGGTTGTGTAGTCTCACTTAGAGTAGATGGTGGGGATGGGCACAGGAGGGCCTGGGATGGAAATAAGGGGAAGGAGGACAGTTGGGAGCCCATGTTCAGCGTGTCAGCCAGCATTCAGCCCTTCCCCAGCTTGCATCCTTTGAGCCAGGTGATTTCCCCCATCCTGAAGCAGGACAGCTCTCACAGCAGCTTTGAGGCTCTCCTTAACCAGCTCAATTCTCTAAAATAATTTTCCAGGGTCTTTATTATATATTTTTTTCATGCAAAATAGGCTTAAATTGAGCTCTTACAATTATGCCACAGAGAGAAAGGAAAATAGGGTACCCCATGTCTCCTGTAATGGTGAGCAGCATCACTTTGGCTCTTTGTCATTCCCCTTCATTTTGGGAGCAGTGATTGAGACTGCCTTCTCTCCCCACACATTGCCCTGCCTTGCACATGGTGGATCCCCCAGCCCTTTCCAAACAACACGACAGGAACATTTCTTCCTGACTGAAGCCCAGATGTGACTCAGGTCTCACAAGAAGCCCCAAAACTCACAGTCTTCACCCAGGGCAGTATCTTGACGCCCATCACAGTCTTGCAGCCCCAGGCAAGGTGTGCAGCTGTCCCAGTCCGAAGGGTTGTGATTGCTGAATGGTTGGGATTGACCAAAAAGCAAGAGCCAGGATCTGTGAGGGGGGCTGAGTGTGAGGAGGAGCAGTACAACAGGGCAGGGAGAAGGAGGGAGGTGGTGTGAGAGTTGTGCTTCCACTACATCATTCCAGGGATGTTTCCAAGGGACGTTTCCTCCCTGAAGGAGGCATTAGCGGTGTGCTGGGGCATCCTGAGCTTGTCTGTGCCCATGACTCGGCTTTCAGGAGGAGACAGTGCTGGGAGCACATGGCCCTACATGGTCTTTGTGAAGGGCAGCATCACGAGAGGCCCTCCCCAGGAGAGCTCCAGAGGCACAAGCATCATCATTACTGTTTGTGGCACAAAGCCCTTAATGATCCTAATTAACATCTGATGCTCTGCAGTGCTGAGTGTCCCCAGGCAGAGCCTCAAGGAGCTGGCATGCAGCTGAATCACAGAGAGCTCTGCATGATCTCACCCTGCCTGCTCCCCCAAAACTCTTCCCATCCCATGTCCATGGATATGGACTGGCTCCCTGGGCCAAAATCCCCAAAACTGCACAGGTTACCAAGGCTCCTCACTTCTCTCCACACACCCCACATCCACCAGCTTCATCTATAGAAATCAATTTGATTCCCAAGGTCTTTGCAGTATCTGGGCTCTCTGAAGTGCCGTGTCCTTGGCATGCCACAAATTGGAAGGGGATCTGGGGATCCCTGAGGGCACAGCACAGCCACAAGAGAAGGCTGTTTTCCCACTGATAGTTTAATCTCATCTTCCAGCTCCTCCTGCATTTCCCAGCTCCCGAGGCATGTTTTCCCTGAGACAGCTTGTGCCTCTTCTGGGTATTTCCAAGCAGGAGAACATTCTCATGTGCATGACTTTCCTGCATCCTTAAAAGCAGCAGCAACAGGAACTCGTGGGGGAATATCCCTCCCATGCTGTTCAGGAACCTCCAGCTCCCTGGTGCCCCATGGAACCACAGCAGGAGTGGGGACAACTGTGGAGTCAGGTGGGGGACAGAGAAGTGCAGGCACAAAGTCTGCACCTCTCTCCTATTTTAAAAGCAAAAACAGGCTTGACAAAACCATGGCTACGTTTCCATAGAAATATGCCAGGGGAGCTGTGAAAGATACTCTGCACAAGTGGTGAGGTAATTAATGATGGAACTGCAGAACAGCAAAAATATAAACCCCAGAGGATATAACTCAGATTTGCTCATGGCTCAGAGCAGGGCCAAGTTTTCAGCCTCATTTCAATGTGGGTTGGCACCCCAGGTGATCTGCAGGAGCAGAAAGAAGAAATGGTGCCTGAAGTGAGATCTCAGCAGCAGCAGCATCCCCCATTTTAGGAGGTTTCAGTCAGGATCTTTAGCAAGACAGAATTGACGAAATATTGTTATTTAAACCCACTTCAAAGCATGAGGTTCCCAAAAGAAAAATATGCTGAATTTCTGGGCATCTCAACACAGCATCAATGAAGCCACAATCGGCCTCCAGCCAAATCTTTGGTTTGAATCCGTTGTGTTTTGGGATTCGGGAACAACCCCCATGTGCAAATCACTGCCTGGCCCCACAGGTCTTGCAGGCACACAAGCAATGATGCCCTTAGCTTGACATGATCCATTTTGGGGTCCTACCAAAACGATAAACAACCCAAGAGCCCCCTGAGCTGGACCACAGGTGGATTTTGGCAAACCTTGCAGTGAGCTCAAGCTAATTGTGGAAGCACCGTGTCAGAGCAGGTGGATGTGTGTGACTCCTGACAGGTGATAGAGCTGTGGAGGTGAGATGGATTTTAAAACACCAAATTCGCCTCCAATTCCTCCCTGCCATGGCCAATTGTGCTGGGACGCCAAAACCCAGAGCTCAGAGTCATTTTTTCATAGCAACTTTTATTGTTTTGGAGTCATTTTCCATCGCAGTCCTCCCTGAAGGCGTTGCGGTGACCGCTTCCCATAGCAGCCTCATCGGTGCCATCTCGTGGAAACAGGGACAAAGTCCTGGAACAGCTGCCAAGCAGAGGAAATCCAGACCCCGTCCCTGATCCTGGTAGGCAGGCAGCACGTCCAAAGCAAAAGGAATAGCCTCGGGAGATGCAAAGTGCTTATTGCCATTTCTTCGGGGACCAGAGTTTGCAAATGTGATTGTATTTCCTGAAATTTAAAGCTGGTGGAGACAAAATTACTTGAGGTTGTAGGAAAGTCAAAAAACATCAGGGCTGGCTCTGCTGTACAGTTGGGGATCAGCTCTTCAAGAGGAGAGAACCCAAAGGGCCTGGGAGAGGAGGGAAGAAGAGGGAGGTGTGTGTGGGCTGGATGTGAACCACCACCCAAAAGGGGACATCACCTCCACGGGCAGCACACCCTGTGCACAGCTTGGCACTGATGCCCTGATGGGGGTTCCTGATGGAGAAGGGAAGATCCCACAAATGGGACCATCCCTGAGATGTGAATGGACACCTCTGCCAAACCCCAGCCTGGTGCTGGCTGCTCTTGTGGCATCCACTGGAATGAAGAATGAGTGCTTCTCCTTTCCCACCTCTACCCTCGTGTCTGCCTGTGTGCTGTTAATAATTTAAAGTAAGTTTTCTTAATCCACTGGAGCTGATTGGCCAACTCAGCAGGCGTTTGGGGCTGCTCTAAAAAATTTATAAGGCTTTTGCAAGATTGCAAGTGGAATCCAGGCTGCAGATGCTGAGCTGGGGGAATTTGAACTGCCTGCTGCCCTTCTGCACTTGGAGGGGAGTTAAGGCATCAGCCACAACCCCTTGTCAGCCTGGGCAGGTCTCTGCAGAGACCCAGCACAGGTCACACTTCACTGGCACACAGAAAACCTCTCCAGTCAGGGCAGTTCCTCTCCCATGGCTCCGTCATCTGTCACCACATTTTGCTGAACCTTAACCCCACGCAGGCAGTGAGGTCCTGCCTGTGTCACACTGACTCAAAAGTCTTGGTGACATCTGATGCATTTACACAGCATTTGAAAGCACACCCCACTAGGGAGAAAAAGCAAATTAAGATCTCCTGACCTCCCATTCTGTTTTTGCTGCCTTGGAAGCCAATGCCACTGACATGCCAAGGAGGCCAAGGTGTCATTCAGCCCAGAGTTCCCAGAGGACATCACCCAAGGGGGTCCTGCCATCGCCTGCTGAATCATCTGTGGTAGCGGTGGCAATGGTGCACATGCAGCACAAAGTGACTACATAACCTCAGAAAGTGACTTCATCACTGACCAATGTCTTTCCCTGTGTCCCAGCAGATGTTTCTCCTCTCCTTGGGCAGTTGCACAGCACACTTCACCTTGCAAAGCTGCACTGCCAATGGGCAGCTCTTCATCCAGCATTGGTGTAAATCACCTCTGTCTGCTCACCAGCCCAAATGTCTGGGCTTGGCCTCTTTCCTGAGCTGATCTGCACGATGTTGGGCACCCAGGTCAGAGCAGATGGGGCTTGGGGCCATCCCCACAGCCTGGGTAGTGCCTGGCCCAGTGGGCATGAGGAGTTCTCCCTTGGTTTTGTGTCCTTGGGGCTGGACACAAACCCCTCGGACTAAACCTTCTTGGGAAACAGAGGATGGGCCAGACCAGAAGCTGGGGCAAAAGGCTGATCAGGGCAGAGAACATCCATGCCTGAATGGGTCTTATCTCTCCATCCTGCTTCCATCACACTCCCTTCACAAAGTCCATCAGCCACCCTTGGCCCCAGAGGTACAAATTCAGAGAGGAGGGTGGGAAGCCAGGGTCTCCCCCAGCATTTTGTAACATGCCAAGGGCCACACCTGGGAGCTTTTGACTAATTTCCTTTAACCACCTCCCTCTGCATTTCCCCAGTTTGAGATCCACATTTTCAAGTGCATCTGCAGCCAGGGGAACACAAAGCAGCAGCTCTGGCCAGGGCAATGCACCACGTCCCATCCTCCTCTTGGCCTGTGCTTTACCCTGTGCAGAGAATTTGCTGAGCTGAAGAGAAACTGGAGCTGTAGCACAGCCCAGGGTGCAGCTCTGGGCCAGACCCTCCCTTCTGCCTCGGGTACCATTTGGCCACTGCCCTGATGTTTTATGTAGAGGTGCTGCAGCATCTTCAAATAACTCATTTCAGCTCTGCTCACAAACATTTTTTTTGCTGCCTACAAATTTAGGATGGCCTGGTTTTGCTTAGTCTAAATGATTTGTAATCACCCCGAGTCTGGCACTGTTCTCATGCCTTATATCTGCTAAATGCTCTCTGCAGTCCCGGCCAGGCACAGCCGAGCACTTAGAGTGATGAGTCTGGCAGCAGCCAGGCTTTGGGATGGGGATACGAGCAGGGCAAAGAGAAGAGGACGATCACCAAATATCGGCTTTGTGGGGATGTGATGGGTGTGACAGCAGGTACTGAGCACAGGCTCTGAGCTGGGTTTGGTGTAGGGCAGGAGTGCAGGGGACACGGGAGTGTCTGTGCCAGCCCTGTCAGTGCGGTGACAAGATCCTCTCCAAGGGCACAGTGCGGAATTCTCGCCCAGCACCGCCCTGAAGGACTGCGGTGACAGCGAGGGCGGGCTTGGCTGTGATGGATGGGACCGCACCGGGATGCTCGGAGCGGCTCCCATCAGAGCGATGCCTGGCAGCCCAAAAGCTTTGGGGTCCTCCCAGTCCAAAAACCCGCACGGGGAGCACGGCAGAGTGGGGACAGGGGGGAGGCCGAGGCTGAGAGCATCTCCAGGTGGGGCTGGCATGCCTGTCCGGGCTGTCCCGGGCAGCTGGGCTGTGCCAGCTCCTGTCGGGCTACAGACACAGCTCGGTTTTACATCTGCCTCCCCTGCTCTGCCCGCACACACAGGCGGGCGCACGGAGATGCTGAATGAGAGGTTTTGAGGGCGCAGTCGGAGTGTCCGAATGCCCAGAGGACAGGAACAGCGTGAGCAAGGCAAAGTTGCGAGAACAAAACAGGAGTTGCATGAAAATCAGGCTGGAAGTGAGGAAATGTCACCCTGCAGGAGCAGCACCCGCATTTTGCCTGGGGGAACGTGCCCAACGTGCTTGATCCTGCCTTGTCCAACACCGAGATGTTTAGCAGGTGCTTCCCACACAGGATCCAAAGTGAGCCCACAAAGAGGGAATTTCATGACCAGTAGAACCAGGAGTGCTCATTTTCCCATGGATTTGTGTTTCGAATAATGTCCTGTGGGTTCTCTGATGTCCATTATTATCGTGTTCATGCATCACCATTTCCTGCAGTGAGTTTTCTGTCCTCTCTCTCATCACACATTCTCACTCAAAGCAATCTGAAATGTTCCCCCTATCTTTAATAAAGAAGATAAAAATTGCCCAAAAGCTCTGCAGTTATTAAAGGAGGGAAGAGAGATGCAGATGCACGTACACCAGCTTTCCTTAAGACCTCAGGTTAAAGATAAATAAATCATAAACCCTTGCCCTTTCACGTTCTTTTGATTTCCCAGGGGTCCAGGCTGAAAAGCTGAAGAAAGCCTGCAGCAAATGCCCACGGTGCAGAGAAACTACGAATTTAGTTACTTCAAGAGTTTTTCTTTGCAGATGATACATGGTATGCTGTGACAGAGGCAGGAGCATGGAGACAGCCACGTCTGCCTGGCAGCTTCCCAACAGAATACTTCAATTTTTTAACCTGAAACATGGATCAAAAGCAACCCTCCTAACTGAAATCAAAATCTAATATCCTTTATTTAACATTTTTGAAATGGAAAAAAAATTACATGGAAAAAATGGAAAGCAGTTTTTCCTTAATTTGGAAAGTTTTTTTTTTTTTTTAAATCTCTCTCAATAACTAAGAGGTAAAATAATTGATTTTAAAGCTTTACAGTGCTTTAGTAATTGGGTTTGGTTTTCTTACTTGCCAAATCTCTAGATTTTGACATTTCAGAAAGAAAGGAAAGGACATTGGGAAAAAAAAAGCTTTTGCATCCAAAAAAGAAAATAATTTTTTCTCCGTGCAGGTTTAGAGCTTTTGCATCTCCTCATGCTGTTTCCCTCCTGCTGGCAGGGACCGTCCCAGCCAGTGCCTTGTACCCCCTTTCCCCTGCTTTTCCCAAAGGAACATCCCATCCCTGGGACAAAATCAGATGGGATTATCTCCTTCAGAGACCCCCTCTGATCCAGCACAGCTCCCCAACTCAAACAGAGCTGGAATCCCCTGACATCCTGCCCCAGCATCTCCTGCCCTACACACCAAGACCCTTTTTATGCCCCCAGCACCTACTAAGCTTGGGCTCTAGAAGGTCCCTCTCAGCCCAGGACACCCAGGACCATTTGGAGCCTTTTTATTTAAGCCGGTTTCCCTTCCATGGGATAAAGCACAGAGCAATCTCTGCCCCTCCTTGCAGAGATGATGTGTCAGAATCAGCTATTTCAGTACGGGCTTGTTTCTTTCAGATGACAACCTCCAGTCCCTAAATATTCATGCAGGTTTCGATTCAGCTTTGAAGTCAGTGGGAGGCAGGTGCTTGAATGGGAACAAAGCACCTAATGGGCTTTGTGGGACTGGGTTGCAGCCAGGATGCAGTTATGGCTCTGGGAGGTGCTTTACTGGGAGCAGAGCCAGTCCTGAGCTGGATTCCAAGCTCCTGAAACCAGGCAAGGCTGGAAGAGCTCCCTGGTGAGACCAAGTTTAGTTTTGTTGCTGTAAGTTGTGTGTTGTGGAGAGCACAGAGCTGGTTTGGTAGGGAGCTCTCAGTGGGGAGGCTTCTCCATCTCTGAGTGGTCCAAGGGGCACTCTGAGGTCCCCAAGGAGCTTGTGGTGGCCATCAAGGTGTGGGAGGAGGTCCTGGAGCAGCCCTGTCCTGAGGGATGAGGTCACAGAGCACTGAGGTGACAGCAATTTGACAGGGTGGCTTTGGTCCTTGTGGTGCAGGAAGAGGTGGAAAACCAAGGAGGTCAGGAGGAACAATGTGAGCACTGGGAGATGGGAGGGATGACTAAGAGAGCTAAATTTACAGAGTCTGGGAAAAGGAAGGCTCAGGGGCAACTGTGGTCATGGGCTAAAAATATCTTCAAGGTAAGAGTATAAATGAAGAAAGGGAATTACACGTGGTCCCAAAGGAGGTGAGGGCAGAAGAAGGAGCTGGAGGGCAATGAGGGAAGCATGGAGAACAGAGATGGGGAAGGACACCTGGCCAGTGGAGATTTTGCCAGGAGAAGGGTCTGTGTGGACAGGGCAGGACAGAAGAGAGCAGTCTAAAGGTGACAGGGAAATGGGCTGGGTGCTGCTCCTTCTATGACTTACTTTCAGCTTTGTGTGTGCTCTGAGTGTAACACAATTTAATTCTAGAGAATTCACCTTAATTTTGCTTTTTTTCCCCCCACTTGTTTCTCCTTCCACATGCCCAGTCAAGCAGATGTTCTTTCAAAAATCCAGTTTTCCTTAGAGTCAGGCCTCCATAGCACAAACTAATATTTAGACCTCAGCAATTTTAATCACCCTTAGAAAGGAGGAACATAAATTTTCAGTTAAGAATGGAGCATGTGTGCCTCCCAAGTCAATTCAGTGTAACTTGGGGAGATTTCTGTTCATACAGTCAGACACTTCCAGCTGCAGCTCAAGCTGATCTCATACAGCAGGATTTGTACCAGGTTTTTCTGGAGCAGCCTCCAATGAGGTTGGTGCTGTCTAAGAACAGGTCAGGAAGATGGATGGTGGCATAGAAATTTTGCATCCAATAAATATGTAATATAAAATAAGCAGCTCTGTCAGCAGCAGGATGAAGGGAGCCTGGCTTCTTCTTATCAGCATGTTGCTTGCAAATTCTGATTGAAGATTTTTAGTGGCTGAGAGGCGTGGCCTCCTCATGGGCACCTTTCCCTGTGCCTGGTAAAGAAGAGAATACACTTTAAAATTCCCCTTGAAGGGGGAAGAAGGAACCATTGGGGAGCCTCTGTCTATCAAGGCTTCTATTTTTGATGAAAATTGATAAAACTTCATTAGCATTGAAACAGATGACTGCCAGATTTGATCAGAACTGGAAAACCATCTGGTGCATCTTAATTTCAGGTGATTAAAGAAAAATTAAAAATGAGTGCTGATACTGTGGTTGTGACTAATTGCCAAAAGCAGCCTTTGCCTTCTGCCCAGTTTGAACCCTCTTGCTCTTGAGGTGATTCTTCTGCACCAGTGTCCTCACCACCCTGCAAATACTCTGCAGCTGTGCCCACATCTCTTCATCCCAAATGTGGAAGCTTTGGCTGAGCATTGCCTTCTATTCTGGCCAGAAATGTCACACTCACCTTTCTCCTTTGGAAATATGTAGATTTCTCCATTTGTGCATATGAATTTTCTTTCCTACAGTTTTTTTTTTCCCTGAGGGTTCCACCTTATGCTGGGGAAGCATCTCCTTCCAGGTTGAGTTCCTCCTATGAACCAACCTCTCTTGGGTCAGGGCTGCTGGTTTCAAAGCCAAAATTGATTTGGCATGTGTTGGGAAGAGTCAAGCAGGGAAAAAACATGAATAATCAATAGACAGGGGCTCCTAGGGCTGTTTTCTGCTCATAGAAGAAGATGGGGGTGGTGGGAGGTGAGGGGGAGCTGAAGCAGAGTGAGATGGGTGGACACTGGGTGCAGAGAGACCGAGCTGATAATGTCTTTTCCCTTGGCAGGTTAGTGTTGCTGGGATGTTGCAGCATCCTGTACAAGGGGAGGTAAAGCCATCTGCTTTAGGGTTTGAAAATAGCTCTGGGAGAGAGCTGTGAGTGACAAAACCCAGGCTAAGGGAAGCACAGTTCACACAAACCACCAGCTGAGTGGGGATGGAGAAAGGGCTCTCGTTCAGTGTTTCAAACAGAAATTTATCCCTGGAGTCATTCTACATATTTCACACCAGTCATTTCTTACTATATCTCAAAAAAAATTGCCAGGGGACAGAGCATGGACTTTCTGAATCTTAACATGGATTGATAGATTTCATCCTACCTTCAGGGTCTTAGCTATCTGCCATGGTGTTTGTGTTTTAAAGTCATCACCAGTGTTGAAAGCAAAGGACTGACTCAGTAATTCTGTTTGTTTGTGGAGACATAATGTCCTTGGATCAGATAAAAGCACCTTCCCACTGCTGCTTTTATATACCTCATTAATTCCCAGTGTTAATGGCTGTGTCTTGTCTTCTGCCACCCAGCAGAAGTGGCACACAAGTGACTTCATCTCCAAAATCACCTGCTGCAGGCTCTGTGCAGGACATGACAGATCAGTAAGTGTTTGTGTCCCCCAGACTGCTGCTCCTCTCAGGACTGCAACTGGCCAGGCACTGGAGCCTGGATCAAGGGACAGCTCCTGTGAGTGGCATGTGGGGGTGGAAGGGGAAAGCCATGTGCTTCTGAGCACTCAGCTGCAACTGGCAGTGCCAACCCGTGGAATATTATAAAAAAGGAGTTAGAGATTCCCTAAGACTCCAAGGTAAAAAGAAAGGGGTGAGGCTAGAACAGCCCTTCATCCATAATTTCAGGCCTTTTCCGCCTCCCAAAGACCACACAAAAGGAGGCAATCTTTGATGCCATGTGCTCTCAAGGTCTTGTTTGTCTTTGAGGTTTTGTCTCCTCCCTGAGTGAAGACACGATCCCTGACAGTCCCTACAACCACACTGTGCCTTTCCTCAGCCCACCCATGACTTGGAAAGGGTGAAATCCCACCCCTTTCCTTTCCCACTCCCAATTTCTGGTGGTCTCAGAGAGGCAGGATACCCAAAGCTGTGCTGCAGTGTGACACTGCAAATGATCAACTAATTAGGCAAAGAAGAGTGTGTTGAATTTAGATTCTTCTTTAAGGCTCACAGACTATTTGTAATCTTGAATTTGTTAATTGAAAATTGCTTCCTTTGTTTGTTGTTGGCCTTTTTGTGGAGGGGGATATTTCCTGCTTTGGGACTGCGTCACTGGATCTATAATAATGCACTTTGTACATTAGTGCCAGGCACATTTGTAATTGGCCACCCTATTAAAGAACACTAATGATCTTACAAGTGTTCACAAATAATGAATAGAATGGCCCCTCATTGAATTGAGCAATTTATTCCCTGACATACTTGCGGATCTGTTTTTCCAGTATTTAACCCAGCTTTAGTTCTCTGCCTGCCTTGCAGAGATGGCTTCTCTTTCAGCCATGTGTTGGAGAGAATATGGGTCACAGGAAACGTTCTGTTCATAAAAAATGTAGGGCTGCTCCACACTTGCTCTTCTCTCAACGTGCATGACAGGGTTTGGGGAGTGAGAGGCAGCAGCTTTAATCTCAGTGCTCCTCTTATGCATTAGTTCTCACTAGGATCCTCCTGAGAAATTAGGGGAGGACAAAAAAGCCAGGACTTGAGAAATGCACTCTGAAAGGTTATGTTGATTTACTCATTCAAATATGAATTTCAGGAAAATCTGGCAAGAATACAGAGCAGTAAGATTGGTTTTGCAACGAAACCCAGCCCTGGGTGGCTCCTGCAGCCATAAAACTTGGGGCCACCATCTTGCTGCTTCCCTACTAACATTGTGTGGAGGTATTTATGATGAAAGGAGCAGCTCACTTGAGCTTGAGATTTAATTTACATACAAAAGGTTTTGTCCTAAAGCCTTGTTGTACTTACAAAGAACATGCAGAGGTGTGCAGTTCACAGATCACCTGTGATTTTTTGAGTTGTAAGGGATAGAAATGTCAGTGGGAATGAGTTGATGATCTTGGGCTTGACTTTATTTGATTGCAGGTCTTCCCATTGCACTGCGAAGAACCCTTTTCATGGAGGATAATTATGTGGGGCAGGCACCTCTGTCCCATCTTCTGCAGTCTGCCTGTTTTCTCCTGAGTCCAATGAAGGGGTGTCAGGAGGAAATATTCCTTGGGGCAGAATCCGGCCATAGTGTAAGGGGGGAAAATGCTGCTGCTGGACTATAAATAGTGGGGTGTTAAAGAGCTGATTTGGGTCAGCACATCTGGAGATGGGCTTTCTGTGATGGGAGCTTGGCTTCCAAACAGCTGGGTGACCATGCCATGGTGCAGTTTTCATGAAAGCTGAATTTGGGCTTCCAAAGATGATAGGTTGAGCCTTTGGAAAGCACGGAGAAAGGGAATGACTTTGCACAGTGGGATTTGCGGAGAGGTTGAGCAGGTCTGTTGCTGAGTGGGCTCACGGAGATGGGGCACGGGTTGGGCCCCTCCTGTGACACCGACAATGTCTGCAGCCCGTGCCAGTGGACCACGGGGATGTGCATCCATCGCAGGGGGCTGCCCAGCCCTCCCGGGGGGTACAGAAGGAGCTCTCTCCGTGGGGATTTGAGAGGGGTGCCAGAGCCTGGTTTGGGGAGCAGACACTGCGTTGGGGACAGGGGGAAGATGCTGTACCTTGATCTGAGACTTGAATGGCAGACCCTGCTTTAGGAGGGATCTACAATGTCAAACACTGCTTTTCTTGCGGGGAGCGTGTCGGACTCGCTGTTTTAAATTTTGGGGGAGGTGAAGAATGGCAAACCCGTATNGCCCGGGACTCCAGCCGGGACGGAGCGCTCCTCATCGCCGGTTCCGAGAGCTCCAAGCGGGGCAGCATCCTCAGCAAGCCTCGCTCCGGGGTGTCGGGCAGCGGGAAGCCCCCCAAAAGGAATGCTTTTTACCGCAAGCTGCAGAATTTCCTCTACAATGTGCTGGAGAGACCGCGGGGATGGGCTTTCATTTACCACGCATACGTGTGAGTAAAAGGGTGGGGGGCAAACCTGATGGCAGAGACCCCCTGAGGTTCGGGGTGCCCTCCTCCACCCCCTCAGCCCCCAAATGCGCCGGAGAGGAAGGATGCTCCAGCTGCAGAGCGGGTGCGGGAGAGGGATGCCGGGTGCTAGGGCTGGTTGGGGAGCCCCAGGGGATGCTGCGGGGGGCGGAGGCTGAGCCGCTCCCCCCCATCCTCTCCGAGAGCAGCCGGGCCGCCCGGCCGGGCCGCCGCTGCATCCCGCATCCCTCGCCCCAGCCCAGGCGGTGCCCGGGGACGGGGCGGTGATGGCCACCCGGGGAAGGGGGCGGGGGGGCTGAAGCTGCCCCTGCAGAGCTGGGGGGTGGCTCCCAGGAGAGGTGCGATGAACCGAGCCCCTGTCTCCCCCTGCCCGCTCCTGCTTGCGGGGGAAGGGGCTGCTCATGCGGTCGGTGCAGGGGGCTGGAGCAGCGGGAGTGATGGGTAGCGACGGTTCCTCCGTCTTGCTTGAAATCACCATAGCAATGCTGTGAGCAGAGGAACAAAAAGCTCCGCTCAGGCACCGTCTCTCCTCCCCCCCACCCCCCAGCATCCTTTCCCTCCCCGGCCCCATCTTTGCCTGCTGGGTGGCTGCAGTAGGTTTGGGACCGGGGTTGGTTCTGGAGCTCTGCTCAGGGTTCTGGAGGTATTTCTTGTCCCCCGTGGGAAGCGTCTGAATGGGAGATGTGTCTAGAAAGAAATGCTAATCATTGTCTGGGGCTCCCTGCCTGTACAGCCGAGCGGTAAACAAAGGAGCATCCCTGGGTGCCCATCTCCCCCTGGTACCCGCGTTTTAGGCAGAAATGGCCCAGCTGACCCGCGTTTGGCAGAAGGATTCCCTGAATCTCTGAAGCATTGCTGCATAGGAGCGCAGATGACTTCCCGTTGTTCCCAGGATTGCAAAGGGAGGGTCAAGATAAATCTCGGTGTTACTGCAACTCCCTTCCCTCTGGGACTTTCCATAGTCCCACCGGGCTCTTCCGCAGGCCTGGGCTCAGGCTGAGGTGCTCCTACCCTCGGTGCCAATGTATTTTTGTTTTGTTTTTGTGCTTTTCCTCATGGCCAGGGCCTCTGTCAGCCACGGCAAAAGGATTTTTGGGGCCTTTTCTGATTTCCCCCTCCATCCTTTTGCTGTTGTGCTGCTGTAAGATAAGGAGTTGGGATGTGCTTTCTGCTCCTCAGCCATTTTGTACCTTGAGGCCTTCCTTGGAGGTGTTGGTGGGACCAGTCGGAGAGGAGAGATCCTGGCTGGGTGGAAGGGGGAGATTTGCTGAGCACTGCAGCGAGTTGGGGTCCTTGGGGAAGCTCATCTCCCCAGGGAAACAGGAGAGGAGAAGAGAGAGCATCTGTGGAGCTCAGCTGCAGCTATGATGAGGAGTGTGAAGTCCAGCACTGGGCATCCTGAGCACCTTTCATGCTCCCATCCATCCTCTGGAGTTGTGGGTGGTTTGTGTCACAAAATCTTCCAGAACCGTGTGGAGGGGCCAAGTGTTCAGGTTGTGAGCTGTGTGTGCACTGAGGGTGGGGATGTTGTGTGCAATGTGCACTGTGTGCTGTTAAATACAGGTGAGACCCCAGCTGGGGGACACTGGGGTGACAGTGGCAGAGATGGAAGGGGCTGAAAGCCAAATGACAAGCAGCAGGGGTAGCTTGTCTGTGAGGGCTTTACAAATATCTTTGGCTTCTTCAGCTACTCTGTGTTAACTTCTGAAATGTTTGGCACTTTCTGTTGGCATTTGCTTGGGCAGGAAGGAGCAGTGAGCAAACTGCCCTGTTCCCAGTGCCAGGCTGTTCCCAGTGTCCCTTGGCTCTCACCACGTAGCTGCATCCCCCCAGCCCAAGTACCTGTCTTTGTTCTGGGCTTATGACTCCACTTGTACCTGCTGTGGCACCACAGAGAGCTGTGTAAAACCAGCCTCTGCCCCCACCCCTCATTACCTTCACCTGCTGGGAAATGGAGGCTGAATTCAGGGCTGAAGTGGTAATTGCACCAATGTCGGTGAAGAGTTGGTGGTATCATTATTTTTTTACAGTGTATTGGGAAGTTCTATGGACTCCAGTTTTCTCTACTATACACATGATCGGTTTAGCCTTGGCAGATTGCTGTTGCAGTGTTTGAAGAGCTGAAGGATATGGGAAACTTCACACAAAGTTACCAGGATAAATTCATGCATCAGTTATCCCCCCTTGCTGCCTGGGTGAGCCTGGCATGGCCTGTGCCAGGTCTGTGAGTGTCAGAATGGGTTTTGTAACTGGAAGTCAGTAATGCAGTCAGACAGACCAGATCAAAGGCTTATTCAAAGGTGTGGGAGGATAAGACTGCCTCAAGGTCACAAAGTTTGTATGGAAGAGCTGAAGCCATTCCCATGTCCTGAAGGCCGGTGCAGTGCCCTACCTGTGCTACTGGGGATCCTCTGTCTCCTCATGCCCCAAACCTCATTTTGTGCCAAAGCCTGGAGCACAGAAGCACCTTTAGCCCCCATCCTGCAGGAATGGGAGTCCTGGAGCAGGCTGGATGAGGGTGCCCTGTCCTGCCACTGTCCTGGGTTCAGTCAGCCCTCTCCTGCTGCTCACAGGGACTTTCTTGCATGAAGATTTATTTCTAGTGTGAGTTTGTGATGCTGCAAGGCTGGGTTTTATCTCATAGAGATGCTCACAGACACAGCTGCCTTTCCAGGCATGGAGCTGCTCCGAGGCTGCTCAGGCAGCTCCCTGCACCCAAAGCAGAAACTCTTGGGACTCTCCCAGCATGGAGATGTTTTAATAAATATGAGAGGTACCTCTGGGTAAGTACCTCTGCTAAATTCCTGCCTGCAGAGGCCCAGGCTGGTTCTGCATGGGCCTGCTGATGCTCTGCCTTGAGATGCCTGTGCAGGTTGCATTTATTTGCAGTGCTGCATCCTAGATCCAATCCATCTGATTTCATTCCCCACCTCTTCCTGCTGTCGATCATCCCCTTTCACACCATCTCATGCATAAGAAATCAGGGAAATTCAAACCAGGGAATGTCTCACTCCCCCAGCCCCAGTCTCATCTCAGATGTTGCCTCTCTAAAAGCGCCGTTACCTCTGTGAGCAAAAGCACGGTTTTATATTTCTGTGTTATGATTCATTTTTGTACTTAATAGCTCTTCCTACACTGACACAACTGGGTGACCTGCTCTTGAGAGCTGTGTGCATGATATATATAATATATAATATATATTTTGCACAACCCCATGGGCAGCTGAGCCTGGTGGGCCCCATTTTTGAGTGTAGCTGGAGGTGGTCTCTGGCTCCCAGAATTCTCAACCTCCTTTATCTCTCACCTTCTCCCAATATTTCTTTCAACATCTTTCTTTCCTATTCCCCCCACTTTTCCTTTTTTTTTTTCTTTGACAGATCTTTTTCAATGCAGCACATGGCTTCATTCTGTTCAAGGCCGAGCTGAAACTTGAAAAGTTGAGCTGTGTCTAAATAGCAGGTCAGGCCTTTTGAGGGGTGCAGCAGCACTTAGATCTCAACTTAGTACTCTGTACAGATGGGCATTTGGCATCCAAAATGTTTCCATTTTATTACTCTGATTTTTTTTCCTGCTAGTCTTTTTGGCTTGGTTTCTGTAACCTGTCCTGTGCTCAGGAAGGGCTGTAATACTTGAAAGTGATTTTTTTGTCCCTACCTGCCATCTTGTTTCAGGAGGGATCACTGTGTTCTGTGCCAGCCTAAGCAAGGTGCTTGCTCTGGGCATCCCCATGGTCTGAGGTGTCTGGGGAGAGAGACAGGAATTTGCTGATCCCTGGGTGAGCTGCTCAGGTTTGGTCCCTGAGCTGAAGAAGGGTCTGCATTTGGAACAGTGGCAAGAAAACAGCCTGGATTCAGCACTTTTAAAGCTATGTGCTGAGGAACCAACATAATTCTTGCATTTCCTATGTAGAATTTACAACCCTAATGCATCTCTTTAACCGTGTTAAAAATAGTTTGGGTGCATTTTTCATCTGCATACTGTGCACCATACATTTAGTTAATTAAGCAAGTGCATGGACTTAAATTATAAGGAGGAACATTTCCTCCCTGCCTAATTCTATTAAAATTTTCTTGTACCATGCCTATCCCATTTGTTCTTCCCTTTCTCCCCAGACAAGCCACCTCTGCAGTGTCCTGCCTGCATCCTGGCATGGCCATGGCTGGCACAGGGGGAGTACAGAGAGTGGGTGAGGTGCTTCCCTGAAGTTCCAGGGTTTCTCTTTGCAGAAGTGGCCTCTTTTGTGGCTCCTTTCACTCCTCAGAACTGATGAAAGCATGGTTATTTCACATAGATCCATTCCCAGATAATCTCTTACACCAGAATTCGGCATAAATGTGATCTGGCAGTCTTGACTGTCCATCCCCAAACCCTGAGGAATGGTGGTTCATGGCCAGCCTCACCCTCAGGCAGGGTTGTTATGGGCAGCTACAATGCCCAAACTCTGCCCATCCACCAGTGATGTCCAGGGACCTCTCCTGGCTTCTCCTTCCCACCTCCAGGTTGATTGGGATGAAGGGGCCAGGATGGATCTCCCATGAGCTTAATGGACCTGCTGGGCTCTGAGCTCCAGTGCTTCCGCCCTGAGCTGTGGGGTTGTGTCCATCCCAGGGACCAGGGCCCCTTTCTGGTGGGATTCCTCATGAGCTCCTCTCCAGCTGCTTAGTCAGAGCTTGGTGGGAGCAACCTGATTTCAGTGCTTTAATGTGTCACGTTCCAGCCGTCACATTCACCCCACACTGACATTAAGGAAATGAAAAACAAGCTGATCCCCTGGGCGACCTCCTTTTTGTGCTGCAACACACCTCAACCAGATGAGTCTTGCTTGGTTTGATGTAGTAAAAAAAAGGAATAACCCAAAATGCAAGCCTCAAATCCTGCACTAAAGGGAAGATGGGCATAGCTCAAAGAGATGTAGTTACAAAAATCAGGTTTCTTGATTTTTCTTTTTTTTTTGCATTGCAGAAGAAGGAAGGGATGTCAAGGTGAGAAACTGTGTCCAGGGTGAGCAGGGCACAGGGTTTGCCTGCCAGGCATCAGTGGTGCTCCCAAGAATAAAAGCATGTAAATTTAGTGTTTGGCTTCTGGGAGTTAAGTAGCAAACACTTAGCCCTGCATAACGCTTTTTAAGGTAACTCAAATGCTCACTGGTTTCTTAGTTCCTGAGGAACAGATTGTTCTTTAAATTGTGGTGACAGGGAGATGTGCCAGTCCCTTTTCTTGCCATGTAATATTCTGTGGAATAGATATGGTAGAGCTGAGAAAGGTGGAGAGTGGTTCCTGCAAAGGATTAATGGCCTGTCCTTGTTGGTGTGATGTCCCTGTACATCAAAGAGAGGAGTCTCCAGCACTGAGATACACATTTCTTTACAATAATGCAATGATTTTTAGCCCCTGATGGTCCAAAAGAAACAACATTGCAAAACCAGATTGTTGGGGTGGTCTGGACTGAGTTTCATGAATGTATTTAGAATGCATTTAGAGTGTATCTAGAGGTACTTGACTAGTGAACACATGATGGCAAAACCAGGTAGTGCAGAAGGACAGTGGGTGCAGGGTCGTTCACTACCATCTATTTTAATGGCCCCTGATCAGGTTACAAGACAAAAAGACTTGGGCTATTCTGACAGCCACCTGTGACAAAAGATGATTCCACCAGGACTGCAAGAATAGATATTTCAATGTAAATTTTGTTTTCTATTAAGAGCAATGTGTGTGACAAGCAAGTTGTGTGAAGTTGCTCAGCTCCCTGAAGCTGTGGTGACCTCGCTCCCCACATGGCTCTGGTGGCCTTATCCTGGGGAAGCTGCAAACACAGCCTCCTGTGACACTGACAGCAGAGGAGTCTTGGGGGTGTTGTGTGCATGTCTTGTGAAGCCTGCAGTAATTACTTGCAGTGTTTGATGGGGAGTATCTCACACAAGGCACTGGCTGGGATGGTGAGAGCTGCTTCGTTACAGCCTCGGGGCTTCTTGGCTCCACACCTGCCAATAAATGAGGGAAAGCAGAGAGTTCCTGCAGAACTCTCTGGTCTCTCCTTGGCATCACTCCAGCCTTTTAATGTGCTTTTTAGATGTGTGGAAAAGTTTTGGTGTTGGTAAGCATCCATCCAAGTGATCTTTTTGAGTAGACTGGATGCCTTTTCCAAGAGAGGAAGCAAGAAGACCTCTGGAATCTTCTCACCTCTCACTCCTGCTGCTGTAGGGAGGTGATTTAAAGCTACATCAGAGTCACTGGGGCTGCTGAGTGCAAGCCCTTGTGACTGAGCAGCAGTTTGATTTGTCTTGGGACCTAATAATGTCCAGATGTTTAAGGTGCAGTGAGGTTTCATTGTGAATTTGATGATGTTCAGATTCATGCTGGATTTCTTGTGAAGTCCCACAGGAGCCTCAGTGCAGGCTGGGGTGAGCAGGTTTGCCTTCTGGAGGTGCCCATTTCTCTCTGTTGATGGCAGGGGGAGCCTAACTTCCCTTGCACACCTTAGTGAGGCTGGGTGGGACCAGTCCAGGCAAGGAGAAGACAGAGTCTGGCATGATTTCAAACTGAAAAACAGGAGTGAATGGAGGCATCTCCCACCTCCTGCCACAGCCTGTGGGTGTTCAAAGCTAGAACTGCACTGTGGATACCCCAGCAGGTAGGGTGAAGAGGAGGGATGAGGCTGATCCACATTGAAATGGGATGACCCAGATCTGAGATCCACCTTTGAGAAGTGGTTTTGAGAAAGGAATCTTTGTAGTTATCCCTGATCAACTCTTGTGATCTGCAGGGCAAGACTGGAAAAAATGAGAAGCAATCAAGCCTGGTTGATACTGGTTGTAACTCCTAAGCAGCTCCAGTTGTGTTTCAGAGTGAAGTGTCCAGTTGCCATCTTCATTCAGAGATCCTCCTTTTTTTACTGCCTCCCCTGGGAGGCTAGGACAGGGAGAAGAAACAAAAGGACGGGCAAAGGCAGAGGGAATGCCTGGGTTAGGAGGGAGCTGCTCTCCATCTGAATTCCTGGCAGTCCGTCGTGGCTGGTGCTTGGTCTCTTCAGGACAGATTTTGCCTTCAGGAGGGTCTTTCCCAGGCATTCACAAACTCCTCATTTGTAAACAAACCCTGATCTGCCTGGCAGTCCTGCTCTCTCGTTTAGAGCTCTGCCAGCCCTGGGGAGGTGACAGTGTGGGAGCAAATTAGGGCTGGGGTGGCAGCAGAGCTGCTGTCACGCACTGCAAGGGATGAGCACAGCAGGGCAGGCACTCCTAACACAGCTTCCACAGCCAGCCTGTCACTCTCCATGAAGTTATCATGAGGCCCAGGAAAAAAATAAGCTATCAGAAATCCTGACTCAAGGGTGACTTGTGCACACCTCGTGTGTCTCCTGTGTGAGGGCAGAACGTTGTGTCTGGGTGCCTGCTGTGTCTGTTTCTTGCAGATTTGGCTTGGTGTGGTAGAAAAAACTAATATGGCGTGCAAAGGAAAAAGAAAATAAATCCGTTAAAGAATAGTTAAAATTAATAGAAAGGGGGAAATTTTATTCTGTTAATACTACAGCAGTGTGTAAGCAGCCCTAATGGGACTAGAAGAGCCAGTCCCTGCTGGAAGAGCTGGTGTACTGAGCATTCAAGACACAGAAAAAGCATAAAACAGTTGATGGGGCTCTGCTGGTAAATATTCTTTTTGTTCCACTTTTCTTTTTAACAGCATTTCTTGTCACCTGATTTGCTTTTGGATTGGTGGTTTGGTTTCTGCCTGTGCTCCTTGGGCTTGCACAGGAAGGTGGTGCTGGCTTTGGCCAACCTATGGTCTGAGAACCTCAGCAGGGCTAATGCTGGGCTGGGAGGATGAAGGTGACATCTTCCCAATGCCATGGATCACCCACAGAGGGACAGTTTGCTGTTCATTACAGATGCAGCAGTAGAGGGCTGTGAATGGGTCTTATTGACTTTCTCCTGTTGGGGTGTTATATGTGGCAGTGAAATGACAGCCCTGGGAGACGTTCTCCTGCACGTTTATGGGTTTGTGCTCAACTCAGAGTCTCAAAGTGGCCATTAATTGGGTTTATGCTTGCTGGGAGATTCGTTACCTGATCTGAAGAATGTAATAGGGGATGTAAGAGCCCTCCATCTTTCACTCAAGAGGAGAGCAAAATAGGTGAATATAAATATCTGTATATTATAGCTGGACAAACAGGGAGTGTGGCTCTGTTTCCTTCTGCCACTTCAAGCCATTTGGTGACTAAGCCTGAGTGCTTCCTGGAGGGGCAGTGAAAAACAAAACCTCTCCCCAATAACAAGGACTACTCAATGCTCTTGAGGCAGGTAGCCTGCAGGAAAGGCTTAGGCTGGTGTGACCATTGCCTCAGTGTTGGACATTGATATTTCTCAGTGGTTACTCATCCTTCCTCTTCCTTTCTGCCTGTCAAGGCTGGAAAGGCCAAGTCTTGCCCAGTTGACCTCTTGCTAGGCCTTCCTCCAAGCTTTCTGGGGTTTATTAGCAATGATTTGTGCTTTAAGGACTAGTGAGATCCCTGAGTCATCCCCTTAGGCAGGGAGCTATTTATTTCAGTGTGTGTGTTACACTCCCTGGGAGTGGGTGTCTCTCTTCCGCTTTTGGATCCTGCCCTGACACTATATAAAGACTCCAGGCTTGAATGAGCAACAAAACCAACCCTCCATCCTTTGGAAGATCCGTGCTGCTGATCCCATCTCTCCTGGCTGCAGGAGCAGGGCTGTTTGGAGCATGGGTAGGAGCTTGCATGGGATGTTTGTCCATCTCGGGGTGTGGAGCTGTGGGACAGCTCATGGGGACCTGAGTGTGCTGTGTGTCCTTGTCCAGAAGCAGCTCTTGCTCTTCAGTGGCTCATGGCTGAGGGGGAGGTGGGATTTGTCCCCTCTTTTTTCCCCAGAGGTTGCTCTGCTGATCCTGTTGGGTTTTTGATGAGTGGGGTTTTCATTATTTAGAAGAGATTGAGTGGCTGTAAGTCTCCATTGGTATCAGAGCAGGGACTGGAGGTGCCATGGGCAAACGTGGGTGGGCTCCTCTGAGACACTGCCAGTGCAGGAATTTTGTTGTGTCCTTTTCCCCAGGATGGGCCTCTCTGGACAGACCCCATGCAGGCAGAAAGCTGCCCTGCAATGAATTTGGGGGGAAGGAGTAGCAGCTCTCAGGGAGCTGCACAGAAGCCAGCGTGCTAATGACAGTGTTCATCCAAAAGCTGACTTCACACCCAATTAAGCATCACCCTGAGCCAGAGGGACAAGTCCTCATGTCATTATGTCTTGAACTCAATTGCTGGCACTTCATGAGGGCTGTGTCTCCATAGCCTGAGGGAATGGAGCATTTAATCCATATCAGCACTAAAGAAACTTGGTTAATGTGATGTCTGGTTTGGTTCTTGTGGGTAGGGGATGCACACCTCTGTCGTGGTCTTTTTCTTAGTTATGGCTATTCCTGTAAGGAGGAAAAGACTTAGAGAGAAGGAGAATTTCCTGAGCTCTTTGCCTGTAATTTACCAGAATTTTGCATTCAGTTTTTCTTCTCCACGTTTTCTTCTTTTAACATCTAGATGTTTTTAATGCTATTCTTAATTAGCAGCTTCTCGCTTATCAAACGAGCTAATGAGGAATAGGAAGAATTTCTGCACTGACCTTTTGTAGCTGATGTTTTTCTTTTCTGCAACAGAAAACAGATGTAATTTGAAACCTTCTCTGAGCTGCCCCTCCAGACCCAGAGCCTGCACCTTCCCCCTCCCGAGGCAGTTGTGGGTGGTGGGAGCGCCTCAAGTCATGAAATGACACAGAGAGAGCTGCTGAGGCTTGGTATGAGCATCAGTAGATTAATGGGATAAACAGAATCATAGAATTGCATTAGAAGGGATCTTAAAACTCATCTTGTTTCACCACCCTGCCATGGGCAGGGACACCTTCCACTATCCCAGGTTGCTCCATGCCCTGTCCAACCTGGCCATGGACACTTCCAGGGATGGGGCAGCCACAGCTTCTCTGGCAACCAGGGGCTCACCACCCTCACAGGGAAGAATTTTTTCCTAATATCTAACCTAATCCTGTCCTCTGTCATGTAGGTATGAAACTTGGTTTTAAATTGGCAATGATTTTGGGGTTGTGGGTATAGGAAAAGGCAATGGAAGTGTCTGGATAAGACAAATGAATAAGAGTCTAAAGTTGTGTCTATCCTACTGCTTTTACCAGAAGGTGGGAATGTAAACATCTACATGTAGGTGGGGCATATCCTGCCTCGAGTCTCCACCCAAGATTTGGAATAGCCAAACCTAGGAGACCTTCTAATAATTCAGGGCTTGATCTTGCCTGGACTTGGCCCATCCATAGGCAAGAACTTGGGCACCTGGGGAGCACTTCCATCAAACCTGCCATTTCTGCTTCCCCTCTTTGCACACACTTCTGTGGGTGTGTGTTTGGCAGAGAGCACCTGCCCAAACCCCAGCCGTCTGTAGATAAATGGACTGAACCTCCAAGACGAGTTCAGTCCTCTCTGGCCTTGCTCTTCCCCCCTTGGGAACTAATGGTTATTGAAAATCACAGAGAAATTCATGAAGGTAGTGAATCACCTCCCCATCTGTTTGTGGGGAAGCCCATCTGCCCTGCAGCCACATCCCTGTGGGATGTGCTGGGGAGAGTGGCCAGAGCCAAGCCTGACCCTGTGCTGCATTCCCTGCTGCCTGCAGTGGCCTGGTGGGATGTGCATCCCATCTGGGAAACACAGGGGCTGGTAGAGCCCAGGGCAGCAGCACAAGCCTGATGGGCTTGCTCACTTATTTTCCATTTGCTAAAAGACAGCAGAAATTAAATGAAGATTAATTAAATTTTTTTTTCCTCCTCCTTCCTGCTTCCTCTTGCTCTTTGCTGTTTCTAGGGAAGACTGAAGATATGTGCTGGAGAGGAAGCTCAGCTCTGAGCATCCTTTCACAAGTGCAGCATATGGCCCCCGTGGGACTGCAGGGAAAGGCCCTCTAATTATGGGGAAAGTCCTGCGAGGCCGGGTTACACAACCAGGATGGAGCTGTTCCTGCTTGGGTTTAGCAGCAGGCTGAGTATGCTGTGACTCCAAATACTACCTGGCTGTTATCCATTCATTGCTTTGTGTCACTGTCGGTGTCCTGAGCACGCAGCACGGAGCACACAGACGGCTCTGAGCCAAGCAGGAGGTACAAAGAGTGTGTGGGATCATAAAAGGGCCACTGGATATTTACAGTGCCCGCTGACATAATTCCCAGACAGCCTGAGCACATCTCAGAGCTGGCTGATGAGTCGCCAGGAGGATGTGGCTTGATGGCACCGAGGGAAGGTGACTCCAGCTCTGGCAGGAGCAGGGTGCCCTGATGGGGATTCGTGCTGCTCGCGGGCTCCACACCGGCTGCTGCTGGCTCCAGAGCCAAGCCAGCATGCAGGAAAGGGATTTAAGACTGTTGCAAACTCCTTGAGCTGCTGCCTAGGGGTGGACCAGCCCCTTGGCTGTGGTGCTGGGCATGGGCTGGGATCATGTGCTGGAGGACACTGCTCCTGTGAGGCTTTGTGCTGTCATTTAAGATGCTGTGTTGGCTCTGGTCCACGTGAGCTTTGCAGTGGTTTTGTGCCAGGCTTTGTGCTACTCCAGAAGGATTTATTGCTTGCTAAGGGCCATGGACATGTCTTGAGATAGACCTGGGTTTAACCTCACCTGTGCCCCTGTGTGCTGGGGGGAATCATCACCATGTTTTACAGTTACAAGCTGAGGTACAGAGGAATTCAGTGACACAGGATGCCTGCAGCATAAAAATCCAGCATCCCTGCTCCCCAGGCTGTAACTCTAGCCTCTCCCTCCTCCAGCTGCAATAACCATTTCCCATACAGAGTAGGAGCCTTCAGGATGTATCCTTGTCCCATCACGCCTTCCTAGGTTTTGAATTATTAAACATTGTCTCTGATCTCCATTATAAATGTTTTTAAGGCATAGTTACTTATCAGAATAGAAAATGCTCTGTTTTTGGCTTCATCTGCTTATGGGATTTACAATAAATGAGAACAGTTTAAAAAAATGGGCTGGAAGTGTTCAAGGCCAAGTTGGACACACCGCTGAGTGACAAGGTCTAGTGGAAGGTGTCCCTGCCCACGGCAGGAGGGTTAGAATGAAGTGATCTGTAAAGTCCCCTTCAACCCAAACCATTCTGTGATTCTATTAAAAAAACAATAATCATGCGAGGCTTCAGTGGCAGGTAAACACAGAGAAGTAAGATCTTTACCAGAGATGTCCAATTTTTTTCCAGTGGGCACTGGTTTGTGTCTTCTGTTTAAAACAAAATCTCATGCAAATTCATTAGTGTTAATAGGCTGAAGAGTGTTTGTTGCTGTGATTTCCACTGGGCCAGGTTATAACCTGTGCTCTGGAAGTGCTCCTTCCCACATGCCCATCACCTCCTCCTGCAGCTGACAGTGGCCCCAGCACCCCAGCCCGGCCGTGTTAGACCCAGGCTGTACCTCTGCCTTAGAGGGAGCAAGGAGAAGGTGCAGATGCAGAGCAGGAGACCCAGGGCCAGCTGCAGATCCAGGCAGCAGCTGAGCTCAGTGCTGGTTCCCTGTGGCTCCTGGAGCCTGCAGTCCTGGCTGCGGATTGCCGTAATTCCCAAGGTCAGATCTGTGCTCGCTGCCTCTGAGGAATGGGTGGTACCTGCAGCTCTGCAGGAGATGGTTTGAGCTGCACAAACCCAACTGTGCTCCTGCTGTTGGTCATTCCCTTGCTGCAGCAGGGTCTTGCCCCACAGCTGGGCACATCTGTGTGTGTCTGCACCAGGCACCTGCAGCATCCCCGAGTAAAGCTGCTGGATGTCACCCAGGTGGGAGATTCCCTGTTTTTCCAGAGGAATGAACTGTGGAAGCTGCCTTGGGAATAAGCTGGGAATTTGATGTGGGATCTCACTGCTGCCAGGCTGGCTCTGATTTCCTCTGGACCTCAGGGGAGAAGCAGCATCTCCTTCTCCTGTTCCCAGGCTGAGCTGCAGCAGCTCTCCCAGGCAGCACAGCAATGCTGCGGGGCTGGGGGAGCTGCTGGGGGACTTGGATCATGCCTGAGGAAAGGGGGTTAAAAGCAGGTTTTTGCAAGCCCTTGCCTGCCATTTTAAACGGGAAGGATGTTTCCCTGGCAACGAGATGGATGCTTCCCAGCAGAGCATATGGCTTCCATCGACTTTGATTTACCAGCGTGTTGAAATGGCAGCTAGATAATCTCTCTTCAGCTTTACTGTGTCCATGCCCTGTGTGCCTGTTCCTTAGGAGTTTTTAAAGGATCCAGCCCCTGCAGTGCTGCTCCCGCTCCTGTCCCAGGGCTGGGGTCCTGTGCCAGAGCTGGGTCTGGGGAGCTTTGCAAAGAGAGACCTGCACAGAAGACCTGAGCATCACCCGGAGCAAGGAGCTGGAGGGTGGGAAGGAAAACCTTCCCTGCCTCTGCTGCCTTTCCCCAGCTGAGCCGCTCCTCCTCCTCAGAGATTATAATCCACAGCTCTCTCTTCCTATTCTCCTCCTTGCTTTAAATCATTTTTAGATGTTTTCCACCTTTCACCACACAATCATCTGCCTCCTGCAGCTTGCTATTTATTGTTGTGTTTACTGGCACAGGGAAATAAGTAAAGAGAACAAACCTGTCATTTGCTGTGCGGGGGAACATGGGGGAGCTGCTTTTTGGGAGCTCGTGGCTTTCCCAGGCTGGCTGGTGTGTGCCAGCCCCATGGAGCTCACATGGCAACCTCCTCTGAGAGGAGGGGGGATGAGGTTCTTATCCTCACTGCTGCCCATCACTTTGGCAAACTCGATGAAAATCAGCCAGCAGGTCCAAATTTTAGGTAAAGACAGGGAGGCAGCCAGACAGGGCAATCATGTGAGGCTCATCCATTGCCTTAGGAGTCAGGAGATCCACAGAGGTTTGGTCACCACCTGGTTGGTGCTGTCTGAGCCTGATTCCCATCTGCCCATGTCTGGTTGATAGCAATGAGCAGCAGTGAGGGACAGGTGTGGGGTTTGGGAATTGCCCGGGTGATGTAGCCTTAACTGAAGAGGTTGTGCTGACCTGTGAACTGCTGCATTGCAGGGACAGCTGGGGGGACATGCATTCATTCCTCCCCTCTTCCACTGGTGGAGGTTTTGGGGGAGCTTTGGGTGAGATAATGTCATTTTTTGCAAGTATCCAAGTGAGTACAAAAGCCTGACCTGAACGTGCTGGCTCTCAGCCCCAGCCCTGCTTGCAGCAGGCCCCAGAGCTGCTCAGTTCAAAGGAGGCTCCCTCATTAACTGAGGTTGCCTTGATTTCCTGGGGCAGGGCCATGGCTCTCCACTTTCTGAAGGGTTCAGCTCTCTGGGCAGCCTCTCCCTCTGCAAAAGGTTCTCGATGTGTGAGCCGTGCTCACCTGCTCCCATCCACCTGCAGAATTTGGGTTATGCCAGGGAAGAAGTGAGAGGTGACAGAAGTGATTAATTGTCCTTTGGTGCTGGGGATTAATGTATGAGGTGCCAAGATAAGCTGTGCCCTGGCAGACCTGGCACTGCCTGTGCAGGTGTCAGGAGCTGGCTGTTCTCTGCTGTGAGCCAAGGAGGTGCCAGTGTGGGTGGTGGCAGGATGATGTCCCCATCACTCCTGGGGAGCACAAATTGGCTACTGCTCAGGGAAACTTTGCTGATGGAGAGGAAAAGGTGGAAAAGGACTTTTGAATTCAGAGTTGCAGCTCCTGGGAGACTCAAAATAGTTCTGTTAATGGTGAAGTTAAGCAGGGATTGACTGGCAGCTGGTGTGATGTTCTCCCCTCCCTGCAGCATAACTGGGCTGGTTCAGCAATTTTTTAGGGCTAAAGAGCACTGTCTTCTAAATGCTGAGCTCTCCAAAGATCCAAGTTTGTTTTGCATCCCTTCACCCTGGGCAGCTCCTAAGGGCTGCCTGTCTGCATGGCCCAGATGCTACTCCTGGAAAAAAATGTTCCCATCTTGGCAGGAGCAGCTTCACAGGCATGGAAAGCACCAGGTCTGTGTTCTGCCACCTCTGCCTCATGATCTCCTACCAACGTAGGGAAGGCATGCAGAGCTCCAAAACTGACCTCTGCCCTTTTATTGCTGGTGCTGGACCTGCTCCTGCATTTCCTCTTGTGCCAAACTCAGGTGTCTCTCGGGCACTGCAGGGTTTGGACCCAGCTGAGCTGGAGCCTCTCCTGTGGCAGTGCAGCCCCCTTGGCTTTCAGGGGATTAGTCGTGATTTGTGCTGGAGTGGGTGAGAGGAGCATCAATCCTGATTATTATGCATTCCTGTTATTCCTCGGATTACTTTTTTTTTACCCAGTTTGTGGGTCATAATCTTTTGGGGACTAAAATCAAAAGGCTGTAAGCCTTTTGCACCTTGGCTGTGAGCTCCTGCTCACTACCTGGGACAAGAGAGGTAAAATTAAACAGATGTTGAAATTACCAACTCATAGATTTTACATGGGCAGTTTGCAAATACTTCCTTATTTCCCTTAAGACTATGTTAATTAAACAAACAAATGAACAAATAAAATTACCAGGGCTTTGGTAATCCTTGCATTTTACACTTTGGTGTCATCCATTAGCCTCTGGTTCTCAGAAACCACATCCTTGTCTTCTAATTATCAAGGAATGAAGCTGGGGGTGGACTCTGGGAAGTGACTGTGGCATCTGAGTGCCTTCAAAATTGTCAATATCTCATCCATTCTCCTTCACTCTTAGCTGGGAGGGAGCCCAAGAGCAACAGATTTGGGGTCCTGCTTTTACAGGAGCACAAGGAGCCAAGGGCCTCACCCATGGGGAAATTGAGGTTTTCAAAGGGAGCACAAGGATTTTGAGCCATTTAGTTGCCTTCTGTGGGTCTGGGACAGTACAGGTGGCTGCTGAGAGCTGCCAAGCCTCTGTGGCAGCAGCTCCCTAAGGATGTTCTGAGCAAGGATTTTTATTTCTGAGGTGCTGAAATTCGTGCTGCTGTAGAACTAGTGCAGAGTCTGAGATGGGGAAGTGAAGCTGAAGGAGCTCAGGGGGATGGAGCTTGTCCTTCGTGGGCAGGAAACCTCGGGCTCCAGCTGAATTTCTGCTTCTGGGGCAGACCTTTGAAAAACCAGCTACTATTCCTGTCTGCCACGGGAACCAGCCCGATTGGAGACAATCTTCCTATCTGCAATTAGACCAGAGCCTATTTTTGTATATCACATTCCCTCGAGGAATGTTTAGATGAGATGCAGCATTACATTTTATAGGGACAGCTTTCTTTTAACCCAGTTTTAGAGCTCACCTAAGTCAGATCGAGTGACTTGCCCAGGTCAGTCAGAGGAGTTTGACCTCAGCAAGAGGAATTTTAATTCCTGCATGCTCCAGCCATGCAGCATTTCCTTGGCTTCTGAAATTTATTTTTCTTGAGGCATTGTGGAAAAGCAAGGCTTAAGAAACAGAAATAACTTGATCTTCAAATAGGGATAAAGGTTGGATCAGGAAGGTTTGTATTCCTGTGCTCACTAGCAATGATTTCTCCAGGGTGGGGAGGAAGCAGAGGCTTTTTTGGGGGAATACCCTGTGGGATGAGGAGCAGTGCTCAGATTTCAATCTGAATAATGTGGGTATTGCATGAGACAGCAACTTTCCCTCACATTAAAATCAATGAACATGATCTGAATAAATGCCTGCACAGACATTTTGAGAATTACTTAAATGTCCAATATTTTATACTCTTAATTTACCTCCCAATGCACTGTAATTGCACCGTGGGCTTTAAGATTCTCTCCCATGGACCATTTCTGCAGCTGTATGAATATATTTCTCCCCAAA
Source organism: Toxostoma redivivum (assembly GCA_013397375.1). Lineage (NCBI taxonomy): Eukaryota > Metazoa > Chordata > Aves > Passeriformes > Mimidae > Toxostoma > Toxostoma redivivum. Next base: position 299,679 of record VXBI01007053.1, on the reverse strand, counting down.
TTTTTTGAAAGAGAGCCTCAGCCTGGCAGAGCTGGATCCCAGCAGGAACAGACTCTTCTGGCAGGTGCACAGGCTTGATTAATACTTTGGGTTTTCCTCCAGACATCTGGCTCCTCTGAGGCTGCGTGTGCAGGGCGAGGAGAATACGCAGACAAGCATTTCCAAGTGATTCATTCTGGGTGAGGACAAAGCGGAACATTGGAGCTAGAACTTTGCATGCAGTCATTATTATTAATAAGGCTTTTATTCAGCCCAAGTTAAATGATTAGAGCCAGCCTGTAAAAAGCCCAAGCAATTCCTTACATTTAACTCCTTTCCCCACTGTAAGAGTTCAGATCTTGATCTCCATTCCCTGGCATTTCCAGACAGCTTTTGTTCTTTGAGCCTTCAATCCAGAAAAGCTCTTAAGATTCCTCTTGCTCCTAAGTGTGAAGATACACAGTCCTTTGCTGGACTAGGAACAAGTTATTTCATGGAAATCCAATTTCAGCTCAAATTCCTGCATTCCGTGTGTTTGGATCAGGACTTTGGCACTCCTGTTCCCAGCAAGGGCAAGAGGCTGGAGGAGCTTTTGGAGTGGAAACCGATTTCAGAAGTTGTGGATATTGAAGGAAAAATTTCCTAAATCCTGCTTTTTATTTCTGAGAAATGTGCTTCCTAAATAGAAGGAAGGCAGGGCGAGAGGTTTCCTTGTGACTTGGTTGTGCCACTTTGTCATGCTCTTAAAGGGGGTTTCACAGCTGTGTGGCACAGATGTGGCACTTGGGGACATTGGTTTAGTGGTGGCCTTGGCAGTGCTGGGGAAGGGCTGAACTGAAAGATCCTGGAGGGTTTTTCAACCTAAATAATTCTATGATTTTCCTTCCCATCCCAGGGCCAGCCCTTTAAGATGGATCTCTCAGAGCTATTTCTCTGTAGCCTGATGAATTCTCACCTCCCAGCACACCACCCAAAGCCTCACTGTGCACAGCACAGCCTTCCCTGGAACACTGTTTTGATGTTCCAGTGCTCCTTTTAGACCCCCTGCTCCAGTGGAAGGTGTCAGTGCCAAGGCAGGGGCTCAGAATTAGGTGATCTCTAAGGTCCTTTTCAACCCAAACCATTCACACCACAGTCCTTAGTGCTCATTATGGCTTTGTACAAGCAAGGGGGTTCTTATCAAGATTGCTCAGGCATCACCTGAGAATGCACAGGAGCTGTAAATATTATCCCAGACAGGCCTTTGATAATGATTTATTAAAAAGTTTATGAACCATGAAAATCCCTGCCTTGGAGCCAGCCAGTGTGTTCTCCACAATGTTTCCTACCTAATGGATGCTCAGGGATCCCCCAGGCTCATGCAAGGAGCAAAATCTCGGGATGGAGGTTGGGGCTGGGCATGGCCAAACCTGAGGGGATTGAGATGCCACTAGGAGTTATTTTTGGGAAGGAGAGCTTTTATTAAGGCACAGCACCAAAAGGCAGGACTCTCCACTTCTATTTCCAGCTCTTCTAGTGACAGAATTTGCCTTGGGAGATGATTTTGGCTGAGACCAAGGGATGTGGGAACCCAGAGTGAGATATTTAGGCTTCTATTCAGCCTTGGAAATGAGCAGCCAGGTTGCAAGTCACAGCAGGATTGCTTACATGAATAAAGATGATGGATGCTCCTGGCTAAGGGTAGGTGCCATACAACAAAGTCTTTATCCCTGGAACAGTCATGGGTTTCTCAGTGTTTTGCTTCTGACTCAGTGGAGTTTTAAATTGAGCTGCAAATACTCCCATTCTGATTTCGAGGCTCTCTGAGCACTAAAAGGCATTTGCCAATCTGTTTCTCTTTGCTGTGGATGCTCTTTCACCTTCGCTTATTGTCATTTCTGTATTTTCCTGGCCTTTGATTTACATCAAAGTTTTAGGTACTTGAACTGCAGCGTTTTACAGAGCCCACAGAAATCCCAGGATTTACTGGGATTGCAGCTGGACTGCACATAAGCACGTCAGTTTTATTTTAGCACAATTATCAATGCCTTGTTTACATCCCCAAAGTAATTTTCAAGTGTTTTAAATGTTCTAAGTTGCTTTCCGTTGTGCAGCTCTTGAATGCCTGTAGTGGAATACTCTTTTCCAGCTTTGCCCCTTCTAATTAAACAAATCATTAATGGCCTTTCTCAATTCCAGGGAAAGCCATTAAAGTGGGCAACAAGCATAGTGGTTTATTACAAGTTTCTGTCACCTCCTTGTGTTGTATCCATCTCCATCACATCCAGGAATCCAGTTGCTAATTAGTGGTGCTCCATCAGAGGAGCCCCAACATTTCTGAATATTGGTGAATGTTATTTGAATATGAGTGTTTCAGGAATAAATTTAGAGGCCTTTTAAAATTCTTATGTAAATGGGCATGTAGATTCCAAGGGGGTTTCTTTTGGAAGGCAAATTAGATGATTAACCTGAGAAGCTTTAGGATGATTCCATCATGTGCTTTCACTGAGGAAGAAAAAAAAAAAGAGAGAGAGGGACAATCTTTCATGTTTCATGCCATTTTAAGTATTTTTATTCCCAAGGGGGAGTTCAGCCATTCTTTTTTCTGTTGCTAACCTGAAGCATGGTGGATATGAAATCTGGGTATGCAGATTTTGTGCTGGGATTTAAAAATTTTAATAAGAAGCTTGCACGGGTGTTTTAAGTCAACATAACCTTTGGATGTAAAGTCAGACTTTGGAGGTCTTTGGATTTACTGGTATTAGCAGCAGTCAGATTTGCACAGCTGAGTCTTGGCTGAGCTTAAAGGTCTCAGCAACAGGTGTGGGGATGCCAGAGCAGCAGAAGGTGCTGGGGGCCTGCAGGAATGGGTGGTGGGTGAGAAAATGCAATGAGGGGCCCTTCTCCAGCAGGCTGGAGACAGATTTCTCCTTCCTGTCACTGTGGAGAGGAGACACTGCTCCCAAACCACCCTGAATCCTGCCTGGAGTTTTGGGGGTGCTGGATGCTCACTCCAGCCATGCATCAGGCAGGACCTGTCTGCTCAGGAGGAGGATATTGTCTTCTCCAATGTTTCAAGTAGAATTGGCATCTTTAATGTAAAAATCATTAGATGGGACCTAATTAATGTTCCTTATTGCACATTAACATTTCCCAGAGTCAGGCTGCAGACGTAATTTGCTTTCATTAGATATGTAGCTTTAAAAATTAGATTCTTTCCAACTGCTACACTATTTATTGGCTTATTTCCCTTCCCTTAGCTATCCATTATTATCTGAAGCCCTTTCCTGATCTGTCTGGGTAGATTAGGTGGAATTAAAGCAGAGTCCAGCTTCCTGTTCCCCACTGCCCTCCCTCTGTGACAGCTCAGAGGATACATGCCCTGATGTGCACGTACCTCTCAGCTTCCCTCTTCCACTCCTCTGTCCAGAGGGATCTGCAGATCCCTCAAAGCCTCCCAGGAGCCAGACAGACCTCAGCTCCTCAAATGCAGTTTCCTTGCAGAAAGGTGTTGCTCTCTGAATCTCCTCTTGCAGCCCCCCAGAGGTTGGTGGGCCCCAGGGTCAGGCAGAGAAGCTGTGGGATGTATGTGCAGCTATTTTGGGAGCTATTTTGGGATGTGTGTGCAGCTCATCCTGTGCTGATCCAGAGCCTGCATCCCTTGCTGGCAGTGCTGCTCCTTACCTGGTGGCTGGGACAGGGAGATTCCTTACCTGTTGGGACTGAGCCAGGGGGAGGTTTTGTCCCTGTGGGATTTGGCCATGGATCTCCCACGCTCTGCTGGAGAAGCTGGTGCATTCCCTGCTGCCTCCTGTGCTCGGCAGAGCTGTAATTAATGCTGGCCCTGCCAGCCTGATCTGCATCAGATCTCCCCGGCAATGGAAGCCCTCGGGAGCCCAGAGTGGAAATTGCAGCAGCTCAGAGCTGGCCCTGGGGAGCTGAGGAGCAGGGAGAGGTTGGGGATGAGGCTGCAGGGATGAAGGGAAGGGGCAGAAGCAGCATCCAGGTGTCCAACTGCTCCAGTAGCACCTGGAGCTGCCCCAGCTCCCCCCATAATCATGGCTTAAACAGTCCATCCTTGGCATTTGAAGTGATAAAGCAATTTCTATTCCTTTTTCCCCCCCTGTCCCATCAATATCTGTCTAGTGACAACTTAACATACAGGAATCTTCTTTTTTTTTGTGGTGTGTGTCCCTGCCAGGACTCATGAATTGATAGTGGCTTCATTCTGGATCCATCCAAGGTGATCAACTGAGCAAACACAGTGTGCAAGCGTGCTCTGATTTTGGCATTTTGCTTTCAAGCCTTCTTCAGGCACTTTACAGTGATGTTTAGTCACAAAAATAAATACAACTCACATTCTACTTCTTTAATCTGAAAATGTAGAATTCTCTTTTCCCTTGATCCTTTTCCATTATAATTTTTTTTGGTTTATTTTTTCCCCCCTCTTTCTTCTCTCATTGATTATTCATTTGTTTCTCACTTCAGCATAGAAGTTTGCAGCAAAATCTGGGCCATTCCAGGAGGGCAGCCAACCTAGTTGCACCCCTTCCCTCCTGGAGTGTGGGTTCTGCTCCCTGTACCATGTTGTGGGGCCCCTTTTGCAGCTCCCAGGGCATGGCCCCAGCAGTCTGGAGGATGTTGGGATGGATGGAGTCCATCTGTCTGCAGGGCAGGTTGTGGTGGGATTCTTTATGGCAAGGGTTGTAAAAGACCAGCTTGGGGAGAAAAGATACTGAAGTGAGACCTAGACAAGACATTGAGTGGCATAATGAGTGGGACTGCAAGTGAGGTTTTCTTACTCTCCTGAGATTGTTTCAAGTGTCTGAACACCAAATCTGGTGTGAGAAGGAGAAATTCGCAGTAAGAAATCAGGCAATTATCTGCTTGCTGCTGGATTCATCTTGTGGCCGATAAAGCTCAGCCTTGGCTGAGATGGCTCTGAAAATCCCTTACCTTCAGCAGTCCCTACCTCATCACCACATTTCAGCCTGTGGTTTGAATAAATACTGAAAATCTCTCTATTTTTACTTGTTACTGTGACATTAATGGTCACTGCAAAACCACAAGCACGACCTGGTGGTGTGAAACTCCTTTTCTTTATTCACCAAAAAGCATCAGCCCCCACCAGCAGAACCAAACCTTATAAATATTCACAATGCAGTTTGTAGGAATGTGAGACAAAGTCAGACAGATGAATTATTTAATGCTCTTAAAGAATGCAGCTTTTAGTTTCTCCTTGCGCTGGCCTACTTTATTGTATTAGTAAATCGATCCTGAGTAAATTAATTTCCCTGCTTTTGTTGGAGCAAGCAGTGGGCAGGGGTGGGAGCCTCCATCCCTGAGCAGATGCCAGCACACCTCGGCAGCTGTGGATTCAGGCACTGAGTGTCAGAGAGAGCCGAGCTCCTGCCACTCATCCTGTGCCCTTTGATTTGCATCAGAACATCCAGCACTTGATGGGGACAGGCAGTGAGTGACAGGCTGGGGTGGCACTGCCCAGGCTGCTTTTGGGAGGCTGCCCGTGGATGTAGATGTCAATGAGAGCTGGATGCATGCTGGGGTTTGAGCATCTCCTCGATTTTGTGGTAAATTAGAGACTGAGAAAGCTGATATCAAGGTTGTGTCCCTGCAGTTTATGGCAGGATGAGGCTTCTTTTGTCCCTGAAGAGCTGGGACAGAGCCCAGCCCAGCTCCCTCCCCAGTGCCAACAGCACCAAAATCACACTCCCTTGGGCTGGACCAAACCCCTCTTCTGTGCCATGTGTGGCCACAGAAGAGCAGAGGAACAACCACCCACCTCCCAGGGATGCTCCAACAAACCCAAAAAGTCAACTGGTTTTCCAGGCAGCATGGAGTCAATGTGGAGTACCTGCCTGAGAAAGAAGCATTAAATCCACCCCAAAATGTCCTACTCTGGCAAGAATTGCAGCACTATTTCTGTATGAGCTTCTGTGGATGTAAATGATTAAGTAGAGCATGAGTGGAGCTCATGCTCAGCCCATGCTCCTGCTCCTCAGCCAGTCTGCTCCCCTCTTATCCCAGTTAGAAATGTCCCTGCTCATTTGGATGCTTTTGGACGTGTATTTCTGAAAGAGCTGACACTTCCTTGGGGAAAAAATGTCAGAAGTGATTAGAGCTGCCAGCTGGAAGGGGAACTGGATTGGCACTGGCCAAACTGGGGATAGTCCAATGTGTCCATCCACACATAACCTTCCAGTTAGCAAAACTGGCCACTTGACTTACCCTTTTTACGTGGTGTTATAGCAGCTCTGCAGTAAATACTCGGAGAGAAATATATCCAAAATTGCTCTCTGAGTGCATCAGATGAGTATGAAAATTTACTGCCATTAAGACTGACCTTCTCTTCCTCTCCCTTTTTGTGTTCTTTAGTTTTCTACTAGTGTTCTCCTGCCTGGTACTGTCTGTCTTTTCGACCATTGATGAGTACCAGAACAGCTCGGAAGGGGCCCTTTACATCCTGGTAAGTGGGGGCTGACAGTGAGGTATTAAAATAAAGTAGAAACCACACAAACCTCTGAGTCTGGGGGTGTTTGAGGCAAGAATTTAAGCTGTCCCTTCGGAGAAGGAGACTACTTGGGCCTATGGGCCAGAAATGGGAAAAATTTTTTAAAAACTTGGGGCTGCTGGATTCACCTGTCTCCTCTCCTTTTGTCTGTTTTCCTTTCCTCGTTCCTGCCCTACATCAAATCAAAAGGTGCTGCAGACTAATTAGGGCTTCACTGGGTTTGACACCAGTGAGAAAGGTGAGACAACATCTCAGAGAGAAGGGAGCATGCAAGGGATAGTCAGGTGGAGATGGAAGGAGATGGAAAGAGCTTGTATGGCATGAGGATGGAGGATCTACACCGTGCCTGCACCAGATCTCCCAGCACACACAGGCAACCACGCCACTTTTCTAGGGAAAAAGCTGAAATCCCCTTTTGTCATCCTCTAGGATTATTCCCATTCAGTGATTCCCATCTCTGCCCTTCCCTCAGCATTAACTGAGCTGAGTCCTGGAGACTGGTGGTAGGGAGACAACGAGGGAGACATCAGTCCTGTGATGGGGGAACAAGCACAATGTGAGGAGGTGTAAAACTCCAGTTCATGACTACAACGTGCAGCACCTCTCACCACCGTGGGGAGGGGGAGGTAACACACAGAAGCAGAGATCTGATGATCTCTGAGCCTGGGCTCTGTGCTGAGCGGTGCAGACAGCTCAGTGATGTATTTTCTGAGGTGTATTTTCCTGTGAGTGCTCTCCATCATCCTTTTTCCCCACTGATGGCACTGTTGTCCTCGCAGGAAATCGTCACCATCGTGGTGTTTGGGGTGGAATACTTTGTGCGGATCTGGGCCGCCGGCTGCTGCTGCCGCTACCGGGGCTGGAGGGGACGGTTGAAATTTGCCCGCAAACCTTTCTGTGTCATTGGTAAGAGCACGAGATTTCCCAGCCCAGCATGGCCTTCCCAAGCACTTGCTTGCATGGTGCTCCAGTGTCTTGAATGTATTTTGGGGAGTAAACTTCAGCTGGTTCATGGTCACCTTGAGAAAGGAAAAAAACCCAAAGGCAGAAGTCCTAATCCATAGCTGTGCTTTTTGGTATTCATCCCAGGGCTCTCTCTGTTCTCTGCTGGCCTGGGAGCCATCCCAGTGCCCTGCATGCCTCAAGCATCACTGACAGCTTTAGAAACAGGGTTTAGCCAGGAGAAGCTGAGCACAGGAACTGGAATCCTGCAATCTGCATCCAACCTCCACACCAAATTGTTCCCAAGTCATTGAAACTCCGTGTCTCGCTTTGCCTTTCCTGGTGCTGATGAGCTGCCTCACAAGGGAGTTGTGAGACTTAATTAATTATTGTTTGTAAAGCACTCAGCTAGTCTCCTGTGAGAGGGGCCATCTGCGCACAGCAGTGATATTTTCTGGGATTAGAAATGGACAGAGTGGCTGTGCCCTTTGCTATGGAGACTGCCTTTGACTGCCCAGGAGCAGGCAATGGTCATATGCAGGATTTCGGTTTATTCCACAGAAAAACACTCCTATAATATTTGTGTAGCAAATCAGGGAAGAGGGAGGTTTATGGAATCTTTGAGATGTATTGAGCAGGACATTTTTCCTGTTCTTAATCGCTTTAGGATTACCATGAAAGATGTATAGATTTTCATTCCCAGTTTAGATGGGGGAATTCCCTGCTCTGTGTAACAGGCAGCTATGGCTGATAAAATAAGGGGCCTTTGGCAAGGATTTAATCCAATATTAACACTGAATCAGATCAAAATCCAGGCTTTGCAGCATTTGAACCATTTTGTATGGGAATGATGAGCATGGAGAAGGAAACCAGGATGTTTCCACGAGGTGTGCAGTGGCTCCTTTCATCCATTTCAGATTAGTGCTGTGCCTGCCCTTCCATCATGGGACACAAGTGTAGGAGACCCTTCACGCACAGCCCGAGGCAGTGGCAATGCCATTCCCTTTAGTGGTGATCTGGCAGTGCTTCCTCACCTTTCCCTGGCCTGTGTTCCCACAGACATCATGGTGCTGATTGCATCCATCGCCGTGCTGGCAGCAGGGTCCCAAGGGAACGTCTTTGCCACCTCGGCACTCAGGAGTTTGAGGTTCCTGCAGATCCTGCGCATGATCCGCATGGACCGGCGCGGCGGCACCTGGAAGCTCCTGGGCTCCGTGGTCTACGCACACAGCAAGGTGAGCACGGCCCAGGCAAGCACATGGAACTGCTCTTGGTGCTCTCCCCACCAGAGACACTGCTTTGGCTCAGCTCTCCATCCCAAAGTTCTTCCCAACCCGGGGAGATTGGAAGGACACTGTAGGTAACACAGGGGAGCAACACAGTCAGAGACACAAGGGCTGATGCAGTGTTCCACCAGTCAGGAAGAGAAGGGAGAGAGAGATTCCAGTCATGGAACCAATCCCTGGTGTAAGGGGATCAGTTTGGGAAGAGTTTGTTGATAACTTTTTTGTTTCCTGATGCTCTATTTATGATTTTAACATTTCTCCTGCTTCCTTCACTTTCTTCTCCCCAGAGAAGCTTAGCCAGCTTCTCCAGCACTGTGTAAAAATTATAGGAAATTTGTGGGTCTCTTTTATCCACCCTTGCACTAACCTAATCCAAAAATAATCACTCCAGTGAATTTTGAATTAAAACATCCCTGCAACTGGGGGATAGTCCATCCAGACCCCAACTTCACAGCTCCTTTTCCTTTAGTGGATTGGACCTGCCCTAAGTAGAATCTCCAGAGATCTGGGGGTTCCTATTTCAGTTTCAATTCCACTTCCCTCTGTGACCTGGGGAAATATCAGAGTTTTTAAAGTCTCAGTTCTTGCAATAATGGAGCTCCTAACACTCCTCCATTTGCTGTGTGAGTTTGGATGATTTGGTCCTCAGGCCTGTCAGAGCCATGGTCCCATCTCCAAAAGTGCCACCACTGATCTCCAGCCAAAGCACCAAAACGTAAACAAGTGTAGGGAAAGTTCAGATCCAGCAGCAAGTAAGAAACTCAGCATTTGGAGATGCACACCAGGACTGCAATTATTCTCTTCTTTCTTTTAATGATCTCGCAGGAGCTGATTACTGCCTGGTATATTGGCTTCCTGTGCCTCATCCTGGCCTCTTTCCTGGTGTACTTGGCGGAGAAGGGAGAAAATGAGCACTTTGATACATACGCAGATGCACTCTGGTGGGGTCTGGTAAGTAATTTCCACAGAGTAGCTGCTGGTTATTAAAATAAAATGTCCATTAACCCTCCATCTTCTATCACTTACGTGAGGTATCAACTTAGTGCTTAGTTAACATTTGTATTAAATGGCTTCAGACTGTTTCATTTAGCTCTTTTTCTTACATAAACCTCAAGAAATTGGTAGGGGATCACATTTCTGAATTGGCTGGAGCTGCAGGGGAACCAAGAACTCCTGTGCCCCCAGTTGTGGGATTGAGCTGTGTCGTGACAGAGGCAGGTCAGAGAGAGATCCCGCACCACAGGGTGCTTTGATCATTGTTTTGACAAGTATTGCTGCCCTTTAATTATTGAAATTGCACTTGGGCAAAGCGCTGTTGAACACGCTGGAATAAATTTCATAAAATTAATAGGGCCTAAGTAGCAGAAAGACTCCAGTGGGGCGAGCACTCCCCATCCCATTTCTGCTGAGAGTGCAATACTTGTGGTGTGTGCGTGTGCATGTGAATTATTGGATTACCCGATCAACAAAGAGAGAATTAATGACGTCCTAATCTTCTTGTGTTATTGTTCTTCTGCTCCATCACTAGTTTGGCCTTGATTATAAAGCATGTAATGAAAATCCCCAATCTGATCAAATCCCAATAACAGGCTTGGGGAGGAATCGGCTGATCAAGCAGCTCCTCCATTCCAACAAAGGGAAAGAGGCAGCAAATTGCTTTTCAAGCCCCTTAGTTAGGACAGAAAAATAAAAACAAAGCCCAATTTGACATAACAAGAAAATAAACAATGAGGGAAAAGTGACAGCCCAGATTAGAGCTCAGTCTGGGGAGAACCGTGGGCAGATTTATCCCTTCTGCTTCTGAGACAGTTTTGCCACTGAGAAGTTCAGAAAAAAAAAGTGAACTTCATTAAAATAAATAGTTTTTGTCAGAGTCCAGCTCATGGATCCAATATGAGCAAACGTTGAGAGATGGGATAAATCAAATTTCAGGTTCAGAAGCTCATCCCTTGGTTGATATTAGTGTATCTAACACTTGTTGTCTATAGAAATTACAAAAATATTGTAAACCAGCTTTTCAGTGATTATGGAGAGAGCCTTGCTCCGACTCTGTGTTTCAGTAAGGATTAGCACATTGATGCATTTTTTTAACCACTTGGTCAAAATAGCATCTAATTGATGAGGCTTTTAGTGGGCCCAATTAAAAAGTGCTTTGGGATCCTACTTCCATTTGTGTTAAAGTGATTTTTTATTCTAAATGGAATGCAAGTTTCCAATGCCACATCAGCATGGTGTCAGCTTCCATCCCTGGGGCCAGCTCTGTCCATGGAGGCTGTGTGACAGGGACAGCTTTGGGATCAGAAGTCTCAAAGATGTCTGTAATCAGACCATCCCTCTCTGCCTTGCCTTGCCCTGCCAGTCCCAGGCTCTCCAAGTCCTCTTGGAAGCCTTGGGGGAATAGCCAGCATTTCCCACTAGTGATATCCATGGACTAAAGAGGGAAAAAGTGTCTTCCTCTGCAGTTTAAAATTCAGAGGACTCTGTCTCCAACAAATCTCTCAGGTCCTTCCCCAAAATACAGACAGCAGCTTGCCAGCCCTCTCTTGGTGCATTGCAATAACACAAAACTCATCCCTAAATGAGGTGCTGTGGAGGAGCCATAATCCATCCTCTCAGCCTAACAGGCTGTTTTTAAATAGGGGAGTGGAGACCTTCCCAGCTGATAGGCACTACTGGGAAAATTGGGAATAAACAGCAGCAGGTGTCTGTGCATGCAAATAAATATCTTTCCTGAGCTGCTGAAAGGGAGATTGGGGGAATGGTGCCGGTTCGCTTCCCCTGCCAAAGGCACAGCCCCTCCTGGGGGAGGCTCCCAGCTCCGCCAGCCTCTGCACCAGATGGCAGCTCTCTCTGTGACAGCAAAAGGCACCAAAACGCTCCCAACTGCTGTGAAACCCACACATGAGCAGGGTGGTGTCTCTGCATCCCGTGGAGCTGCCTATCCCTGCTGTCCCCCAGGTCCCCGAGCTGCCTCCCGGCTCCTCCCTGTGCCACTCAGCTGTTGTGTGAGTTTTGGCTGCGTTGGTTCAGCTCTAAGGCTGTCTGACCAAGGGCTGGGCACTGATCTCCTCCCTGCAGATCACTCTCACCACCATTGGCTACGGGGACAAGTATCCACAGACCTGGAACGGGCGGCTGCTGGCGGCGACCTTCACGCTCATCGGCGTCTCCTTCTTCGCCCTTCCTGCCGTAAGTGGGGGGCTGAGCTCACCTGGGCCTTGTCCCCAGCCCCTGGAGCTGGTGGCACTCTAACACCTTCAATGTGATGAACTCAGAGACCTCCTGGCTGTGATACTCTGTGGCTTGTGAATCAAAAAATGAGGGAGGAAAAGGGAGAGCCTGTTTGAATATCCACAGCTTGGGCATCATGTGTGTGAGCAAATAGGATGGGAGTTTCAATTTGGCTCTGCACAAATATTTATGAAGCAATAAAAAGCTTTTTTTTTTTTTTCCCCAGAAGACTGTTCCTTGGGGTAATGAATGGTTTTAAGATTAAAGAGGGTAGATTTGGATTGGATGTTAGGAAGAAATACGTTCCTGTGAGAGTGGTGAGACACTGGCACAGGTTGCCCAGAAAGCTGTGGCTGCTCCATCAAGGCCAGGCTGGACTGGGCTTGGAGCAACCTGGTCTAGTGGAAGGTGTCCCTGCCCACGGCAGGGGGTTGGAATGAGGTGAATTTTAAGGCCCCTTCCAGCCCAAACCAGTCTGTTATTCTGCAATTACACCATTTCAGCAAATTCCCCCTGTCCCTTTGGCAGTGCATTTCAGTTGCAGGATCTGGATTCCTATGGGGATAATCTGCTGACTGCCAGCATGATGGGGTTCTTTTGTATTTTATCAGTTGGCTGGAGGTAGTTTGGGAAAATTTGCAATTCCAGTGAGTGCCAGCAAAGTCTGCTGCCCCTTGGAGAGGGTCTGCCACAGCTGCCAGGATGGAGGCTCCTTCCTTCCTCGATGTTTGAATCAAAAAATGAGCCGGGAAAAAACCTTTAGAGGGAAAGGTGGCCATAGTTTTTAAGTGGAAGCTTAACAAAACCCCTGCTAGCTGCAAATTGTTGTTCTCTTCCTCAGGGCATCTTGGGTTCGGGGTTTGCTCTGAAGGTGCAAGAGCAGCATCGACAAAAACACTTTGAGAAGAGGAGAAATCCAGCAGCGGGCCTGATCCAGGTGAGGGTCACATCCAGGGAACCTTGTGGTTACATCATCCTGGTTTTAGGGGGCTTTGTAGACTTTTAGAAGTTGGGAGGAGACAAATGAGGCCGTGTGTGTAAGGTGTGAGACAGAAGCTGGTAACTGGTTTTGTCTGGGAATAAATGCCAGGAAATCAACCATGGGAAAACAGCATATGTGGTTGGGAATCTAGAGAGAAAAGGGATGGAACTCAGCAAGCAGCCAGCTCAGCAAGACAAATGCATTAGGACAGTCTGTTTTCACCCTTTTTTCTCCCCAAAGAGAATATTTATCCTGATATAACGGTAGTTGGGAGCATTTTCTTCACGAGAACAGATGTCCATGCAGAAGGCTTTCCTTGGTGTACATCTTGGAGAATTGAAATTAGTCATTTTACATTCCCCTGCTCCTCTCTCTCCACATTTTTCACTTCTTAATGGGCAACAGCACCCATCCTGACCTCAGCCTGGCAGTGAATGCCTGGGACCCATAGCATTTCTTTGCTCACACAGTGAAGAGTATCATGGTACCACCCCAAGTTTGTCACTTAGCAGATCAAGGAGAAGGCAGAGTGCTGGATCCATCCCATAGGACTTGGTGTTGGTTGATGTTTATAAACCCAGGGGTGGTTCTGGCATGCCTGGGTGCACAGTCCCACTGGGTTTTCTCCTGCACAGGCGGCCTGGAGATTTTATGCCACCAACCTGTCCCGGACAGACCTGCACTCCACCTGGCAGTACTACGAACGCACCGTCACCGTCCCCATGTACAGGTACCTCCTCCTCCAGCTTCCTCCTCCATTGCCTTCCTCGTGATGCCACTGTCTCCATAGTTATTTGAATATATAATTTTGCTTATTTATTAATTTTTGTTGTTGCTGTTGTTAAAAAGTTGATTTCGAGCTCCTAAGAGCTGGTATATGCTTTTTCTTTTGGAGTTTTTTTTGCTTTGTATTTTTTCATTGTTTTTCTTTTTGACTTGATTTTAATTTCCCTGTTGCTTTGTGTTTTTTTTTTTTTTTTCTTCCCATGTCTTTGTGTGTGTACATTCTTTTCTTTTCACCTTTATTGCTCCACGCCTGCTGGTAGTTGCATTGTGTTGTGACAGTTGCCGTGCCCAGGTGTGAAGACCTCCCTCCAAGCTGCCCTGGATCATAGGTAAACACCACCCTCACCCTCACCCTACCTGCAGCTCCTTGTGCCCTCTCAGGTTCTCCTTGCTGGTCCAACTGGTCTCTGAGGGTCCTTCTGCCTTTCAGCAAACTTCTCTCCCACCCTTGACCAGCCTGGCACTCTCCCAGGTGCATTTTTCCTGGGTCCTCCTTTCCTTTCTTTCCCTTTTTTATCTCTAAGAGGAGGAAAACAAACTCGGGATTCAGGGAGCGTTTTCCCGTTTCTTGTATCTCATTTATCCATCCCAGGCTGTTGACACAAGCAGGGAATGACATTGGAACCATGATGGATGAGCTGCTGAACACCAGAGTGTTTGAGCAGCACCCACCTGCCTTGCTCTACCTGTAAAAAAAAGCAAAACCAGGCAGGTTTTTAAACCACCTAGGTTAGAGTAGTGCTGTGGAAATTCACAGCCTCCTGGGATTTGGAGCTTCATGGAGCTGGGGACAGAGTCCCCTGCCATGCCTCCCAGCCCACCAGGACATGGGGAAGCACCGTGTTTTTCATGTCCCCTTTGGCCTGGTGGCTTCCTCAGAAGCTAAAATGCACAATGTTCTATTCATTTGCACCCCACAGCTCCCTGTATCCTGGGCAGGGCTATGTGCCCCTTCCTGGTGTATTTTTTAGAGGCTATCCATGATTTTCTGGGTTTGTAGAATGGTTGGATATGTTTGTTAGATGTTCCTGTAGCTCTGTGGGGTTTTGTTGGGTGTGATGGGGCTCCCTGTGTCCTATCTCCCTGCTCCCACACAGGGCTGTGGCCCAGCACTGGGCTGTGTCACTGCAGGAATAATCCCTTCCTGTTTTCCCATATTACTGGTGCCTTCCAGCCCTCAGGCAGACAGCCTGGATGTATTTCCTGGGGTAAGCTTTAGCCTGTATTTCAAACACAGCAGCCAGCCTCTTAACCAATCATAAAAACCTGTTGGAAATCCCATTGTTGTGGTCAGTAAGTTCTCATTGGATTCATTCCCAGTGTGTGTCTGATTGGTTGCTTTTTCCCTAGAAATTTATGAACCGACTTGGAGATTTTGTCTAAAAAACCCAAAACAACAACAACCCAACAGAACAGAACAAAGCTGTTTTCCAATAGCATTAAACCCACCCATTGAAACTCTCCCTCCCAGTACCTGACCTTCTGGCTGTACCTTTGCAGCACTGCCTGGGATCAGCTACTGGAGAGGATGAGGATGGAGCTTGGCCCAAAATCCACTGCAAAATGCAGGCACTCAGGGCTTGTTTTCAGTGGACTTTGCCAGATTTTACTGCTCTTTGAAATACTGAACTTATCATGCAGCCAGCCATGCAGTGACACCCTTTTGATTACCTGTTACACAACCCCCTTGTTAAAACCTGTATTTCCACAGAGCTAATATGCAGGAAGAAATCTGAGCTAAAGATCTCCAGAAAAGGCTAAATAGAAACTCTGGGGAGGAGAAAGAGAGAAAAAAATGTAGTCTGAAGAGCCTGCTTATCTTGAGTAAAAAGCCAGGACAGATTTGTATCAGGGCTGGAGCAGTTTTGCTGGTTGCTGATTTGGGTGCTGCTCAGCCCCACACAGCAGTGGCACCCTGGGCTTCCTTGGATTTCTCTGGACTCTCAGCTTCTCCCTTAAATCCCAGCTCCTGTTTGTGCACAGATCAAGTGAACATCACCTGGACAAGTGAGCCATGGGTGCCCTCAATGAAATTGCTTATTTTACCAAAAAACAGTGAACCCCTTCTGACTATATTTTGAATGCTGTCAAATACATTAAGTAGTTGGTTTTTTTTTAAAAAAAGGGAGTAACTGTATGTTCTGGCTGCAGCTTGCATCACTCACACTGACCATCTCTCCTTGCCTCCCCACTTCCCCAAGCCAGCTGGCAGGCACTGGCAGCCCTGTGCTGCTGCTGGTGCTGCTGCAGCCATAGCAGCACGTCAAGCCCAGCAGCTCCTTAAGGCCATGGCTGCTGACTTGTGGCTGCAATGCACAGTGTGGTTTGGAAGTGGGCTAGAGGAGCACAAAATCCCCCTCTCTGGTGCCCGGGGATGATCTGCAGTCACCACTGCCTCGGCATCCTTTCTGCTCAACACTGAGCTGCTCATTCCTCATAGCAGGAGCCTGTGCCTTTAGCTCATCTCTCTTCCCAAGGCATCTCTGGAAAGGCTTGGCTGCTTGATTTGAGAAAATGTTTACACATGCCTTGGAGGAGCTCACATGTCTCCAGAGCATCACTCCAATCACTGCAGTAGAGCTACTATTATTTGTCTGGGGGAAAACATGGTGGCCTCTGAGAGAATCCCAGATTTTGCTTTTAAATCCAAAATGTGGCAGAACCAAATTCTGAAACATGCACAAGGCTTCTGTGTGTGCAGGCATGGTTTGGGTTGTGATGTACAAGTTGGCTTGGTGCACCCAGACATCATAAATAACCTGTTCTGCATCAGCCACTGGATTTACTGGAAAAAAATCTGCTCTTATTGTCACTCATGAGAGCAGGGTCTTGATCTGAACTACTGCCATATATTGGTCTTCACTTAAAAAACCAAACCCATGGTCACATCCTGCCCATTCAGCAGCCCAGCCCAGGGAGCTGCTGGGGCTGAGGGCTGTGGATGTCCCATGGAAGGTCTCTGGGAGGCCCCCACACTTTCCCTGCCCCGTGGTGCCCATTTGCTCTGGCAGCAAGGTGCCAGCTGCCTGTCCCTGAGGGTGACACAGGTGTGCCGTGGCTCCTGAGCCAGCCACAGCAGGAGCCCAGCTCCTGTGCTCACCTGTGAGCCTGGCCACAGCATCTGCTCCCGGGGACACACTTCGTTCATATGCTAATTTTCTTTATTCTGTTTCTTTCCCCCTCTCCTCCACCCCAACTTCCCCCCTCTGTTTTTCTTTCTCTTACCCCTTTGGTTTTCTTTGGTGAAAACACTTGAAAAGCACGCAAACGCAAACGTATGGTGCCTCCAGGTATGAAGTGCATGTGACTCTGAAAGTGTGTGTCATGTCACTCCTTGTTCTTCATTTGGGACTGTAACATGAAAAGCTTTGAATTAAAAACAAAACAAAACAAAAACAGCAACAAACAAACAAACAAAAAAAAACCAGAAAAAACCTTTGAAGATGAGTTTTTTCCAAGGAACGAGTGAAAGCCCAAAGCAGACATGCCCTCCTGCTGCTACAGACTAACCCCCTGCACCTCCATGTACATTTTAGCTATTGGTACACACAAGTGTTGGGAAACTGCCAAAATGATGATGTAAGGAAGGAGAATGGGAGCGTGCTTGATAAGCTTGCTTTGTTAAGGATGATTTCTTGATGGTCTTTCCAGCCTCCCCCAGTCCATGCAATGCTTAACAAGAAAACATCCCCATTCATCTTCCATTTCCCTCTGCCCCTCACTCCCGTGTGTTCCCTCTCTCCAGCCCTCTTCTCCCATTCTTCATTGTGTCATTTATCTGGCTCTGAGCTGCAGGAGTTGTGCCCACCTGGTAATGCTGGCTTCAAGTTTGCTGCTGTGGTGGCACCACAGGGCATGCCAGTGTTAGCACAGAATAAAACCTGCAGAGCAGCTGTGCCTGCTTTTGAGGGTAAAACTTAGAGAAGAGAAAGATCTGGGATGCTGAACTGATATGATCATTCATTTTTTTGAGTAACCCAATCCAATTTTTTGGTGAAAGAATGCTTCATCTCAGCAGGACTTTTCCATTTCAGTTTTTAGTTCCAAGACTCACCTAGAGCTAAGCAGTTATTAGCCACAGTTATTCAATCTGGGACTTAACCTTTTGGGATCAATCAAAATGCTAAGTTCTGGATATGGCTGTGTAAGATTTATGATAAATAATATTATCTCAGGTTCTGCAGAAATGAGTAGATTTGCAAATCATAGGCATATTTTATATGAGATGGGTATCTGAAGGTGTAGTCAAGTTAATATTTTAAGATGGGGAATAAATGACTTGCATTTCAAGACTGGAGGCCAAGCTCTGTTCTTAGAGCAGTTTAAATCCTCACTAGATGCAGTAATGCCACTAGAGCTGATGTGATTTAGTGTCTGATTTCGAAACCCAGTTCCAGTTTTCACAGATGCAAGTTTTACAGCTTTAGTAAATCACACTTACTGCTCTGTGTGCTTAATTTATAGCAAATTGCATCAATGAACTGCAAGTATACTATTAAGAATATATTTTCCTGTTGTGCTGAACAACAGCCTGTTTGGAGAATCAGACATTTTTCTACTACTGGGAGAGGAATAAGAATGTGCCACTTCGGTTCCATTTGTTGTAATGAAGTATTTTATAAGCTTCATAACTGTTCTCAGTCATGAAAAATAGCTCCAGTTGGAGACATAAAGTCATGATTGGGGCAAAAAATTGGCTGCTCATAGGCTCATTTAGGTTCCCATCCCATTCCAGCACCCATCTCCTTGTCACTGTCTCCCTAACTGTTCATCCTGGGACTGTTCCAAAAAATCATCGTGGCGTCCGTGTGCGTGCCGTGGTGTGTCTGTGCAGCTCCCACCGTGTCGTGTGCTGCTGCCTTCCTCGTGTTGTGGGGTTCTGGTGGTGTCCTGGCCCGAGGCATGACCTGTCCCCTCCTGTCCCCTAATGCTTGAAAAGTTCTCTGTGCTCCCAGGAGCGGCGGATCCGCCTTTCCCTGCGGATATGGGAGCCAGCACCCCGAGTTAGCGTGGCCTCTCTCTGTGCTGGACTGGGAGGGGTGGTGGAGGCAGCTGGGGGGACCTGCAGCTGCTCCCAAGTGTTGTTGTGTGGGTGGCATGAGCTGTGTGTGTCCCGTGGTGTGCACATTCCTCAGCCAGCTCCCCCTTAACTGGAACGCGCTTCCCTTGCTAACCAGTGACACCCAGACCAGGAGGAGAGAGAGAAAACATGAGAGCCCCAGCCAGAGGCTCCTTCTGCACCTGGCATGGTGGCACCTGTGTCCCCTGGGCACACACCAGTGTGCTAAAGCTGTGCAGAGTTCTGTCTTTTTTGTTTTTTAAAGGTTCTGGAGAAATGGTGTGGTGCAGGAGCTGTTGCCCAAGCTGCTCTTGCAGTGACAGGTTAGGCTAAGCACTTAGTTGAGATTAAATTTCAGATCAAGTATATGTGTAAGTTTTCACCCATTTTTAATAATAATTATTTCAGTGAAATACAGGTTATTTCCACCTCATGTGTATCAGGCCCATGAGCCAACCACAGAAATGGTGAATTTCTGTGTATCTTGTGTGTCTGTACTTCCTCATGGAAGCATCTGTGGTGGCCCAAGAAGTGGCCACCTTCAGCCCACTGCAGACCATGGGCTGGTGCAAAAGAATCAGCTCCTTTTGGAATCCTGAATCCTCCAGTCTTTTGAGCTAATGAGCTCCTCAGCTGAGACTTGCACCAGTGAGAGCCCTGGATCTGCAATCCCAGCTGGGGCAATTGTCCTGTGTTCTGCTGGGTATGGCCCTCCCTGAGGAGTTAATTCACCAAAGAAGAGTTGTACACCCTTCATTACCTGCTGAGTACACCCTGTGCTGGATTTCATGCACCACCTCTCCCAGCCTGGAATGCATCTCCAACCCCTATGGTGTGTGTGAAGGGAGGTGACAGCCCAGCACTCCTGCACAGCTCCACTGCATCAAGGTCAGCCTCTTCCTGATGTCTGGAATGAAGAGGATCATTAATTCAGCAGATCAGGATGTGCTTTTCTCTGGATGGAAGCGACTGGGGAGCCGAGCCAAAATTTTTCAGGCCTATTTTTATTCTTTTCTCCATACTTAGAATTGGAAAATTTTCTGATTGCCTCAATCTTGTGAACACAAAATCTCTGCTGAGCCACTGTAGTTTTGAGGATAAGTTTTGTGCCTGCAGAGAAGAGGCTATTCCAGTTAAGTTGATTTTTTTTAGTTAAAGTGTGAAACTATTGGTCTCATCATGGCTGAAAAAATGTGGCATGAATATTACTCCCCTTATTTTATTAGAACCCTCATTTCTAGCAGTCTCCCCCTGACACCTCCAGCCTATGTTTCTCTTGGTTGAAAACCTGGCTGGGAATATCAATATGAAGTATTTATGGAGCAAGCCCAGGGTCTCAGGGAAAAATCCAAAAATGGATGTGGAGCTAATTCCATGGCTTTTAAGCACAAAACCAGGATAGGCCACAGATGTTTGTTCACTGGATTTTAAAATTCTTACCAGGATTCCTATTGTCAGATTTTTTATTTATTTATTTATTTTTATTTTTGTACTGAGAAGAGAAGGAAGCCCTGTGGTTTCTGGAAAGCAGTGACACAAGATTTTGTTTCATTTTAGGGCGAAACCTGATGTGGAGAGTAGGGAATTGGTTAAATTCGACCCCAGAGCACACTGCTGTTTCTCCTTGGATGCTCCCAACCCCAGGTCCTTGTTTCCTCTGCTCCACAAGCTTCTCCTTCCCATGCCTTTCCACATTCCCAAGAGCAGCAGGGTTGAGTTTTCCTATTTTTTCCAAAGCTGGAGTTTCTCTCCATTTAGCAATGCTAACCTGCCAGACTACGACTCTGCCAAAACACCACCGGGCTGCCCAGGAACCCTGGCAGCTGCTTGGTTTTGGGGAGGTTCAAAATCCACTGGTGCAGACAAGTTTCTCTCTCTCTCTTGCTGTCACTTTCTCTCTCTTACCCCACTGCTCTGCCTTAGGACACTGTTGGAAGTAGCAGCCAAACCCCTCTCCATCCTTCCTGAGCTGTCCCCCAGCTGCAGTTGGTGGCACAAAGCTGGTTCTGGTTGAAAGGATGGGGCAGCAGGGGAAGTTGCCAAGACAGGAGGCTCTGGAATCAGCTCTGTTTGGATATTAATGCTCTTTATTTTCTCCCTCTAGACTCATCCCTCCTCTGAACCAGCTGGAGCTCCTGAGGAACCTGAAGAGCAAGTCGGGACTGACATTCAGGTTAGCAGCAGAGTTAAGAGAGTTTGGAATGCACACACTTTGCAATATTTTTCTTTTTCTCCTTTTTTCTTTCTTCCTTCCTGCCTTTTGCATATGGACGTCCTTGAAGATGAAAGAGGTTTGACAGCTGGTCCCACATGGGTCACTCAGTGACCTCCTCCCTGCCCCTCTCCCGTGCTCTACATGAATTCCTTCAGCCTAACTTGGCTCTGGAGCAATGTCACGGTGTTTGACTGACAAAGTCAGATTCTCAGAGGGGCTGATGGAGGTTGTGATCCCAGTTTTCCTCTGACCTTTCTGCTCCTCACCACACTCAGAGGATACTCAGGCCCAGGATGTATTAATTCATTCTCTCTTCCCTCCAGTGACAGCAGGCAAGGTTGCAGCAGTGAGATATTTTTGCTAAATTGGCTGTGGCAAGGTTTACATTAATCCCCCAGGAGGGTGGGAGTCCTGCACCTTCACCCTCTGCTTGGGAGGGGTAATTCTTGGGGTTTTTGGTAATTCTTGGGGTTTTTGAGCAGTCAAGGCTGCCCTGTTGGTGAATGGGGAGACCCTGGGAGGGATGGAGAGGTGCCAGTGGACATCAGGGCCAGCTGGGAGGGGTGGGATGGAGCCTGCCCTGGGCTGTGTGCCTCCATAAAGAATACACCCCTGGGTCAGCCTGAACACTTTAAAATGTGAATATTTGAGCTAGCGTCTGAGGCTGGGCTTCCAAGCTTGTCTGAGCAAGAAGAGAGGTGGGAAAAGAGACTTTTATTAGTGTCTCCAGGCTGCTGCCTTTAGCTGAGGGAGAAGGGTCGGGCTCTGTGCAGGTCTCAGTGGTCACTGCTGAGCAGTGGCAGGGCCAGGGCTGGTGCAGCACCAGAGGGCACCTGTGTTAGGGGAGGCAGAGCTGATTGTGCTGAGGAACACGGTCTGCTCCCTCTCTGGGGGCTGCAGGGGCAGGGCTGGTTGAGGCCCCCCTGAACACCATTCCCCAGTGTAGGAGCTGTGAATTGGAGCAGCTGAAGGCAGAGCAGGTTTTCCTCATTGCTGGAGGGAAATACCACCACAATGCCTGGTCAGTGGAGGTGAGGGGTATTTTTCAGTGTGGCCTCAGCATGGCTTGCAGTGTCCTGGCTGCCCTTTTGTAGGCATTCAGCTCACTTTGTCCTCAATGATTTTTCAGGGCAGTCCAGTTTCAGATCTCAATATGAAACTTCAAACATGGATTGTGGTGTCCCACTCTCTCCATGTCTTCTTTGCCAACTACTTTGGTAAAGTAGCTGCCAAAGGCTCTGGAGGCACAAACCCCAGCTGAGGTGTCAGGATGCCAGGGCAGGGGTCCATGCTCCTTCCCACCCAATCCCAGCACCCGGCGTGAATCCGTGCATTCAGAGATCTGATGTGAGCTCTGTCCCAATGGCCAGGGAGGAAAAGCACCAAGGTCATGGGAGCCATTCAAACCCTTCCCATGTGCAGAAACATGAGGGCAGTGCATTTCCAAAAGAGTGGGGCCGCTCTCTGAGCCCACAGAAGTCCTCCTGTGCTCACACAAATCACACGACCCTCAGGTGTCTCAGTGGTGCGTAGGCACAAGGATGGGTTGGGGTGAAATCTTCAGCCCTGTGCGTTGTTATGTGTCTTCTCTGAGGTTGTGTGAGTCTCCAGTGATCTTCTGTCCGGGCCAGAAACTCCAGGAATTAAGTGCTCCTTTCCCTTTCTTCTGTCCACAACTTCCACTTAGTTGTATTGTTTGGTATTGTCGTTTCGTTATGTTTTAACAGTGAAGCAGCAACATCTTTTGCCACCTGACACCATGCTAATGTACTATTGCTTCTGTTTAAAGGAAAGAGCAGCAGCCTGAACCATCGCCAAGGTCTGTATCACTGCCAACACGCCATCCCCATGCATTCCCTGTAGATTTCTGTGTGTGTGAGTGTGTGTACCATGTCGTGGCACCATCGAGGGAAGCATTCCTAGGTATTACCGTGCTTTTCCTGTGCTGTGCAGTCCGATGTATCTACGTGTATGCTGGACCTTAAATCATATCTTCCTTCCTTCCAGCCTGCCTCGGGCTGGAGCTGCAGGGTAGCAAGGCTGGGGGGGAATGGAGAGTGTGGCAGCACAGGCAGAGCTGGCAGACACTCACAGGGGTGACAGCAGGGCTTTGGTTTACGCTTCTTTATTTTATTTCCTTGCTGGGGTTGTAGCTGAGTAACTCTGTGTAACGCAGGCTCAACGTGTGCCCAGGGGCAGGTGAGGCTTTGCCTGTGTCTGTGTCACCCGTGCTGGGCAGAGGTGACATGGGGAACACGAAGCCATCGCCACATCGCCACGTTAGCAACTCCTCCTGAGCTCCTGTCACTGCAGGGCACGGCGTGGAACTGCTGCTCCGTGGGACACTGGAGGGCTCTCTGGCACGGCACGAGGTGGCATGGCAGAGACACCCTTTGTCCACCCCCTTCCCTGGGGGGAAGCACATTCCCTGCTCCATCTTCCCTCCACGCCTCCAGCCCACGGTGCAGAGCGTGCTCTGGGTCGTGGCGAGCACCTTCCAAGGGCAGCCGTAAATCTCACCTGTGGTAGAGCTTTTCTCAGTTCACAGCTCCCAGGGAACCAACAGGGCTGGTGTTTGGGATACTTTTAGGACACTCTTCATCCACTTAGAAGTATTTAATGCTGGGATTTTTTTGTTCTGTATTTTAAAAAATAATTCTGGAACTGAATCTTTTTTTCTTGGCTGATGAGACACAAAGTGATGATCAGTGGAGATCATCTGCTTGGCTTTCAGATCTTCCATCTCATTCCTCAAAACACAGCTTACAGCCTAAATTTTATAAACAATGAATACATTTTTCAGAAGTACAGCTAGAGCCTGTCATTCTGCAGATGTACCTCTCTGCCATGCCTCTTAGCTTATAAGAGGCCAGAAAATAATTTTTCCTCAGCATAAAAGCCAACCAAAGATATCTGGGTAGATATAGTGCTGACTGAAGGGTGGAAATTTTCATCTTTCCTTCCTTCCTTCTCCCTCTCCCCCCGCCTTTTTTTTGTCATTCATTTGAGCTTTTCTTTGCAAGAAGAACCTTTGTAGCACTCCATCTACTTTCCTGCCAAATAACCCAAATCTCCAAGATCATGTTTCAACTATCCAGATTTATTTATTTTATTTTCTTTCTGCTTAAGATCTTAAGTGTAGCTTGAGTGAAAACAGCTTCCACCCAGCATTATTAAAGCAGGGAGCATTACTTGGGAAGGGTTCCCTGGGAGCAGAACAAGACTGAAATCTTGGCCACCTGCCTGTGGCATCAGGAGGGTCAGAATTTCATCCCAGGGTCTGGCTGCTCTGCTGCCCTGCCTCAGCCAGTGATAAACTTTGGATGCATCAAAGGTACATCCACATTTCTTACAGTGCAATGAGAGAAAATCCATGTTCAGCCCCATCTGCTCTATAGCCAAGGAAATCTGAGGTCTGACACTGCCTTATAGGGATACACCAGCCAGCATCCCTGCAATCACAAGAAATACTCTTATTTCTGAGTCACTAGCCTTATTTCTAATTTTTGAATCTCAGTCCTGTCTTGCAGGGTTCATATTTATTTACTTGAAACCTGAAGTTGTGTACAATATTTCTTTGTAGAGGTTGCAGGTTTTCCCCCTGATCGTTTTCTACTTTCTCAACCTTATGTCACAGAAAGAAGTAAAAATAGTCCTTCCCTGTCCTTTTTCAGAGTATTTTTTACTATTTATAGGTCCCTCATCAGAGTCATTTCCAAGTGCTGTTTCCTGCTCCTGTGGTGCATCTGTCTCTTGTGACACCAATGTATTTTGTTGCTAAACCCCAGCCCAAGGAGGCTTAAGCTGAGGGTCTGCAGCTGCTGTGCAGAGCTTTAGAGTTTATTCCAGATTATTCAGTTCTGCTGCCATGGTAGCACCAAAGCTCCTTCCTTCTGATCTGTTAGGACAACACCAATTCTACCTGTTCCCACTGTCCTTTTCCTTCCATCTGATAATGCCCCAGACCTCGGGAAGGAATTTTGCATTTGGGGGGCCCAATTGCCTATCTTCCCCAATAAAATTTTCTGGGTCTTTTACATTCACTTCCCAAATCTTCCACCCACTCGAATTTCCAGCAGGCTCCTGGTGATGCTCAGTGTGTCATCCTGCCCTTAGAAAAGAGAACTCATCCTGTTTCTCTGCCCACCTGACAGTTAATCACCCACTTGCTGGTGATGCTTCACTCAGGAAGCTCCTGGGGATGAATTGTCTCTCTTAGCAGACCCCAGCTCCACACTTTTACTGCTTCAGCTGGGAAAGGATTTTCCACTTTGCATTTCCATCTCTGTAAGAAATAGTCTTACACCTGGAGGTAGCTGGGTCTTCCTCCTGTTCTAGTGATGTAGGGAGTGGCTGATTTCCTATATCCTTCTTTCCATAACTGATACACCACAAACCCCCTGCAGCAAATGGAACAGAAAGAGCTTTTTCACTATTTTTCACCTTATTATATTTCAGTTTAGAGAAGGGATGCTGGCATGGCACATGGATTATGCTATGCAGGATATTAAGGATAAACATTGTCTTGTGAGGGCAGGGAGCATCCCAAGCATTCTGCCAATGCACAGGGTGGTTGTTGGGGTCCTGCCCTCTGACCCCAGTGCTGCTGTGGCCGTGCTGATTTCTGCCCACACAGCCCTGGGAGAGCTGCTGCCCGGGCTGGGAGGACATGAGGAGGTGATGGGGTCAGTGTGGCAGAGGCTCGGGGTCACCTGCAATTTCTCTTGGGTGGCTTTTGATTTAGTCTTTGCATAAAATGGGACGGCTGATCTGAGAGACAGGTTACATCTTTTCTCTATGGTTTCTGCTTTGTTTTTCCACCACAAGCTTGTCTGCATCCGCATCTGAGTGCTGGGAACCCTCTGTGCTGACTTGCTTGGGGGCCAGGAGCTCAGCTCCCCCAGAGGTGGAGCCTAGGCTGTGATGAGCAGAAGAGATGCTGGCCTTTTCCTACCTGCTATGTACCCCTTCTTCCCTTTTTATTTTCCTCCCTTCAAAAAACAAACGCTTTCAGAGCCTCCTGTTGCCCATCACTTTGGGTGTTGTGCCCACCCTGCCCCTGCCCCAGCCAAGCACTGCCCCCTGCCCCTCTCCAGGCTGGCTGTGCTGCCAGGACACTGGGACCCATCCCACCTCCCAGACCACACTGCTGCCACAAAAACAAATCCACTCTCCCTCATATCCCCAGGGAAGGGGGCCTGCTCTGTGCTAGGGCTTTTCTCACCCCTCCTGCTGCAGAAAGCCAGCAGATGAGTGGTAATGGGGGGCGATTACTCTTCTGTTAATCGGGCTGAAAATTAGCTGTGGCATCTCGTTTCTGTTTGTTTTCCTTTGATTGTTATGTCAAAAAGGCAGACACATGGTTGCCAGGGCTATGGAGGCTCCTGTATGAAATGTGGCTTCAGATGCTCTTTAGCAGATGGTTTGAGGAACATCTGAAGGCATCCACGACCACATTTCTTCCTCTTGCATTTTCCAAAATACAGTTGGGTGAAAAGCTAAAAATTAATGAACCAAATTATCATAATAACACATTAATATCAGAGAAAAAGAAACAAAAGGATTCCAGGGAAGTGGGAAGCTAAAACTCAGATTACTTTGTCCAGCATGAGTTCAGTGCTGTAGGTAAAGAGAGGAACCTGTTTGGAGGGTTGTTCTCAGCTGTGGTTTGTCCTTGGCCCCAGTGAGCTCAGCAGGACCTTGGCCATGGGTGAGGGCTGGGCTGGGTCCCTTGTACTGTGTGTGTATATCTGTGTGTATATCTCTCTCTCAGTGTGTGTATATGTCTGTCTGAGATACACACAACCCCAAGGTCTCTGTTCAGGGGTGTGATTAAGGCTTCTGTATGCACTGGAGGATGCCTTTGGTTGACTCAGTGGGCCCCTGCTCATCCAGCCAAGGATGTTGGAGGTGTCACAAACCTCTACTGCCCATGGAAACCAGTCATGGGAACCCACGGGCCACATGAGCCTGGGCTGGTGTTTGGCCTTCTAACCAACTTAACTGGTGTCAGAGACTCATGCTGGGACTGACAGTAATCTGGAAATAATCAGTTTCCTTTAGGGGAGCGGATTATTTGCACGGAAGGAACTGCATCTTTCTGGAGGGACTGCAGAGGAGACTGAGAGGAGAGAAACCCCCACGTCTCCCGAGGCCCTGCATGCTCAATATCCCCCTGCCACACCAGCTCCAGGACAGCCCTGGTAGCACCACCAGCCCCTGGGGCTCCCTGGGGATGCAGGGTCCCGCTGTGGACACCTGAGGAGTCCCCAGGATGCTGAGGGTGGTGTTGGCTGAGCTTGCATGGGATGCTGTGCCCGTGAGCTCCTCTGATTACCCAACTCAAGTGTAAAATAAGATTGGGATTTGATGCCCTTCAGCCTTTCCAGCCTGCCCATGAATTCAGCAAGAGCTGCCTGCTGGTGGTTGGTGGCCTGGTGGGGTGATGGGGCCACATCATTCCCTTTCCACAGGTAGAGGGCTGCTCCATGGCGTGGAGGACCCTGGTGCTGGTGGGGATCTCCTGGCACTGCAGTGCCTGAGCAGCCATTTGGGATGGAGCTGTGGTGGTGCCACCTCAAAGTCAGCAACTCCCCAGAAGTGGTAGGGCCTGTCTGAAAATCTTCACAAATACCAGATTGTGTGAACACAGATGTTCAACTGCCTTCCCAAAAGGGACTGCACCACACCCTGTTTTTATCTGCTTTTTGTTTTTTTAATGCCAGGCTTAATATAATGGTATTTCCCATATGAAAAGTGCTAACAATTCACAGACTAACTAGCTCTCTTTGTGAGTGGGTTTTTTTAGGGGGATAAAAAAGAAGAAATTTGAGCTTTTTGGATATTATTTGACAAAACAATTTAAAGTTTTGGCTTTCCATGGTATATACAATTCGAAAAAAAAATTACCTTTTTTATCTATTTAGAGGAAGAACAGAGTATTTTTTTGTTTCCAATATAGATGAAAAATCTTCCTGCAGTTAATTGTAGATAAACTGTCGCCACCAACTCAATGAGAAGAATGCCTCATGTCTAACAATTAAATTTACTGACCGCACCAAAACAAATTTCAGAAACCCTCTTGATTTTTGATTTACTTCCTTTTTCCTCACTGAACACTCAAACAGAACAATCCTGTCATGAACCCAGCCCTCAAAACACCTGTCTTTTAAACCCAGAGTCCGTAATCAAAAGTTTCCTGTCTGGCATTTGCTTCCAGGTCTAATTTTTACTCTCCCCTCATTTCCAGTAAAAGCAAACCGTGCAGAGAGTCACTATGCGGATGCTGCTCAGGAAACTCTAGGTACCACGGGAAATGCGTCGCACGAAACTAATCAAAAGCTGCACGGCTCATTCTCCCTCTACCCTGCTACCACCTGTTCTGATCACTTCTCTGCTTAATAGAGGTACTAGATGAGTCAAAAAAAAACAAACAAAGGTGGAAGAGCCTTCCCTGGCTGCCAGTTGTGCAGAGCACACGAAGCGAAGGGATGAGGATGGGGAATTTGGGCTGGGCTAGCCAAGCCAGTGTCTGCTCAGCAAGGGAGGAGGCCAGGAAATGAAGTTTAACAAATAATGGAAAACTAAAAAAACAAAAAATAAAGCCAAATGAAAAATCTTGATTTTTTTTTTAAAAGAACCCCTTCCTCCCTATCCCTCCATCCCTCCTCAAGGTCCAGGGAATCCTTGCAAATTGACTTGCACTGTACAGCAATGTCCAGTTAGTAGCATGAGAAATACCAGCTTCCTGCCTCTGCTCAGTCACCATTCCTTTGGCTCTCTGACCGTGACAAATTGACCTTTCCTAGCCTGGTGGCCTTTGGAAGCCACAGCTTGCCTATCTAGCACCTCTACTACGCAGCTAGAGAAGGACTAATCTCAGCCTGTCCCACCAGACACAGGGGACACGGGCTCCCCTGAGCGTTGACATTGGCCTTGTGAATGGTTCTGTTTCTAGACCCCCAGGGGGACAGACAGCTTTAGCTCAGGGCTTTCTACAAGCAGGGTTTGCATCTTTTTCATCCAGCTGACAATTTCGAGGTGTTTTCAGGGACTTCCCAGCGAGCATCCCTTAGTGCACCCACGGCCATATACACAGACACATAGATCTTATCTTCCTTGTGCATAAATACTTCCACACCTGCACTAGAAGAGTCTCTGCCCCCCACCCCTGCTCCTCAGCAGCAAACATGCACCTTCTTGATGCCCCACTGCCCGGAGTTTGCATGCTGTGAATGCTGGCAGGGGACCCCCAGCTCCTCGCCCCGCAGCCAGGCAGGTGGAACAGCCCAGCAGTGCCAGGGCACTGAGTGATGCCGCATGTTTGTGAACTCGGAATTTTTGCATGCTCTTTTTTTGGAGTCCGTTTTAATTCTCAAAATCACCAGTCTCTGTATCCCTCAGAAAGCCAACAAACTACAGCTTTGAAAGTATAAAACTGCAGCTCTAACAGTATATGTATCTCTGGTTTTCTTCATTAATTGTTTCAACCTGTATCTTTTCTTTTCTTGCTATTTTTTGACTTGCTGGCTCTTTTTATTCTCTGTCAGTCTAGAGGGTAGGACTCATGGCTGAGGTTGGAATGTACCAGGTGCTCAGAAGTAGAGTGGTAAATCCCATCTCTGAATGGGTAACAAAGAGGAATGGGGCATGATCTAGGGTTCATAAAAAGCAGTTTCTCCATGGTAGGAAATCCTTTACATCTGGATGAATAGCCTGAACCTCTGAGTCAGCCTCCTGCTACATATTTGGTGGTGCTGTGGCCTTCCTTGAAGGTTAGCCTTGAAAAATGTGGGTGAATATTGGGTGATCATCAGTTGCACAGGCAGCATTTCAAGACAAATGGCAAAGATTTCATCAATAGTCTAGCTGGAAAAAAAATGATCCTGACTTCTGTGGTGTTTCCATTTGCCAGGTGAGGTTGTTTTATGTGTGGAGGTGCAGTGTGAGCAGGGACTCCTCCCCAGAGAAAGCCTCCTCTCAGCTGCTTAACACTGAGGTTGTTTTTGGCAGAGGTGAAAATGAGCAGTGCTATTTGTAACCTGTCCTCTCATCTGTTCATGTCTAGTTCTGTTTTCTGGAAAATCAGCCACTCTGATCTCAGTGTCTTTCTTGCATGTCTTCCTAGGCATGGATTTTTAGTTGCTAAAGCCAGTGTAATTTTTTTCTGTTATCTACTGAATTCCTTCCTACTGTGGTCTTCATTTCATCTCCCCAGTCTTGAGTTCTGCAAGGGAAAGGGAGGATGAAACAAAGTGTTACCTCAGTATCTTCTTAATCTATTAGAGTGTCTGAAAAGGAGGATGGCAGACTGGTTCTTCCAGTCAAAAAGGAGCCTTGAACTTTGGGGTAGCTACAAGAACATCTTTGTTTCCTGCATCCATCCTGAATGTAGTGTTACACACCCTGTGCTTTAGTAAAACTGTGGTTTAAGTGTGAAGGGATGTAAAAATAATTCAGATGTCTTGTTTCTCTGGACCCTTGGGTGTCTGCCACCAATCCCCACTGCACAAACCCTTGGGGCAGATGCCAGCACTTTGATGCAGCTCAGGCTGAGTGCTAAAAGCCTTCATCTAGGATGCACATAACGAAATAACAGCACACAACGAGGCAATCATGGAAAACTCAATGTAGGTAAATTAATAGGAAACTCCTTAGAAGCTGTGGTTTCTTAATGTACTAAACCAATGATCTTTAGTCAATAAATGCAATAACACATTCATTTTTAGACAGTAATGTAGCTACACCAAGCCAGATTATCAGCTGTATCGTATTCTGCTTTGTAAGAGACTTTCCCAGCACACTCAGAGATGAGGGCACCTCACAGTGGGTGAGGAGGCACCAAGAGCAGTGAAGGAAAGGTGTTTGCAGAGCCCTTGGCTGGCTCTGGGTGGAGCAGGTCCCTTAAAGGCTGGTTTGGGAATGATCTGTCAACTCAGAGGTGTAACCTGGCTGCTTTGCTTTGCCCCAAAATGCAGAACAGCCAATCTGGCAAACAGCAAACAGCTGTGAGAAGATGCAGGATGTGGCTGCTGGGGTGTCTGACAGCACTCAACAGCAGCTTGGGAGAAGAGGGCTGGGAATTAGGGAGAGATGAGTGATTATAACAGAATGCTGCAGGACAGCAAAGGTTACAGACACAGGTCTGGCTCCAGTGTCCCTTCACTCATCCAAGGCCCTTTTGTGCTTTTCTGTGCTTGTGTGGTGGTTGCAGGGATGGTGCAACTCCAGTCTTTGCCATCACAGCACCCGTGGCTCCCATCCAAGTCTGGCACCGTGGTTGGGGATGAGGAAAAGGAGAGGGATTGCTCACCATGACACAGTCACTGGCTGATGTTTTGTTTCCCTTATGCCCAGGTTTCTCTGTTTCTAGAAACTGCGTTCTCCAGGCTGAATTCACCTTTTAGCAATGATTTTATGGAATCACTGGAGGCAAACCAGGCTTGAGCCAGGTGCTCTCTTGGTTTCTGTTTTAGTCACGGTAGATTTCGCATACACAGTTTTATTTTCCCTTCCTTCATATCTCCAGTAATTGGCTTCTGCCTATTACTCACACCAGCAGGCAGACTGAAGCACAGTGATAGTGACAAAGGCCATCATTCACTCCTGGCACTCCTACCTGGTTTTAATGAGTTGTTCTCATATGCCACGAGCTCAGCACAAACTCCTGATTTTAAAAAAAGCCCCTCATTTGCCAACAGGAGACAACCTTTTTCTCCTGGCCACAGCTTCCCAGAAGAATGAGCACTGATACTGCTTGAGTTTGGATGCAGAGGTGGATCTGAGTGTGTGCTTGTCCGACTCATTCTGCTAGCTGAGAAGAAAATGAAGTAATGGCTCAAGCAGAGTTTAAAATCAATGACAAGACCTTACAACTGATACTTTTTATTGATCTAAAATTACTGCTAATGTAATGAGTCCACATTTTTTTTAAAGTGCTGATTTAATACTATAGAGAACTGGAATGAACCCCAAACCAGAGCTTTTCAAACAGGAGCTTAAACCCCTGGCATCCTAAGGAGGCTGATAGCAGCTCATTTTGAAGGTCATTACTTACACATTTCTCTGCTGAGTGCTGAGCAGTTGAACTTAACCAAAATGTAAAGCCCACTAAAGCAGTGAACATCGTCCAGTTTCTCCAGCATGGACTCTAATTTTTTGACTGGCAACAGACAAAAAATCAGCCCAGTTTCTATCCTTTGTTAAATTCAAGTCAAAACCTGAATATTTATAAGCCTTCCCCACAGTCAGCCTGGAAAGGTAATTTTTTATCAAATCTGTTTTCATAGATGCCACTTGGAGTGGTTATGAGGACGTAGAATTAAATCACACCCTATTAGGCTGTTGTGGCTTCCCCTAATCTGTGCCTCTGGTTGCAAAGCCACAGTTCCCTTTCCCTTCCTTCCCCTGGCTCCTGCCCCATGCTCTGTCATGACTGAGAGTGTCCATCTGTCCCTGCTGTCCTCACCTTCATGTCACCAACACTCCCCACCCAACTGAGGCTCGTTCACCATCCTGGAGTGACATCCAAACACCTCCCTGAGACACTCTGCATCCCTCTGCATGACTTTCTGGTTGAGAGAACATGATCTTGGATTAGCTGACAACATATATCCTATGTATGTCTGTATTTCTTTGGGATTTTTTCCTACCAGCTCCTGCAGACCCCAGCAGCATCCTCCTCTGCAGGGATTGTACATGCATGTGATTCCAGGTGTTGTTTCCAATGAGGGAATTGCATGGCAGAAGGAAAATTTCAATTAATTGTACATGGTGTCTTATGTTGTCTATGTTAAAACAAAGAAGTTACATCAAGTGTTGGGTTTTTTTCCTTAGTGAGTACTTGGGAACAAAATCCACCCAGATCTTAATTGTTCATCAGATTGCTGTGAGATTTTTTAATGTGTCACTCCTCATGCTCTCAGGCTTGAAAATCTTTGCTTCTATCCCTCACCAAGTTCAACCCTTTCTTTTATGCTTTTTGTGATTCCTGCAAACATTTGTAGCACATTTGTTGTGGGAATGGAAAAGGGGCTCCAAGGAAAAGGCCCTGCCATACTCAGTGAAAGGCAACTGGTTTTATGCTGGGATTGGTGATGGGAGAAACTCAGCAGAGGATAGGGCACAAAGAGATCACTTTGAGTCCTGAATATTGCTGTGTTGCTAAAGCATTTTTATAAAACTTGCTTTTCAAAAAGGTTATTCAAAGTAATAGTGCTAGTGAAACACAGTGGATTCAAGAAATATTATTCTGTAAAATCAACAAAAATAAAGAAAAAGATCCAGTTGGCCTATTTAGAATCAAATGATGAAATTTCATTCTGGTTTCTAATCCAAGAAACTCAGAGTGAGAATTTCTTTTAACCTTTGGCTCATTATGATAGTTTTGGTAGTGTTAGTAATGAAGGCTTACATCCAGAAAGGTGTTTAGGCACATGCTTGTTCCCAGATTCCTGTGTGGATTTGTACCTCTGACCTGGATTTCAGCTCTTCTGATCCCATGGCTTTCAGACAGACCCTGCAGATGGGCACCACGCTGGAAATCCAATCCCCAGGACTTACCTGAATTAAAATTCTTCTTTAATTGGAATAATTCTACCTTTTTTAATTTGATCATAAGCAAATTTTATTTCCTCTCCAATCCATCTTTCGATGTGAAATTGCTGCTGAGCTTGTGGCCACAGCAGCCCAGGGGATGCCCTCCCCACACAACTCTGCAAAACGCTGCCTAAGCACCTTTCTCTCCCTGTAAATGTTTGTTGTCTCACAATGTGAAGTGACTTTGTAAAAATAGCACCTTCTTACTCGACAAATCTGCTCCCTGAGTGTCCTCAAGTCACATCTTCCTTCTCTGGCCAGAGCTGGTGTCTGCTCCTGTCAGCAGGGAACAGCCGGCGGCTGGGAAAGGGCAGCAGAAAGCTTTGCTTCAAAACCAGCAGCCAAGTTCTGATGGAAGAACCTCGTGCCAGTTTTGAAGGCAAAGAAGGGCCATGTGGCTCTGACTTTTAAGTTGGTGTTGCTGAAAGACTCACCGAAAAAAACAAAAAAAAGAAAAGCAGGTCTTTGGTTGGTGATGTGGAAATTAAAATTTCTGAAATGTTCTTCCCGCAAATTGCGGCAGAGAGTTGGCAGCAGAATGATAAGTGGCTGCTGCAATGGTACAGAATGCTGGGAATTAAATCCCTGTCTTCACTCAGTTTTGATATACCTATATATAAAATATTGCCTATTTGTGCAAATATCTTGCACTGCTTGTCCAACCTCTAATCAGTGGAGTTTAATCATTGATTGCTAGTAAGAATATGTGAAATTATCCAAAACTATTTGCAGTCTGCTTTCCCCAATACTGTCTCTATAAAGTTTGTGGTTTCATAAAAATGTACAAAGTTTCTTTGTTCTTAAACTCTCACATGAAAATTCAGCATCTTCATTTGGGTGAAAGGCTTTAAATGCAAATTTCAGAATTTGGAAACTGATTAGAGCTGGGTGGTCACTATTTCCCAGTGAGATTATCTCTGTTTCTGGAGAGACCTTCTTTTCCAACCATAATTGCAAGGATTCTAGTAGGAAAAAAGGCATTTAAGTGCCATATTCTGGAGTTCTAAAATTTTGCCTTCCATGTTTGTGACACCCATAGCAGACCCCCAGGGAGATGGCAGATAGCTTTTACATGGGATTTTTATAGGATACAAAGGAGTTACACAGTGTTTGTATTTATGTGTTTCAATATGTAACTGGATAAAGAGGAACTCTTTGGAAAATATAAAGGGAGCCGTTCAAGAGGGAGGAAATACAGGAGCTGAAGGAAGGGAAAGGATAGATCTGAGCACCAGAAGTGAAGTATTTGCACAAAAGTTTTAAGATAATGGTTTGGGGTTTTTCTAATTGGTATTTTCTCATTAGCCATAGTGTTTTGGAAGGCAGTTGTGAAAGAAAAGCTTCCTAACTCGTGATCGGAGTCGATCAGTGATTTAAGGAATCATAACTTCATTGTTAATGTCATCCTGTCCCGCCAGCCCTGGCATCCCATGAGGGGCTTCTGTTCAAGTCCTCATTATTTTCTCTCTCTTACGAACCATTCCCATTTCACTCATGATGACGGAAACATTTCTACAATGCTTTCTTTAAAACAAAAATAAAAATAAAAAATATATATTGGAAAAAAAAAAAAAAAAGAAAAGCCAA
>VXBI01007053.1:219606-264499 GCA_013397375.1 Toxostoma redivivum | reverse complement strand
TGGAAAAAAAAAAAAAAAGAAAAGCCAACAGCAAAGCTACATGTCACTGCTGCTTGGAAGTGCTCTTGGTTTCTAATGGCTGGTGGGGAAGGACTGCGTGGTTTCCAGAATGACTCCTCCTGCTGTCTCCTTTTTGTCTTTGTTTCAACGTGTTTCTCTGAACAGTCAGAAGGTCAGTTTGAAAGATCGTGTCTTCTCCAGTCCCCGCGGTGCTGGCACCAAAGGGAAAGGCTCTCCACAGGCTCAGGGCATCAGGAGGTCCCCCAGTGCTGACCAGAGCATCGAGGACAGCCCGAGCAAAGTGCCCAAGAGCTGGAGCTTCGGAGACCGCAGCCGAGCCCGGCAAGCGTTCCGCATCAAGGGAGCGGCGTCGCGCCAGAACTCAGAAGGTGAGGCTTGGGTGCTGCACCCAAATTCCCAGCTGGCACCAACATCCTCTCCCTCACTGCTTAAGAAGGGCAGAGCTGCCAGCCAAGGTGTTGGTGAAGGGACTCCTTCCCCTCCCAGATTTTTAGCCTGAGCGACCTGATCAAGTTGAAGATGTCCCTGCCTATTGCAGAGAATTGGCCTTTAAAAGGTCCCTTCCAACCCAAACTTGTCAGTAATGATTAGAAGAGGCAAGAAAACTGCTTCTGATACCCATCATAATGTTTATATTTCTCTGTCTAAGGATGGGGAAAGGAGGAAGAGTCAGGTATTGTGACAAGAGGAAATTACCTCAAGGTGTGCTGGGGACAGTTAGGTTAGATAGTTGGAAAAATTTCTTCACTGAAAAGGTGGTCAAGCCCTGGAAGAGGCTGCACAGGGAAGTGGTGGAGTCACCTTCTTGGAGGGATTTAAAACACATCTAAGTGTGGCACCTGGGGACATGGGTTAGTGGCTGAGCTTGGCTGTGCTGGGGGAATGGTTGGATTTGATGATCTTAAAGGGCTTTTCCAGCCCAAATGATACTGGGATTTACTGATATAGGGATGGGTGAGAGCCGCAGTTGGCACTGCTAAATATCACCTAAGCACATCCCGGGAAATGCTCTCATCTGGATACTCAGCAAAGGCTTCCCCTGGGGTTGCTGTTTGTGATCTGCCTCTGTGTAGCACTGGCACAGGAAACAGTAATGTGTTGTGTTTGTCCTTCCCTGTCCCAAACCCAGAAGCAAGCCTCCCTGGAGAAGACATTCCTGATGAGAACAAAAGCTGCAACTGCGAGTTTGTGACAGAAGATTTGACACCAGGGCTGAAAGTCAGCATCAGGGCAGTGTGGTAAGAGAGGGAGAGGGGGGAAGCAGTCCAGAAAAATAAATTATAGAGAAAAATGAGAAGTGTAAAGCCCAAGAAGTGCTTGCAAATGCTGACATGTGTGTGCTGCAGGCTGTTTTTCCCCTGGGTGGCCTGCCCTGCTTTACAGACAATTTTGCCAGGAAGGGCAATTTTTGCTTAGGGAAGGAATAAACGGGGAAACAGGAAAATCTCCCGCAGGGATGCATCCAAATGACAGCTCTCACCAGCTCTGAGATTTAACGCTGACATTTCTAAAAGTGGTGCAGAGAGCACATGCACAGATGACAGTCCAAGGGGCATCAGGGACCCCCTGGCGCAGGCAGGGCTTCAGCCACCAGCCCCCGCAATCCCCTTCCTCTCTCCTATTGCTGCATCCTCTCCCAAACCCACAGGGCTGGGATTTATTCCATTTTCCTTCCCAAAGCAGCTCCCTGCGGTGTTTTTTATCCGCCATTAAGCAGGTCAGGCTGCACCCAGGGACTGTGCTGTGATTTTGCTCTCTGTCTCCTGCAGCATTATGAGGTTTCTCGTCTCCAAGCGCAAGTTTAAGGAGAGCCTTCGGCCCTATGACGTGATGGATGTCATCGAGCAGTACTCAGCTGGCCACCTGGACATGCTCTCCAGGATTAAAAACCTTCAGGCCAGGCAAGAGACCCCTCTCTTCGCTTCTTTTTCCACTGCTTTTTGTTCACTGTGGAGATATTGCCAGGAGAGAGACACTTCCCTTTGCAGCTACAGCTTATTCTTTTCCTTTTTGAGACAAATCCCCAAGGAAGACATCAGTGCTTATGGCTGGAACCCACAGGGATAAGCAGGACAGGGACTGCCCTAGAACTCCCTTACTGCCCATCTCAGGACATATAAAAATCATGGCTCATCCTCCTGTTTTATTTTGGGAGCTTTTGGCATTATGGTATATCCCATAGGAAAAGTGGGTAGGTATCTCCATGGTCCTCCTGGCAGGGTGCAAAGGTTTGGTGTCCCCAGTGTTAAAGCTCATCTGGGTCATCTGGTACCTTTATTAGAGTGAAATAAGACAAAATTTGGTGTCCTGGCTGTGGCCCTGCTGCCACAGACACAGAGAGCAGTGAGGAGGCAGCAGCTCCCTCCCACTGCTGGGGTGCTAAGCCACTTCAGGAGGAATCCCTCCTTGGATGGCACAGTCTGCTGAAAATCCATGCAGATGGGAATTTCTCATCCAAGCTCACTGTAGGTGGGTTTAGCCGAGCTGCATTTCAGCTTCTGTGCTCAGATTTTAGGGCGAGATGTGTTCCTTTCAATAGGAGAAGGAATGTGGAAAAGGGACAAATGGAACCGAGAAGGTTCCATGTTTTTCATGTCTCTCCTGGAAGGAAAAAAAAACAAACCCAAGCACATAAGTTTGATTCCTTGAACAGAGGATTGGAGTTTAATCTTTTAGTCTGACCACTCCTTCCTCAGCCCTGACCCCAAGCCTCCAACACCCACAGTTGTGTTGGCTCAGCAGAAGCAGCTCCAGTTCTGTGGAGCTTGAAGGACACCCAGAACTATGGCAGGGCTTGGCCATGGGCAATCTCCAGTCAAAAAAATACACCATTTGCTTTTACACTGGAAGAATTAAATTGCTTCCCTTGATGGCTGTGGCAGCCCAGCTTCCCCTAGAAGCCATTGAGGAAGTTTTCCTTTCATTTCAGACCCATCTAAGTCCCTGGTAGTCAGCAAATATGAAGAAAAAAAGCAGTGTTTGTGTATGCAAACAGCTGACATGAACCTCAGGAATAAAGTAGGAAAGTTGTCTTGGGAAAAAAGAGGAATCTCTATTCTGCCATGAATCTCTCAGAGACCATTTTAACTCTGCTATTTTTAATGCTCAAGATGCAGAGGTAACTTTCTCAGCCCTGCTGCACACTGTGCCTTTCCCGGAAGGAACATTCTCCATTGCAATGGAGACCAAAATATCCTGGAGAATTTCCTCTGTGTGAGCCTCTCACTCCTGTTCAGTATAAATTCAGTGATCATAGATCCAAGATGTGTAGCTGAATACAGAGGAGGAAGAGGAGGGAGAGGGGATTGAGATTTCCTAACTTAAGTGACCTGAAACAAGAGGCCTTGAGGCCACCTCCACAGTGGGCACCAGGCATCAGGGTTGTCATCTCTGCTGCTCCAGGTGGGATGTCTGAGTCTCCAGCACCCTGAGGGCTGTGGCAGATTGCCTCACCACCCATCCAGATGTCCCAGTCCTTCAGGGGCATGTGGTGCAAAGACAAAGCAGTTTGGTTGTCTGTTTTTTGGGGAGGTTGGGGTCAGGAACTGCAGCTTTCAAAGACCAAACTGGATTCTCCAATTAGCTGTAGCTCTGGGACTGTGAGGATGAGGTTCTGGGGCTGGACAAGGCCACCACCCATCCTCTCACAGGGAAGCCAGGAGGGCCAGGAGCTGCTTCAAAAGCATGGAGCACCTGGATTTGGGATCCAAGACTACCAGGCAGCTTCACTGGTTTCACTGTCCCCCCTGAGCAGGAGATGAGTGATGGTGATTGCAGCAGACCCCTTTGGGGACACCCAGATCCCACAGCTGGGGACCTGCCCAGTACAACTGGAAGGGTCCCTGTAGACAAGGCCATGGACAGTGTTGGACCCTGCACCCATGCAGGTGGATCCCAGGGAGGAACAGATATTTTAACATCCCTTTTCTTCATCAGTCAAAGCCCCATGTTCTGCCTGCCAGCTCAGCTCAGCAGGGCAGGCTCTGACCTCCCCTAGCCAGGGCTTTGGTGGATTAAGGCTGCATCCAAGCACATTTCTGGGGTGTTTACATGCACTTTCCTCTTTAATCAGTAAAGCCTCTGTCACTGTGTCTGCAATGTGCTCTTTTCAGTGTTGTGTTCACATTGTCTCGTGTTCCATCCTGACACCTTGCCAACCATGGATGTCTCCCATTCATTGAGTTATCCAGTCCTGCAGCGTTCCTCGCCGACTCCCAGCAGCTCATGTTCCCTGAACTAGCTGAGGATGTGCTCTCTAGCACTGGAACTGAAAGGAGGATGAATATATGTTGTTTCATATCCAGCCACCTCAATGGGATATTGCCACACATATGCAAATATATTCCAGAGGGTAAAGCATGGTGCCTGTTATATCTGGGGCGGGGGGAGCTCCTGATGGTGTTGCAGTGGTGCCTAAATCTCTAAATCTTGCCCTGAGGTGGGTAAGACTCTGTTTTTTTCACCAACAACCCAGTGGTAGGAGAGAGCCTTCTGTTTCCAGAGGAATATATTTTCAGATTCTCTCTCTCTCTCCCTGTCATTCTGTTTGTCAGTTGTTTCTTTCTGCGACTTTTCTCTGACCAACTTTTCTCTACGTGTTGCTTCATTATGCATTTTGCTGGTGTCTTTTTTCTTATTTACTTTGCCAGGATAGATATGATTGTGGGTCCCCCACCCCCTTCAACTCCCCGGCATAAGAAGTATCCAACCAAAGGACCCATGTATTCTTCCAAAGAGTCTCCCCAATACTCGCCTAGGTTAGGATTCACCAAAATGCCGCTTTCTCTGGAAATTTTTTTTCATTTGCTTAATGTCAAACCCCTTTCATGCCAGTTATATGACGGCATTTCTCACTTTAGCAGTGCAGCCTGCTAAATCATGACTCACAAGGGTTTGCTGCTCTGGGTGTGCTCTGATTTGCCTTCAAGCCAGAGGGGAACAAAAAAGGGGATTTTCATTCAGTCATCAATAACCATCAGTTCCTTCAGTGAGCCTATTTCCTGTTTTCAGTCTTCTTTGAGGTGCTAGAAAACCAAATTATATCTTTTTAAAAGATCTCATATTTTATCAGGCTGTCTTCAAACGTAAAAGGTGGAATATTTACCCACAAAGCCAATATAAAGTGAACAGTCCACTTCCTAAAGAGTGACACCATCCACACACAAGCAAAGGAGCCTCTGCAGCTCTTTGGACAATGAAATGTGTTTATTTCAGTGGGCAAAGTAAGAATGAAGTGTTTTGTAGCTGATGAACACAGTGGTCTCTGTTTCTTGGTGGCACTCTACTGATGGTGAAGGAAAAAATTGTGTTAAAATACTACAACCATGGCACTCATATTCTGAAAAATAATAAATCAATCCTGATTTTCCAAGCAAAAGGAGCAGGAGTCAAACCCAGCCCTCAGTCACACAGTGAGATAGTTCTCATTAAGTTCTCTCCCTAAGTAAAACCATATCTGAAGCTCATGCGATGAGGAATATATTTTCACAAAAATTCCCATTTTAGGGCGTTCTGAGGTCTGGGCAGCAAGGCCATGAGCTGGGCTGTATTTTCTCCTTGCACTGAGACCACTAGAGCCCAGGGCAAGTATAAATATTTGCCAGAAAATAATTTCCCATGTAGAAATAGTAGGTGATTTTTAAATGCGGTAAGCTTAGCCTCAAATATTTTTTCTTAAATATATTTGCCTCCTTAAGAGCTAATATGTGACAAATCTCTTGATTTTAATTTAAGCTGCTCTGAGTAATCTTCACTAGAGAAATGTAAGTAAAAGGAATATTGAAAGCTTACCTTTTCCCACTCAGCTAGCTCAAACATTAAAAAACCAGAATTTTCTAGAAGCCTAAAGCTTTATGCTTTAAAAAAAGAAAGCTTTCAGAAAAGTATTTTTCCCATTCCTCCTCCCTGCCAAAAGAAGTCTTTGAAAATGAAATAACCTTGTTATTTGCAGAAACATTTATATTTAAAAATAAAAATACATATTCAAAGGGATTTTGTTGTATTTAATCTTTAAGATATGGCCACCAAGCCTTCAGTAAAAGCAAGATTTTCATGGGAAAACTTGTGCCTCACACACAGCACAGGTGATTGATGGATCTGAGGGGAGGAGGCCTCAATCTGGGATATTTATTCTATTCACTCCAAGACTGTTGCTGTATCAGCTTCATGCTAGTGACTTTCCCCCCACTGTTTATACAGTTTCTAATACTGATTAAAAAATCTTTTCACGTGCCCACAAGGCTCCTGGGATGTTTAAACCTTTTTTTGTAATTTCTCCCTTTTCCAATGATTTTTTCTATTTCCCCCTTACCAAGCTGTGGGTGCAGAAAGCAGCAGGGTACAGCAGGCTGCTGAAATCTCTGTTCCCACCCATGAAAAGGCTTATGCTGCACTTAATTTTTGGCAGTTTTATCCTCCCACAGGCACCAGCAGCACTTGTGAGGTGCTCAAGGGGCTGATGGATGGGAACCAGAGCTCTGAGCAGCCCCAAGCCCAGATCCACAACCCCTGGTCAAGCTCTGCTGCTGCCATGATCTTTGTCCCCCCCAACACCACCATGGTGGGTCTGTGCCATGGGGATGTGTCCTGTGAGGTCCCCATGGACGGCTCCAGCCTCTCCTTTTCAGTCTGCACCCCCTGTTTTAGCCAAATTCTGCCCAGACAAACATCATGGGAGAGATGTCCCATGAGCTGTCTTGACCCTATGGATTGCTCAGTTCAGCCAAAATCTTTCTGCAAGCAGCTGCCAGCAAAGTCAGGGGGATCCTGGTAGATGCCCACAGCTGTGTTTTGGCTGATGGTGTTTGCTCCATGCTCTACACACAGACAATTTGGATAAAATTCCCTTGATCAGCTGATTTAGCCTAGAATAGGTGCAATCTCAGCTGTAATTTTTAGACAACAGTTGTTGATCAAAATTTGTCCAGAGCAAATTTTATTGCCAAATGAAGGGACAAGTAGCCAGTCCTGTGACATGGATGAAGGGGGTTTGGCTTCAATGCCTGGGTTGTTTACAAAAATTTATAGCAGATAAAGAAAAAAAAAAAAAGAAAAGACTTGACTATCTATTCCCAAACACTTCATTTTTATCTCATTTGAGCCGTTTGACCTTTTGATGTCTGCTTCTGGCCCGAGGGTGACATATTACACCTCTTTGCATGCACTGTTAGCATGAAGCATAATGAAGCATGAGAAAACCTGCACTGTGGCTGATGCAAGAATTTACATTTTTTTTGTATCATTAGAAAGAAGGAAAGACAGTAAAGTCCACTTTAAAGAGCAATCCCCTCTTCTCTCTCCCTCCCAAACTGAGGTCCAGCAGAGCCGACCAAGGACAGCAGATGGCACAGTTTGTCATGCATCCTTAGAAATCTCTGAATCCTCTTCTGCCACGAAAGGAAGACCATGGGGCTGGCTCTTCCAAAGCTTCAGCTGAATTCTTCCCTCGGCATATGTGCATTTGGCACAGCAAAAATAAGAATTGAGAAGACACAAGCCTCCCCATGGGCTGTAGTGTAGAAATGGGATGGGCAATTCAGAAGATTCTTGGTCCTTTGTCATGCAGCAAGAACATAAATTATACCCTTCTGCTTGCTGAAGTGGAATATGTTCTTTCTTCTTCATCTTTTGAGCTTTGTTGCCCAGTTTGGACAAAACCTCAAAATCTTGTAATGGCTAAAAGGATTTCCTGCTCTTAGCGCAGGTGGGTTGGGAGCTCACAAGGAATTTCCTCTTTTCTCTTGTATCAGATAAGGCACAAATGAAATCTCTGTGCTTTGCTGAGGATAGGAGCACTCTCTTGTGGTCCAGCTTGTGCCATGGGAAGCAAAGGGGTGGGAGACCTTGAGACTGGTTTCTCCCATAAAGAGAGAAGGACTTGGTTCACCTTCTTCTCCCCTCCCTGCACTGAAGCCAGAGGCCCAGAGCTGCCCCCCTGCACCATCCTTGGTGCTGCCCTGCCTCTGAGGAGAGATCTGCCTCTGCTTCCTCAGGGCTGTGGAAGACAACCACCCCAGGAGTCAGGACTGTGTTCAGGTATAGACACAAAGGCAATGAAACAAGTGGGAATTCTGGGCTCTGGTGTCAATTATATAATGGGAAAAGGCTTCTGAATGTATTATGGGTGAGCTCTGTGGAGGGCTTCAGCCCTGCTCCCAAATCCCAGCAGGTCTAAAGGCAAGTGGTGTCCTTGAAGGTGAGCGACAGCTTAGTGCTCTTCTTAGTGATCACTTCATCTCTGAAGTGCCAGCTGGCCCCTGAAATGGGCCATGTGAGGTTCACTCACTGGAGAGCTCTTCTCTTCAGGTATGAAAGACAGCAGAAGTGCTGCCTTGATTTCTGCAGGGTTAGAATTAGGGTACTCAAGGCTCTCTCTGTCATTACGATGCAATGTTGGGTTCTCCTCTCTGTGTCACAGTCTGTCCTGCCTCCCTGCTCTACTCCACAGTTGCTGAGGGACATCTCATTTCCATTAGTGGACACATTTCAGTGTCAGTGTGGGTGCTGGATGGGACAGGAGGACAGAGCACCCTGATTGTTCTTGGCCTTCTGCAATATTCAATAACATTTAGACTTTGGGCCTCTTTAAACTCATGTTCATTGTTTTACCAGTCTACTTGCTTGTGCATCCAGGAGAGGAGTTCATACAGTGGCTGTACCACGCCTTGACTTGTGATTCCCCACCAAGGTAGCCCGAGGTATCCAATTTAACAGCTCCTTGCTTACATGGTAACGACATTGTCCTAGGATTTCTTGTGCTGTATGTCCTGTCAG
Organism: Toxostoma redivivum; assembly: GCA_013397375.1. Classification (NCBI taxonomy): domain Eukaryota; kingdom Metazoa; phylum Chordata; class Aves; order Passeriformes; family Mimidae; genus Toxostoma; species Toxostoma redivivum. Next base: position 255,706 of record VXBI01007053.1, on the reverse strand, counting down.
TAATTGCATCCCTCGTGGGGAGTTCCTGTAAATGTCAGTGATTTCCTTCTCCCATTACAAGAGAGAAATAAGGCATGCATATTCCTCACACTTGTAATTCCAGCACTCGGTGCTCCTTGTACTCCTGTGCTTATATTGCTAAGCAAAGGATCAAACACGGCTTTTTAAGCAGAACAGAATTCTGTCACATCCCTGCCCAAATCAAGTAGCTTCTGGGATCAAAGCTAAACCCTGAAACAATTGTTGACTTATATTTTCTGTCTTTGGTGTGATGTGCTCACCCACTTCATCTCTTTGAGCCAGATCTGGTGCTGTGCTCTTGCTCTAATATAAGCTAAGGGAGCCACGCTGGTCCATTCCCACTGGTACCTGTCCCTCAGTGCCAACAGCCAACATCCGTATGAAGTCCCTGTCCAGTGTGAAGCAAACAGATGCTCTTGTGTTGGAAATAGCCTCACGTCTCATTCCTTTCCTTGGTTTTTGTTTGTTCATTTTCCCCTGTCTGTCTGTGTTCAGCTCCTTCCTTTTCCTCCTCCTGGTGCATGGACCCATGGCCCACACGGCAGAACTGCGTAAGAAGCATTTTGAGTTTTCGCTCAAGATACCTCAACTTGGTTTCAGTCAGATTAATTAACCCTTCTTTCCCCTTGCCACCCTTATGTTTGGTGCATTATGCAAGAGTAAAGTTTGCCCAGCACAGAATTAGTCTATAAATCTGGCTGCCATTAAGAAGTTATTCCAAAAATGATTTGTTCCCCAGACTTTGGAGAGATCAAGAAGCTCCAGTATTTACTCTCCAGAAATTTATATTTGATGCCTCTAATAAAATTGAGTTCCAGCTTCTGCCCTCCTCCTTCCTCTGCATATGGAGCTGTTAATCAACCCAGGTGTTTCCATACTGGGAATAAGGAAGTGCAAATGTGACATGTGTAAAGAATTCAGTATCAAATTATGTTCCTGGTAACCTTTCCTGGCTGATTTGTCAGGAGTCTCCTGTGCTGCTCCCAGCTGGGAGCCCTGCTAATAAAAAAACATCTAACAGTACAAGTGAGAACTGCATTGAGATGAAAACAGTTTGGTAATGTTTGGTGAGTTCTGGCCAAATTCAGCCTTGATATAATTCCACTAAAACAGTTATCACTGCACCTGTTTGTCTGCATCTTAAGACAAGCAGCTCATTTCCATGGACATGAGAACTACACATGGACATTTGCATTGAGGAGAGGAAACTGCTGCAAAGACTGAAAAAGATCCCATTGATATTTTCTAGACAGAAAACTTGATCTTCACACAAAATAATAATTTCTCAATGCAAATAAGAAGTTAATCGATTTGGAAGAAAGCCAGTTAAAGAAATTCTCTGCAGTGGGTAAATTTACGGTGCATAATGTGCCAGGTTTTACCTGTATAAACAGAAATGGATAATTTCAAACTCTGCTAATACTGCTCTGAATTTTGCATCTGAATTAACACTTCAGTGCCACTGCGTGTCTGTGAGTAATTTGGAGTGCTAGTTGGGAGAGAGGCTGTTGCTTTGTCCCATGGAGGCACAGCAAGCAGTGCCCTCCTCACCTGCTGCCTCCAACTGACTCCAGGTCCTTTTCCGGGGGCGGGGGGATTTTCTGATCCCGGTAGAGTTGACCAGATCGTTGGGAGAGGATCCTCCATGACCGACAAGGACCGGACCAAAGGGCCAGCCGAAGGGGAGCTGCCCGAAGACCCCAGCATGATGGGCAGGCTTGGAAAAGTTGAGAAACAGGTATCTTGGGTCAGGAAGGGGTTCTTGTCAGGGGTGTTGCATGCATTGTGTTGTTTTTCCTTGGCTTTTTCCCTCAGTGGGACGTTTCCTTTTCATTAAAAAAAATGTGAGAGCCCAGAATGCTTTGAAAAAGAAGCAAGGTGAATGTTAGGAAAGGGCACTAAATGCCTTGGAAGCCTAAGTGCTACTTTCAAACCAGGCACTTTGAGTCAGTTTAGTGAGTTTGTCAAAAGCCTGCATTGTTTTTGAAAACAGCACATTGGTTTTTTTGCCACCGTGCTGGACACATTTCAAATGAGTCCCTGAGCCTGGCTGCTGGAGCTGCTGGCCTTCCTGAAGATTTAAAATCTTCCTAGAGCATAAGGCTCAGAAATCCTGATGGCCTTCTGAGCCCAGACAAGTACAAAGTGCAGGAAGGAGCTGGAAGAAGCAAGTGTGTTCCAGCTTTTCTAGGACTTGGTGCCTGTCATAAAGATTAGAGGAGTGTAAGGAAAATCCTGTAACAAGGGAAACCCTGTACAAAGGTGGAGAATGAAACCCTTCAGAACAGGACAATTAAATATTCACCATAAGTTTGAGATGCTGTGGGTCAATGCAGGCAGAGGTGATCTACGAAGCCCAGCCCCACACTTGTGCCTCCATGGAAGCTGCTCATAGTCAGGATGTTAATGTGCATGTATTGCTGGAACTGTGGTGTTTTTGCAGGTTCAGTCCATGGAGAAGAAGCTGGACTTCCTGGTGAACATTTACATGCAGCGGATGGGCATCCCCCCAACGGAGACAGAGGCTTACTTTGGGTCCAAAGAGCCAGACCCTGCCCCTCCCTACCACAGCCCCGAAGACAGCAGGGAGCACATCGACAAGAACGGCTGCATCATCAAGATCATCAGGTCCACCAGCTCCATGGGCCAGAAGAACTTCTCCGCCCCGCCAGCCCCGAGCAACGCGTGCCCGCCCTCCACGTCGTGCCAGCGGCAGAGCCACGGCTCCTCTCCCATCGGGGAGCCCGGCTCGCTGGTCCGGATCCCACCTCCGCCCTCCCACGAGCGCTCCCTGTCCGCCTACAGCGCCGGGCACCGCGCCAGCGCCGAGTACCTGCGCAACGAAGACATCACAGCCAAACACCACGAGAGTGCCATGAGAGACAGCGACACGTCCATCTCCATCCCCTCGGTGGACCACGAGGAACTGGAGCGCTCTTTCAGCGGCTTTAGCATCTCCCAGTCCAAAGAGAATTTGGACATCCTTAACAACGGTTGCTATGCAGCCGTGGCCAAAATCAGACCCTACATAGCAGAAGGGGAGTCAGACACCGACTCTGACCTCTGCACGCCCTGTGGGCCCCCCCCGAGGTCGGCCACGGGCGAGGGACCCTTCAGTGACATGGGCTGGTCAACCCCCCGGCAGTGAAGCCTCGCTGCAGCCACCGAGCCACGTCCGGGCGCTGGCAGCTGCCCACTCCAGCTGTCCACGTGTGGAACTTCTCAAGGAGATTGACAGCTAAGGCTTTCCTCTTTCTAGGACACCCTTAGCTGGCAGATACTTTCTTGCAGCTTACTCTGGGGGGGGGAACGAGCAGGTCCGAGCCTGCATTTGTGGAAGAGGTCACGGTGATGAGCGAACTGGAGCCGTGAAGTCCAGATTTCTTTCATACTCTCTTTCTAAGATCATTAGGTGAAACTTCCATGGCGCAGAGTAGGCAATTTGCATTTCTTGGGAATCTTCAGAAGCGCAGGACAGGAATAAATCACCCAGCCAGGGCTTTTGTAGATCACATTAACTGGTGGCTGACAAGTGTTAGGTGGGAATTGCTATGTCAGGGCAGGAGCTGATCACACCTTTAGGTGTTTTGGAGTCACAAACAGAATACTTGTCTGTTTCTGGCTTAGGTTTCAGGGCAAGGGTAATAATGAGGGGTTGTTACTCTATGGTCCCTCATTAGCTATCAGGAAGGCGACATAATTCCAATATAATACATGGAAATGTTGTGTAGGCCCCTGGAGGAGAGGCATAGTGGCTGGGATATTTGCATGAGCAGAACATGTGGCCTTAAGGGGGACTTGCTGGGGTACTGCTCTGAACCAGAGCAGTTTGGAAACAATCCCATCTTAGGAAAAACTCAGAAATATGAGCCTGAGTGCAAGAAGAGGGACATCTCCACATGGCAGAGAAATAAGACAGAGAAGGAGGACAAGACACTATGGGCATGGAATTTTATATTTTAAACCATGTATTATATTTAATTATCTCTCCTTCTGCTGACGAGGAACCTGGGGGTAGTTTGAAAGCAAAGATGAAGCAAAGGCAACCCCTCTGGAGGACTGCCATGATCCCAAGCCATTCTCGTGGCCAGCAGAACTGTTGGGGAGGCACAGCCACCAGGCAAAGGGAGAGGGTGGACGTGCAGGATGCTGTGGTCCCTGCCTTGCTGGGAGTTAAGTGTTGAGCTCCATCCTCTGGAAGCCCTGTTGGTCAGAGTGGGCACTTTTCTTACAGTTTGCATTGTGCCTGAACACTTTTGCACAAACTATGCCCGTGAAAATATTTCCTTTCTTCTTCTGCCCTGCCAAGAATCTCACCCCCACGTTCTCGGGACATCCTTTGGTTTGTTTGGATCCCTCAAGCTGAGTTAAGAGGCGTTGCTTTGTTTCTTCATGGTCTTTCAGAAGCCTCTTGCCAGTGCTTGCCCACGAGTTGTGCCAATCCCAATCTGCCCCGTTTGTTGTTGTGAAAGCACTTCCACTTGGAAAGGTCATTGTGTCATTGCCAGGAACCTCAGCAGCTCCTTCAGCTGGGGGAAGGCAAGGGGAAAAGTGATGCTCAAAGTTTCTTTTGGGACCAAAACAAAGCCACAAAGTGATCCTTTACATGGAAAAGTTGGTAGGGGTTTTTATTTGCAAGGGGGTGGATCAGGAGAAGTTGGGTTTGGGATCTGTTTCCAGGGCTGGGACACCATGGCTGGTATTGAAACTCTGAACCTTGCTGTGCATCCAAGCCCAAATCCCACGTGTGTTTTCTGCTGTGATTCCAAACCCTGTCTTTCCACATTTTCCCTGTGTCATATCAAGAGCCTGTTAAGGATATTTAGGTGACAACTTCATTTCTGTGTGGCCTTTGAGAGGTTGAACATTGATTTGCTTGGGGTGAAGGGAGACTCACAGCCTTTATCTCTCTTCCTGTTTACTTGACCAGACACAGCAACCAGGGGAGACCCAGGATAATTTTGGCCTTAGGGACGATGTGGGTGCAATCTGACAACTTGCAGACAGGAAATAAAACCATTCTTTTGCCAGTGCCCAGGGCCAGCACACGGGTCTTATCATGGAATGAAGAAGGGGGAAGTATCTTCACGGCTTTTCCTGCCATTTTTTCACCATTTAGGAGGGGAAAACCTTGTTTTTAGAGAGAAACTGGGCTTCCAGCCATGATAGTTCCTTTCTTTCCCCTCTTGAGCCATTTTTTGTTAAATTCTGCAGTTTTCCCCTCTCTGTTTGTGCTCCAAAACTCCTTCTGGCTCCAGATTTCTTTGTGCAGAGTTAACACAGCAATGCCCTTGACTTCCACACAGAGACAACTTTAAATGCTAAATGGCTGTAAATCATGCAGATTTGCCTCTGGTGTGCTCCAAAATGAGATCTTTTCTGCTAGAACAAGAAGTGTCAGCAGGTCCTAAATCAAATGTGGTGGCCTGGGCTTTCTACCGACCACAAGAATGGAAATTGCATTTGTTGAGGCAAAAATCAACATTGTTCCAGCCAGCTGCTTGCTGCAAATTTTGTCCAAGTCAAAGATAACAAAGATTTATTCTCTTATTTGTTTGCAATTACTTTTCAAGGCCTGCTGGAAATTTGGCACAGAGGGTGTGATACAGAGGCAGGAATGCTAGATGAGGATGAGGATAAGGATGATGTCATGCAGTCCTATTGCAGCACAGGTACATGACTGGTCTTTAGTCCTAGAATCACGGAATCATTGATTTACAGAACCACTGAATGGTTTGGGTGGAAAGGGACCTTAAAGCTCATCTTCAGGGGTTGCATTTTAAAAATTGAGTTTTTCCTCTTCAACTTCCTGCACTGGAATCTATAAAGATGTTTTGATTTGTATCTTGAAAAGTTGTTGGATTTGTCCCATAATCAGTGATTGCAGAAAACTGGTTTTATACATATTCACATAGAATTCACATAGAATTCACACAGAATTCTTTTTAAGGTATGAGTTATATTTTTCTGTGCCGTCATACCAAAGAAATTCTGACGCACCTCCATGCACAGCCATGCCATAAATCATCACTTCTCATTCATCTAGGCAAAACCCCATGGATTTTGGGGTTAACTTACACTAGAATTAGCTACAAATAATACTCATCATTTCCATGAAATTACTTAAGCCTGCATTAACAATGACAGGTCCTGCTTGTTGATCATTGACATAAATAACTTCATTCTTCTCCTAAATCATAATGCAATGCTCTCTGAAAAATCTTCCCTTCTAATCACTCAGCTCCCCCATGTCTGTAAATACATTCCTGGTGACAATCTCCCACAAGTCTTAACCACCAGACTACAAGAAAATAAATCAGTTTTAGGTTGCTGATAAGGCAGTCCTGATGACAAAGACCCTTAAAAGGGTGGACAGGCAAACTTTGTCCCTCTGCTGAGCCTCTCTTGGGCTACTCTTTGCTCCCCTCTTCCTCCCAAATCTTATTCCATATTTTTGGAGGACAGAAACAAGTTCTAGGCAATGCCAAGTGTGGACAGGGGAGTGCAAAAAGAGCTGAAGATGTGAAAGCCAAATTTCCAGCAGACCATCCTGAACTGCTCCAGGGCTGCCCATGCCCACAGCTGGTTCTGTGCCCAGAGCCTGGTTCCAGGTGTGCCTGTGCCCAATGTGAAGCCATAACCTTGGACCACAGCCTAGGCTCTGCTCTCCAAGACACTTCTGGGCTTTTTTCCCCCCCCCATAATCTGGATCGAGGTCTGGAGAGAAATCCTGCAATTGGCCCACCCATGAGATGGAGCAATGCCTGGGGCTGGAACATGAAGCCACAGTAAATTTTTGGGTCCTTCAGAGTGAGTTCAGATGGTCTGAGGAGTTCTCTGAACAGATGTGGTGGAGATGTTGCAAGGTTGCCTTTCATAATGTGACCCCAGGACAGAGGAACAGCCATAAGTCAAATTTCCCAATATTTGGGAAGGGACTTTAATGTTACTCAAGTGCAGATTTTGTATGTGAATTTCCTTGTTGACCCGTTTTCTTAATAACAATTTTTAAAGCAAAAAATGTCAAGGAGCTTACCAAAACCAAACCTCTCATCCAGCTCAGAAAGCCATTCTATTTCTTTAGACAGACTATGTGATTAATCAGATTTTCTAAAAATGCATTTTGTTTCAAATGCTGCTTAACAGGTCCAAATAAATTTTGCAGGGTCATTGCTATTTACAGATAAATAGGTATATTTTTACATTTTTAATTGATTTTTAAAATTTTAAATTATGTGAATTTTTAGAAAAAGTTTATATAATCTACCTGAGAAGCCAGAGCATCACCTCAGATTCAAACTCTCCCCTTCCAGATAATTGCCCAAGAGAAAAGAAAAACATCTTCACTCATACTTTTCCCAAGAGAGAGCTACTGGAAACCTCATTTTCCTGATATCTTCAGACCACCGTGGTCACAGCAACATTATTGCTAAGACTAAAATATAAGTATTAAAAGAGAAACTGAAATTCCTAAGGAATTTACCCAAAGTTGTCCCATACAAAGACCCTTAGCAGTGAGTATTTTATTGGGAATGTTAAAAAGCCCAGGAGCAGGATAAGGGTTTCTGTTTCTCCATCAGGCTGAGCGAGCCCTGAGCCTCCAACCCTTTCTTCCCAACCCACAGCTGCACATCCACATCCTCTCCATCCTCTCTCCATCACAGGTCAGCCTCTTCTGTTCTCATCTTCCTTTTCCTGAGCCAGAAACAAGGAAATCAGATACAAAAGCTCCTTCAGCTGCAGGTAGCATTGAGGAGAAGGCTGTGGGGAGGGCTGAGGGCAGCAGCCCCTCCGAGCCCTGCGGGGTCACTGCTGCTCAGAGGTGTAAAAGCAAACCCTTGCTTTTAGCACACAAACACCCCGACTTTTCTGCCTCACAGAGCAAAACCTGCTCAGAGCAGGGGTGTGGGTTCACTGTTTTTTTAAACAACAAAAATAGGGTGGGTTTTTATTAATAAGGATAATAATACTGCATAGGAATCTTCTTTAGTATATCTTAGTGTTTGATGCCCCAGTGACACAATACTGCTTGCCTTACCTTAGTGTCTAGAGGGAAAGGGATCACACACCTTTTGATACACTATTAACCATGCTTTGAATTTAGGTAGCAGCCAGGTCCTTTTTAACTTATGAATGTGCTTTCTGGACTATCTCACTGACTGTACTCTCAATTTTGCCTGCTACTGCATGCAGCCTGAGATGAGTAGACAGCAATATGCTCCAGCTGTATCTGCACTCCCAGATTGCTGTAGTACCTGACAAGGTAACATTGCCAAAAGCACCACTCTGGGGAGAGGCTGTCCTCCCAGTGAGCCACCTGGCAGGGTGCTGCGGTGCTTCTCTAGGTAACACTGATATACCAAGTGTCTTTCATGCTGCAACTGGCCATCACCCCATCCCTCTGACACAGCATGCACAGACTCCATTTCTACTGCTTGTGACTGCGGGGTAAAAAAACCGTATTTGTACCTGTGGTTACTTCAAACGTGTAAATGGGGAGGAAAAATTCTAATTGTGATGGCTGTGTGTCACAACCTCCTTTCCATCCTGAAAAAGAGCATCCCAGATAGTCCTTTCTGTGGGTTTGGAGGAGCAGGCAGTGCCAAGGATGGAGGCCTGGTCTTCATTTCAAAGATGCCATTTGAACTCACACATGTGGGACCTGCCATATATCTGCTTTAGTCCCACAGGATTCTCTCACCTGCAGCCAACCCTGGGGTGCCACATGTGCCTGAGGCATGGGGGAGAGTGTGACTTCCAAACCTTGGAAACCACTCTTGCGAAATTCCACCCATCCTTCTTCACAGCCTTGGTGGTCTTGGGCACCCTGCAGCTGTGCCATAACCATTCCTCATGGAAGCATCTCTCACTCCTTACAGAGTGGCACTGAGCTACATTTCCATCTCCATAAATATTTTGCCAGTGTTCTCCCCACTGCAATACCAGGCTGTCATGAGGCCTTCAGGGTTTGCCCATTTGCTGGTGATTGCAGTCTCTTGTATCTCTTGGCACTGCTGCCATGACCCAGTTTGACCCTGACTCCATACCCTCCCCTTCCTTGCCCAGACTATTCACCAGGGAAACTGTAATGCCAGAACTCTGCTCTGAGACTTGGCCTGGCATCACCAGATGCCCAGAGAGCCTTTGTGTTTTGTTAGCATGACAGTTTTGCTTTTTATTGGCAATTTATTTGCTTCCTCATTGAGCCACTGTGGCCTCAACACATCCCTGGTTTGTTCTGCTGGAGCTTTTCCATACAGGGATGGGATCTGTGTTGTCTCTGTGCCCTGTGAGGGTTTGTCCCCGTGGCTTTAGCTGATTAAAGTTGAGCAGGGATGAGGGTCTGGCTCAGGTTTTCTTGTCCAGGTGAACATCTCCTAGAAGAGCTCACAGGCTCTACCAGTGTAGGTGTTTTTGCTCCCTGAAGCAAGAGCTGTTTTCAAGACCCTTGTCCCCTTTGGCAACCCACAGATGTGGCTGTGCATGCCAGGCTCCAGCTCGGTGATGGGGAGAACTGGAAAGCAGCTGGTCCAAGCTGTGCTATTTCAAAGCTGCCAGTGAACCTGGAAGCATCTTGCCCTCTCCTAATTCCTGTAAATACAGCTGCAGGTGAATTGTTCAAGCAGCAGTTGTTTGCCCTGTTCTGAGAAACCTGAGCTCACCACAAGGCTTTCCAAAGCTCAGTGCCAAGCCCAGGCTGGATTTCACCTGCAGCTATGCCTATAATTTTAGGGCAGGGTTAATGATTTCAGGTAGAAGCCATGCCAGAACCTCCAGTTGGGATGGTTCTGACCCCAGAACAAGGCTGAATGTCACACTGCCAGCAAAGCCTCTGCTGGAATTTCAGCTCCATTTGACACTTACGGCTGTGGACCTGGGGAGATGCTCTCTCCTTCCCACTCCACACAAGAAAAGGTCAGCACAAGCCTTGCAAGCCACAATGGGAAAATACCTCTTTATTTTAATATGCCATGGGCACCTCCCATTAAAGCAGCAGCATTTCACAGTTATCCTTAAACGTGACCGACACAGTGGCCATGACCCAGTGCTTTCATTATGCAGTGATGCTCATGAAAAGGATTGATCACAGATGTGGATGTGGAGGTCTCAGTGTTTTACCATCTCCACAGACACCATGTTCAGCCTTGCTGAGAACCTGAGAAGTCATCAAGGCTGGTGACAGATCTTTTCTGTCCTGCCTGGTTATTCACACTGCTCCAGCATCTTCCCTGGAGCTGGAGTTACCCCATGCTCCTGTCAGCAGGTGGGATGGAGACCTTTCTTTGTTGATTACACTTCCCTCCCCCCAAACCACTAAAATTTGAAGTTTCTTCACTTTTTCTCAAAAAACTCACGCACAGTGTAGAGTACCTGAGACTCTCAGGAACACCGAGGCAAAGCAAGATACAGCTGATAAATGACAGAGATTTTGTTATTTTAAATCAACAGCAGATTTTAAACATAGTTGCAGTTGCTGCGTGGTGTATCAAATGCTTTAGGAGATTGATAAATTATTCTTATAAATGTTTTATTCTTTTATCAGTAATTCATATAGGTGGGTGCCACTGTTCTTATACAGCAACAACGCTGCACACACTAAACCTATATTCCTGTTTCTCCAATATAGACACTGTATTTATAAAATTTATCTTGCTTGGTGTCACTTTGGCACATTATCCACATGTACTACACACAGATTGCACATTACATGCCATGTGCTGATAGGTATCTCTACATGTAATCAACATATGTGCGTTGAACTGACACCAAAGTGGCACCTACCAGGTTTGTGATGTGACTCAACATAACTGGGAAAAGGGAAAAAAAAGAACATCCTGTTTTGTTAAGAAACTCACTGCATTTGAATGCTTCTTTAAACAGATTTTATTAGGAAGCTAAAATACGAGGTTGCCTCTGTGACATTAATTAAAAAATACCTGAACAAAACGAACACACACAGCCCATAAATACTTACCAGCTACTGTATTCCTATATATTCTTCATTGCTATTCATCTGAACTGTAAATTCTGTACAGGTTGAATGAAGCTCACAGTTTATCTTTGTCATAACATGCAAGATAAAAGGACAACACAACTTTGGCTGCAGAAGTGTGTGCATGTGGTTGGAGTACATGCACCCACGTGTGGCTGTATGTGCATGTGGGTATGAACACGTGTCACGTGTTCTTTACCAAAACAGATAAAGCTGCATCTGAGATGCACAGGGGGAAGAAAAATTCTGTTTTGGAGGTGAGACAGTAGATAAAATAAAACCAAATTACTTTTTCAATGATTTGTTTTGGTCAAAAAGGAAGATTTGCAGAGGGGATTGGTGTGTGACTGCCATCCCAAGGAGAAATCCCACTTGTGAAGGCAGCACAGGCCATGCAGCAGAGCGATGCAGTTCTTTGAGTGGTAATTTCTTTGGCTTCCTTTCAAACAAACAAATATAGTAGAGTAGCCAGTGCCAACTTCAAGTCCAAAAAAGCCCATTCCTAAGATGTGTGGCCAAACAGTTGTCCAGTGCCTTTGGAGCTCCAAGGGCAAAGTCTTTGCCTGCTGTGCCAGGGTGTCCCACAGCAGCGGCGCTGACTCAGGGCAGTGCCAGGGTCTCCCACAAACCTACTACCCAAGCAGAGGATCCCAGTGCCCCATGGGTCTTACCTTTGCCTGTATTTAAAAACCCCCAAGGTAAGAGACGTTTAAGAAAAGGAACATTAAAAGCCCGTCTTTGATCTTATAGTTATGGAAGAAAGGACCATAGTTTAACCAATAAATCTGATTTTTCAAGCAGGTCAGCCCACAGACTCCAATAGCCCCTATACAGAGATTTCACCAGCCTCACCAAATGAATCATCCTCTAGGAATGAATTCTGCCAATATTTTCACAGATACAAGATTTACATTGGGTAGAGCTTACCCTTCAGTGTTTAATCTGAATAAACAAAGGCATGAAGAGCTAACTTTCCTGGTTTAATACTGCTGGATGCCTTGAATAAATAGTAATCACATTTTTGTATTGGCCTGAAATTCATCTGAGTCCAAAGTTCTCAGCTGTAAGAGCTCCTTCAGCCCCAAATAGGTCACTGAGCAAAGGGTACATCCATTGCCAGAGCGTTGCCGCTTCCCTGAGATACCTTGACACTACCATGGTTTATAAGAGCCTCTGGCTCATTTGGCCTTGCCTGGGCTGGAAAGGGTTCATGTTTTTGTGCTGGCAGGGAGAGCTGAGAGGTGAATTTCCCAGCGGGACGAGCGCGGGAAGCTCCGGGGCTCGGCCGAGCCGGGAAGTTTGGTTGTCCTTTAGAAAGCAAAGACAGCTGCTGCTTTGCTTCCTTTCATTTGCTCTGTTGCCTTGGCTTTCTTGCACTTTCGTTTCATCTCCAAAGAATCTCTCATAATGCCTTTGGTACTTATGCACAATTTGAAAACATTTTGTATGTATGGAATGAGACACACTTTTCTCTTGTAAAATAGCGATCAGATTTTCTTTTCTCTCTTTTTTTTTCCTTTCTTTTTTTTTCTGTTGGCGAATGTGTAATTTCCTCTGTACATTTCAACCATGACTTTGTGCAATGTACATTTTATAGGGACAGGTGCCAAGGGAATGACCTGTATTTTTCCTAAGGGACTGGCTAGAAGCCTACAGACACAGTCATACATGGTTTTACATGAGCACCGTGGAAAAGCAACGTAGCCCAGACTTTTACACTGAAGCATTGAGTGTGGGTCAGCTTGTACCTTCACAGGAATGACTGTGGCAGCTGCAAAACTCTTCATGTGTGGTGTGAAAACCAACAGCGATGGTTGCAACTGGAAGGGAAATGGAGGAAAATTAAATAATCACAATCATTAATTTAAGCCTCGAAGCATCAGAATGGAAAATTTGCATTCAGTAAAAATACCAGAGATTTAACCTTCATGAGATGAAATACACATTTATTTTTCTTTGCACTTCTTCTGTTCTCTTTGTTTCTTTATTTCTGGGGATTTCTTGGTACTTTGGGGATGTATTTAATGGCTGATGAAGAGAAGAGAAATGGGGACCTGACTTTCTGACATTAAACCTCCATACATTTTTATTTCCAATGTTAGAATATATTTTTCTTTCTAAAGCATAAAATCAAGCTCATAAATCTCAAATGCCATTAGTTAAAAGGACACTGCACCTTTGGAGTCCTTTAACAATATTGACTCTCTAAAGGTTCTACATCAACCACATCCTGACAGATAAAAGATGGTTACTGAAGATTTTCACCCCCTGTGACAGCTCCTTAACACCCTACTAAAAATGGAGGTTGGTGTCATTGAGGTGGGCTCAGAGCCAAGAAACGGCTCTGGGAAGGCAGCTACCAATGAGTTACTTTGCTTACCAGCCCTAAATCAAAAAATCTGAATTTTGGAGCACTGTCAAGGAGTGAAGTGGATTGACTGACAGTATTTCCTGTAGTGATCTTGGCTGAAGGAATAGCAGCTCCATTTTGTAAGAGAAAAGCAAAAGATAAAATCCCTTCCTCCATTCTGGTATTTTTTTCCAGAATGATGTAGCATGAGAATCTGGATGATCCAGGGCCTGGGTTTTAGAAAGCCTGCCAGTCATTTGGGCAAGGCAGTGACAGAGGCTTGGCAGGATGAGCAGTGTGCCCAGGCACAGCAGCTCCTGCTTGTGCCAGAGTCCTTGGCTCAAAGCCTTCAGCAGCTCCATCCTCCCCAGAGCTATTAGAGAGTCCAGGTGTGAGCATTTCCCAATGGGTACAGCACATTCAGTGGGCTTCAATAGCACCATTCTATTTGATCTCATTAGATTTCACACCAGTGAGATAAACAGGAAAACTCTCTGTTTGCTGAGGCACATTCCCCAGCTGTCTGCACAGGATTATGAGCTGCCTCCAAACACTGTCCTGCTGCATCCCACAGGGATGCTGGTGGAGCCAGACGTGGCACCTGCTGTGCCAGAGCAGAGCTGCCAAGCAGACCTGCAGCCTTTTCTCACACGTTTGCTAAGCCAAGAGAGGAGACCAGCAGGAGGAGTCATTGCTTTTCATTGGGTATTGGCCTCCTCACAGTCTGGAAAAATCAAGAAGGCCCTTTCTCTGCAGCAGAAGTAAATATTGGAGTCTTAGAAAAAATTATATTAATAGAAACTTTTTATAGCCTTCAGGAGAGCAGTTTCTATCACAGGAACACAACTACCTGTCTTCTCACAGATAAAGCTCCTCAAGGGAAATTGATTTTATTCAGACTATTTGCCCTCAGTGATGTTTAGCTCTTGGCCTGTCAGGATGGGAGCTGGGTCCAGGGAGCTGTGACAGCAACCCTCAGTAACTCAACAATGATCCCATGCACATTCACAGCCCCCTGGCTCTAACTAAATTTCAGAATTTAAGTAAAAGATATTTTCTGAAATTAGCCCAGCTATTTGGGATTGCATATGCAGTCTGAAGTTCTGCAGGAGGAACTCATTGCCAAAAACTCTGCTGTGTTCTGTTCCTAAGCAGAACCCCAATCTTTTTGCCTTGTTTGCTGACTAATTAAACCATTTACTCTACTTGAAAATTAAAGGAACATTTCTTCCTTATTCACTGGAGGGATAAGCAGGTGTTGCAAGATTAAGATGCAATTTGCAAAATCTCAGTCCTACTTTTGGGCACTGTATTTAAGACACCCAAAGCTGACACTTCTCAGTCCAAGGTGAAAAAAAGCCAGCCCCAACTTTTGGTCCTGATAACACCTGATTCCAGCATTTTGATTTCGAGCTCAGGGTGGGCAGAAACCTTTTCCTTTTAAGAAGCTGTGCAATAACTCAGTGGCAGAACAGTGAATGAAATCTCTCTGATCCATTAAATGCTACTCCAGCTCTGCTCTGGGGTATAATTTACCCTTATTACTTTCTTGGCAGCTGTTTCCTGTTTCCTGATGAAACCCTGTTTCCATCAATAGTAATTTAATGGTGGTTTGGGGCATAAAGTGTCTTTCTGGAAAGAGAAACCATTTGCAGCAAGGTGGTCACTCTATATAAGGAAGTTAATAGTTAAAGAGAAAGGCAGACAGAAATTGAAGTGGAAGGAGGAGGGCATGGGACACACTTTAAAGAATTATGTAATTTGGCATGAATAAGGGATATGGTGAATAATGGAACATGA
The DNA here is from genome assembly GCA_013397375.1 of Toxostoma redivivum. Classification (NCBI taxonomy): domain Eukaryota; kingdom Metazoa; phylum Chordata; class Aves; order Passeriformes; family Mimidae; genus Toxostoma; species Toxostoma redivivum. The sequence goes on along the minus strand of VXBI01007053.1, from coordinate 240,542 downwards.
GACTTTTCATACAAAACTCATGAGCAAATTTCTTTATCTCCTTGCCCTCAAAGGACTGTTAGCATGAGACAAGTCAGAGATGGAGAGAGGAGGTTTTGGACACACCTAAAAAGCTGATAAGATTACTCTTTACACCATGATTGTTAAATAAAACAAACAAATGTTCCTGAGCTCCTTTTTCCACTTTGGATTTCAGAGATTTCTTAGCTTCAATTGAGTCAGTCCCAGATACTCCCCCATCACCAGACCTATAAATTACACATTTCTCAATGATTTATTGAACAAATGTTTTAGATGCACTGACACACTTTATCTGTCCAACTTTCTAGTACCAAAAATGAGAGGAAATCCTTGCTGTTTCTTTTTCTCCCTCTATCACTGGTCAGCACTGGTGTGAGGGTTTTGTTATACTGGCATATCTTTAATTTTTGTAGCTTTCTGCTCAATTCCTTTTTAAGCACAAAAGCAATGCATGGGTTTGGGACTGGTTCTCCAAACTAAATAAAAACCACAGTTGCTGTGTCTTTTCAGGTCCTGATTTCTTCTTAAAGGGCAAATGATAAAATGTTATTATTATATAGTCGGGCTTTTCCTGATGCAGCTGAAGCTTTTACTGAAATCAGGGTATGAAAAAGCCAGTGAATATAAACCAATGAATACACTTTTTAACTGAGTGGTTAAACCAAACAGCAGCAAGGCACAAGAGATGAACTGGGAGAACTGGTGCACCACGTAATCCCATCTGCTGTTCATCAGTGGAGCATCGTTCGGGCAGGTATTGGAGTGGCTCAAAGCTGAAATTTCCTCTCCAGCCCGTCCTGCAGAAAAGCTGGAGCTGCTCTCTGGAGGGAGGGAGGCGAGCATCCCTCCATGGAGCTGGACCCTAGAGGGCAGAACGAACCTGCTGCTGGGCTGGAAACCAGCACATGGTGTGGCTGCTCAGCATCACCTCGGGGCAGCGCCCTCATTCCTCCCTTTTCCAGCTGAACTCCTGCAGAGCCCAGGAAACCACATTCCTGCTGGTGATCACACATAAGCACCAGCTCCACAAACACAGTGAGGACTTCAGGGAAGCATCACAAGCAGCTTCCATGGAGCTGCTTCTCCGGGGAGGAGCAGGAGATTGCTCCCAGAACCGAGCACACACACAGGCTGTGCCCCGATCCACCCCCGGAGCTCAAAGCATCTGCATTTCATTTCTCCTAAATAAGGGAAGAAAGCAGACAAATTTGGGGTCTTCCCTCATTTAACAAGTCTCCCTTAGGATGTCTCACCCTTCTTTTTGCAGAGTGGAAACAGCACTGTTGGCAAAAATAAAGGCATTCAGTGAAACTGGGCTCCTAAACGGGGCAAAGCATGTTTTCTTGCAAGGAATGGGGTATTATGTGAAGTGGGAAAAGCTACTTTGTGGGAAAAAAACAGACAGGAATATTAATGTTTCCTGGCCTCTTGCCCTTCAAGCTGATGATGGGAGGAGAAGAAACACTATTTAGGTTTTATTACATGATTTATTGATAGCACTGAATATATTATTCAAGGCTTCCTTCTCATCTGAGGTCTGCAGGGTTTCACTCAGCATGGCAGGAAGGGCTGGGGTGGGTGGAGATCCTGTCTTGTTTTCCCCTTCTCAGCCACATCCCTACGAGTATTTCCATGGTAAAATAAGGAATTTTAGGTTAAAGTCGTGTGAAAAAGCAGCGTCCAAGCAGGACATCGCTGGTGTGCCACGAGCCTCTCCCCAGCAGAGGGTGCAGGAGCTTTATCTCCAGAGCCGATGGCTCCTCGCATGTTTAATTTGGGATATTTGTTAATGCAGTGCTGGTAAGCTGACCCTGAGCCCTTTCACCTGCCTTGTGTCCTGCAGATTACAAAGATTGTGCTCACCTCATGCATATCCAAAGGTTTGTCCTGTGAGAAAGGAAGGAGCTCCCACACAGGTTCAGGTGTGTTTCAGCTGCACTATTTCTCCCCATCTTGCATTATTGCAGGCTGTCCCGTGTGGAGCAGAGCTATTTAGCTAATGGACACGCAGTTCTTGGAAGATGTATGGCCCTTTGTAAAGGCCTGCTATGATTGCTCTGCATTACTCATAAAAGCAATGGTGCAATTCATCTTCCACCGCAGCCTGGAAGCCTTTGGGACCAGCTGAAGAGCTGATTTACTTCATCCTTCCCTAATGAAGAGAGGGTTGGGAGGCTGAAGTAGGCCTTTGAAGGAGATGCTCTGTGATGGATATTGATAGGAGGGTGTTCAATAGAGAAACGAGGTGGCTGAGAGAGGAATAAAAGCAGATTGTTTGCAAATCGAATTTCTGCAGCTGTAAAGTGGGTGAGGTGGTGTTACACAAAATGCAAAAGAAGCTGCTTTCATGGGCTGGAGTTTAGTAAATGTGGGATAAACACCACGGTTCTGCAGAAATATGAGCTCTTCAGGAATCCCACTTCCCCACTGCATCCCAAACTGTTTGACAGAGCAACCTGTGCACTCACATGGTGGCTTTGGGACACAGCAACAGGGTGGAGGCTCCTGCTGTGTCCAGTGGCTGAAGCTTAGCTCAGAGGAGGCACAAAAAATCCAGTATCACCAGCACAAAGTTCAGCAGCACTTGAGAATATTATCTGCCTCATTATGGGGTTGTGTAGGAGTAAATCTTAAATAGGCTTTTCACCACATTGCCTGCAAAATGGGAATTTTGATCAAAGGGATTGAATCTCAAAGCTGCACTTCAATCATCCCAGGTGAATGAGGACCTGGAAAAACAAAAAAGCAAGCAAGGAACTTTTCAATTTCTTAAATTTCCAACATTCCTAGTACCCAGGAACCACCAGTACCAATGAATGGGATTAAAGCTCAGTCCTGTGTTGTGCAAAGGGACAATTCCTTTAAACTGCCAGTGAATGGATGTGCCAGGTGCTGATCTTTATTCAGCATTCACCCTCTTGCTGTAAAAGGAAGAAATGAGAGTCCCTGAAAGGAAGGATCCAGCTGAAGAATGAAAGAGAAGCCAACCTTGGCTTTCAATGATAAATCATGCTCCTTAATACAGCACTGCTGCAGAGCCTCTTGTTCTTGCCCTGCTTCCAAGCAGAAAAGCTTTGATTCCCAAAGCCTGTTTTCTCCTTCAGTCTTCACAGATATTGATCTGTATGAAAATGGATTTTAGAAGAAGGAGGAAGAAAACAGCCCCATGACCTTCACATTTATTCGGCAGTCAGAGTCACTTGACAAATATCTTGATTATAGCTTGGCAATTTTCTCGGGCTGGGCAGCTGATGTAGGCAGGAGAGAAACACAGGCAGCAGAATTTGCCTCTGTACTCTGAATAAAGACTTATTACAGTGTGGATTTTGTCCAATTCAGCCCTTTTGAAGCAGAGTCCAGGTAAGTGGTTTTGTGAACGCTGTTCCCCATTGGATGCTGGTCAATGGGTGCAGCTCCATTGGAGCTGTTTGCATTTATGGGAGAGCAGGTGAGAGACTCATCACCCCCACCCAGATGTGCTCCTCTAATCTACACCCTCTGGGATTCCCAGCATCCTTCCAGGAGCCAAACATTTCAGCTCCAGTGTCACATGTGACTTGTGGGACAGCAACAAGGATGCTCCCAAGCACTGCTCACATCCCTCTAATAAACCAGATACAGTCTTCCTAGGCATGGAGGGAATCCCAGGACAGCAATGGAAGTGCAGGGATTGGAACTTTAGTGGCCATGACTGAGCATCAACAGAGTTTTGGATTCCTACAGTGAAGACATGTGATAAAGCCAGACCCTACTGAAGGCTACACACAGAGCTTTGCTGACATCGTTTTGGAAAAAGTTTTAAAACTTTCCTGTTTATGGATGTTGTATTAATATGAGGTCAGAGAAATTTTCCAGACATCTCTAAGATGTGGTGGCAAGTAGGATTGGTGCCTCATTTCTGGAAGCCCTTGCTCTTGTGGGTCCTTGCACTGTAGTTCTCATTTTTGTGCAAGGTATGATTTATGCTAAGAAAAATATAAAAAGAGCAGCTTCTACAGAGGAAAAGAGAGGTTCTGTTCTCTTGCCTTTGTCTAAAGTGCCTGCAGTAATGTTGGCAAAATAAAAGGAAAAACCAAGTTTTGTTTTTCATGGACATGTGGGCAGAGAGCCCTCTGCTTGTGAAGACAGCTCCAAACTGTCCCTGACCTCTCCCTCCTGGGCAGAGATTTCCCCTTGCCTGGAGGTTGTTATGAGGATCTGCTCTCTTCTCAAGGGTTTTTAAAAGCATTTAATGAGTTCCCTGTCTGGAAATCATAAGCCAACATAACAGCACCACAGTCTGCTCTTCAACACCTCAGGGATATGATCTCCAGTGTTCTCTCCTTCTCTGGAGCAGTAAAGGCAGGCATAGAGAATAAATAAATATCTTAAATATTTGTCAGTCCTAAAAGCTCCAGCCACCAGCTGTATGCACAGTCAAGGCAGCTTTCTTTGGGGTCTACACAGGGACAACCAGTGAAAGAAATGCTCTGCTGGAAACCCTCATTAATCCCCCAGGGAGAGAGGACACAGAGAAGCTCTGAATGCTTCTTCAGATGTTGAGAGCTCCTGGTCTTTGCCTTCTGTAGAGCTGCAGATGCAGAGTCCTGGCCAATTCCTGTCATGCCACTATTTGCTGAGTGAATGAAAAGTCTGTGCTTATCATGGGCACACAAAACAAGCGTTATCTCTGTAATTAGACTGTTAAAACCACAGCACAAGCTACAATTTCTCATGATAATAAAACAGTCCATTAGCATAAGTCCATCAAGGGTAGATTTTAAAAATAATTGGTTTAGATTTTGAGCTAACATCTGCTTTGATTATTAGCTCTTGGACACTTTGGTTTTAATTGGACAATTTAAAGAAAATGTTATCCAGTGCCTCCGGTCTTCTTTCAATAGAAAATTTCTTTTTAAAGAAGAGTTCTGTAGAAGTTTGCCTTTCTGTAAAGAAGTGTGTGTGGGTAAAACAGTCTGTAATAACAGCAGTTACTGCTATTCTTAACTGTAATGGTGGTCATAGCACAAAATTAAAAGAAAGTGAAACTGAGTAGTACTTTTGGAAGGATTAATTCCCATCCTCTAGATCTGAGCACAATGCCCTGGAGGAATCAAGCATCTTGCAAATCACAGTTTCTTCAGGTGCTGGAGATACTGTTCCACCTGGGGTTGTATATTTTAAAGTGACTCAGGGACATTTTTGGGGGTCCCAGCCCAGGAGCTGTGCCTGCCCCGATAGGCTGTGCTGGCAGAAAACCCATCATGGTCTGCAGAGCCAGGGACAGAGAGACAGAGAGAGCTGCTAGAAATGGCCCATGGGGTTTTCTGTTACAGAGAATGGATCACATGCACAGAAAGAACACCAATTTAGAGAGCTAGAAATACACAGCAGATGGAAGAGACCTGTTTGTGCCAGAGCAGAACTTGGCAAGGGGTGGCTGAAGCTGTTGAGGTAACATCAGCTTCTGTTTCCTTGGAAAGCTCTGTCGAATTTTCTTTTTAACCTGAAATCCTGTTGCCAAAAAAATTGTGAGCAAAACAGATTTTACAGCACATGAGGGAGAAGTATCAGGTCACAAGCTGAGACAAGACCCTTGAATCTTCCTCTTCCAAAACAATGTCAATCCTGGCCATTCCTGGTGCTTCTCCTCCTGTTTTTCACATTCCAGCCTTCGGCATTGCCAGACATCTCCTGTTCTGCTACTGCTGTTCAGCAAGTTTGTATCATATTCTCAAATCATCCTCTCACTATTTCCAGAAGCTTGGACCAGCTCCTCCCCAGTTCTGCTCTTGAAATCCCACTTTGGGACCCCCCATCCTCCCAGGCTTCCCACAAAGGTTTCTCACAGGAGACCAGAGCTCTCCCAGGTCACTGCATCCATGGAAATTATTAGAAAACCTGTCCAGACACCTTTTCCCTTTCCAGCCCAGATTTCTGGAAATAGCAGCCTGCCCACATTTGGACAACTTGCCTGATAGGAGGCAGACGAAGCTTCTAAAACTCTTTCCCTGACATTCAGAGCTGCTATTTTTTAATGCAAACTGTTGCCTTGGTATTTGCATTTGAAATGGGTTTGCATTTCCTTAACTCTGGTGCCACCCCCTCTGCAGCAGGAGAGACTCTGCAGTTTTACAGGAGCATTTGAGGCATCAGGCTGTCCCTGAGAACTTTTGCTGGTGTCCCCAGGATGTGCAGGCCTTGAAACACTCACTAACAGGATGCTGCTGCCCTGGGCACTGCCAAGAGTCATCCCAACAGGATAATCCCACTCCTCATAATCCAGTGGGAAAAGGACCAGTTCTGGCACACTCTGTATTCCAATTCTTTCTTTTTTTTCTTCATGATTTCATGACTTAGAAGCTGTAATCAAACCATTTTGTTTTCTCAAAGGCATTTTAGAACAGCTGGCCATTCAGCATGGATCAGCTTCTATGGAGCATTATATCCTACAGGAAGAATAAGATGTAGTGTGGATGATCAAACAGTTAAAATCTCCTTTGCCTGGAAGCAGAACACCCTGAATATAAAGCAGAAATCAAAGATGATACATTGGGTCTTCTTCATATCAAGTTTTTTATGGAATTTGTAAAAAATTTAAATTCTCATCAAATTATTGACAGGTAAGGGAGGGTAGGTGCCAGGTAAAAATATGCTGAAAACTCCCATAGTTTTTGGCAGTTGAGGTTAAGATTTGTTAAAGTCTAGATAGAAAAATATGGAGTCACACAGATTTCAGTGTGGGAATATGAAATTTTCATTGTGGGCTGGGAAATTTTCAAAAGGGACAGCATATCTCTGGAATTTTTTACACCAATTTCTTGAAAGCAGAATTCTGCTTAAATGTGGAAGGGTTTGATTGCACAGAGCCTACCATGTTTGCTCTAATATGATGATAGATTAGAAAGATGGAAAGTTAAAAGGGTATTTCATCATCACTCTCTTTTTAAGGGGTGTATACTGCAATCACTCATTCCAGCCAGCAGATCTACAAACCTGCACAGAACCTCACATAAAAAATGCTGGGATCAACCCCAAGTTTTCAGTGTGGGTGTTCAGTGCAGATTGAAAGAGAAGTGAATGGATTGAGTGCCAAGCATGAGCACATTTCTCAGGAGAATTAATCAATTCCAATACACTCAGGGTGAAGGGAGAATTTCATGCTTTGGTAACTTTTCCTGACACTGTAATTCATATGGGCCCTGCCTGTGTAAGTGCTGATCTGAGTGTTTTCCCTGAGGAAAACTCAGCTCATTTTCCCCCTGTGACACCATGAAGAGCTGGAGGAACCCCTGGGTGCCTCCTGCTCCATCCTGCTGCCCAAGCAGGGAGGACCACGGTGTTAGACCCAGCTTTGAAGTCAGACCAGTGTGCTCAGGCCATTTTGCAATCCATTTCTGAATGTCTCCAGGGATGGACACTTCCCAGCCTCCACAGGAAACCTGCAGGGGAAGCCTGAAGCTGAACAGCAGAAGGGCTGACACAGTTTTGACTCTCTGCTGATGACCTAGTGGTGGGCTGCTCTTATCAAAACAGAGACAGCACTCAGTTATCTAAACTCAACAGACCCATAGACAAGTGCTACACTTGTGCAGTTCCTCTGCCAAATCATGTAAGCACATAATCAAATGAAATCAAGCCATGGCACAACAAGTTTCAGCTCAGCAGAAGAGAAAAGAAACCCTTGTCTGTGCTTTCATCCCTTTGGATGGTGAAATGTATTTGCTTAAGATTCCTCATTAAATCAGTCTAACTTGGTCATATTACCTGGCACCCTGGGCCAGTCCATGCTGATGTGGATTATGGAAACAAAGTGGGGGGCTCCCCTCTGTCCTTCCCTTTTCTTCTCTGCACAACTGAGTTGCCTTACAAGAGATTAAACACCAAGGACATTTCTTCAAATGCAAATCATGCATGAATCTCAGGGGACAGAAGTTTATTCACCCAACTTCTCTCTTTTAAAACTGGTGAAATTCAGCATGTGCTGATTACAGTATGAGTAATCTCCAGATCACAGCAGTGCTGGCTGGACAGTGCTCCTGGCAGCCTCTAATGCAACCTCCAGCTTGAAGCAGGACTAATGCCAGCACTTGATCAGGCCAGACATGGCCAGAAATTCCTGAGCTTGTGGATTTTACCCCTGCCCTTCACACTGTCCTGTTTTTCCCTATTTTTCTCACTCAGTTAGTATTTCTATTATTCTATCTCCAAGAACCCCCAGCTGCCATCATGCACCACTGTGCACAAAGATGCACAGATACAAAATGGATGTGATTTGTCTGAAAACCATCGAACTAAGCAAGAAACAGCAGTGTCTTTATTGTGCAGTTGGAGGCACACAGAGGTGCAGATCTGCCTTAGGGCACATGAAGGGCAGAAGGAACACCAGAAGAAGGAATATTGTGACAAGGGAGGCCTGGGCTTGTGTCTCAGGGTGCAGACACAGACATGCCGGTGGGTGTGATGGATGGGGAGTGAGAACAGCAAAGTGTCAAGAACTCAGTAACTGATGCCTGGAACAAACTGGCTTTTCAGAGTTCAAAATCACAGAATCACAGAATGGCTTGGGTTTGAAGGGGTCTTAAAGCTCATGTCATTCCTCCCCCTTGCCATGGGCACCTTCCACTATCCCAGGTCGGTCCATTTAACCTGGACTTAAATACTTCAGGAATGGGGCATTTCAAGACTCATTTCTTGCTGTTTTTTATTTTCTAGACCCCAGCCCAAATTTTATCCAAAGCAAGAAAATCCCATTTGCCTCCTAATAATTTCCCACCACAAGCGCATCCTCAGGAGGGGCAGCTCTTGCTGATCTTTAGAGTCTGTCATCTTGCAGCAGCTCATGATTTACTCCCCAAGAACACCTCACAATCAGAGGTTGCAGGACCTGTGCCTGTAATCTATTCTGGGAAAGGAATCCATCTTCATTAACTCTGGAAGCAGTCATGTGCATCCAAAGTCCTACATTAATAATAAGCAGTCCCATACTTGATTAAAATGGGGGCATGAGCCCAACTCTCATTAAAAGCAAGGGCCCAAATCCCATAAACATTCCTGGTGCCTTAATTACAATAGAACAGAGAAAAGGCAGCAGTTTGTCATGTACTTTCTGACAGGCAGTTGCAGTTGCTTTGTATTACAGGGGCATAGGGAATAGAGATCTTATTGGAATGCATCAAGAAACTTCAGCCCTCAAAAGAGCCCGAAGAAAATGTCTACCATATTTTAATGATTTTTTTCCATCTAATTTTCCACTTAAACAAGGCAGCAGTATCAGTTTGCAATCAGCTGAGACTCTGGCACTGGCTCCCAGGGCTTCCTTATCACATTTACAACAGCTCTTCCATACAGCATGGCTGGAATTAGCATTCAGGAGCAGCAGCAGGGCAGGCTCTCGAGCCAAGCACCTGTAGATGATAGAAATTAAAATCAGGAGCCAGAGCTGAAAGCCAGATCTCACATACAAGCAACCCAAGTCTCCAGAGATGTAGTAAAGACTGGAGGATTTCATGCTGCATTGAGCATGAATGGAGCCTGATTTCTAGGACCAAATCTGTTCTTATTAAAGGCATACAGAGCAAGGATAACACAGGAGGTAGGATTTGGGATAAGGGGCTCTGCTTTACCACAGATTAATCTTGAACAATCACTTTGCTTCTCCATCCCTCAGTTCCCTGTAAAATGAAAATAGCAGTTTCCTCCATCCACCCTTCATGCTGGGAGATGCTGAGACCTTCTGGGCAGGAGGGGGTGGAAGAAATAGGAAGCAGAGTTGCTTGAATAAACTGTTTAAATACCAAATGTTTATTTGAGTGGGGAAAAAAATCCCACCAAGAAAAAATTAAAAAGCACAGACACCCTCTTTCAGCCATTAAAATGCACATTTATGGAAGAGAAAAGCTGCTGCACTGAGGACTTGGGGACAGTCCCTGGCTGAGGTGACCCTGCTGTGTTCCTAACTGTGCACTGAGTTACCTGAATACAAAACCTCTGTGCTTATCCCCCAGCCCTGTCTGCTCACACAGCCCAATCCAGCAGAACACTTATCTGGTGCAGGCAGGCAGCTCTGCAGGGCTCCAGGGCTTTGTGCCTTCCCTCTCTCTCTGGAGGAGTGATGCTGATCTCCCCATCAAACCTCTGCTCCCATCAACAGCAGCTCCACTATCCCTGGCTCCAGCTGGAGTTGGTGCCTCTCCATCCCACAGTGCCACACCTGGGTGCTGGCATCACCTCCAACATTTTCTTTAAACACACACTGGAAAAAAAACCAAAACAAAGTAAGATCTTATTTAATTCACAGCCATTTTTACAGTAGACCACGAAAAGGTAAAGATCAGCATCACCTTGTAAACAAGTCCAAGGGCAAGGTGAAAGCCTGGCTATGCTCTGTGCTGACCCAGAGCACTCCCTTCCTCTCAGGGGCAGGAACTGCCTGCTCCCAGTGTTTTAGCTGGGCACAGCTCGGGGAGCAGCCAGCTTTTCTCCAGGATAACTGAGCTGTCATTGGGTCTGTGCCCTCGGAAAGGAGCTCAGAGGACTCTGTCCAGACAATGTCTTTTGTTTTCTTTGCCTGCTCTCCTTTTAGCTGAGGTTACACACCATAACAGAGGTTTTCTGTTGACCCCCAGGTTGTGGGCAGCAGAGCCTGGCTGTGCAGATGTTCCTTTGTGGGTTTGAGCTGTACATCCCAGATGCATCTCAGGCACAGGGAGGGAGGATGGAGTGTGCTCCTTGCATTCAAATCAGGGCACTCAGGTCCTGACCACTCAAGCTGACCCAAAGGAAGCCTGTCCTGAGCTGGTGGTGCCAGACTTGCTGATATTCACAGGTTACAGGCACTCACTGAGGTGAGAAGTGTTCTGTAGCACAAAGCCCCAGACCTTGTCTGGGAAAAGCGAGGCAGAACCCATCTTTGGGCTGAAGGACAGACATTCTAATCTTATCACACCTTCCCAAGCAGGACTGAAGTGTTTGCCAACCCTCAGTTTATATGAGGTAGATGAGAGTCTGGAAAAACAAGATTATATTCCCTGAGCACTTCAAAGAGAAGTGGTAACAGTTCAGGCAGCAAACCCAGCTGTGCCTTTCCTGTGCATCCAGCCAGGGGAGGGGACAGGAGATTTGCCTCTATCAAAAGCAGCAAAGGGACTTGTCCCCATCCCTGTCCCCATCCCTGTGCCCAGGACAGCCCTGCCTGGCCATACAAGCACTGCAGCAGCTCTCTCCTTCAGAAATCCTAAATCTGTGTTCTGCTTCTCCCTGGAGTCATCTTTTCATTCCAGATGGCACGTGATTAGAGTCCTAATCAGCTATTAGCTTATCAGCAGCATCCCTAAGCGCTGACCAGCCCATAATAACAGAAAGCAAAAGGGAATTAAAGAACAGTGGATTGGCTTGTTTAGCTTAAACGGGTTTGAGGAAGCAATTAACTGGAATCCTCTTGATTGGTATTTTGTAGAGAAGGATGCTCCTGTTGACACCTTGGAGGAAAAACTATTATGGGAAGGAGAGTTAGAATGTGAAGGGAAAATATATTGAGAATTAATTGAGCTCTTTCTTTTACCTTAAGCAGAGAAAACAACAAAACCAACAAAAAAAGTAAAATGTTATTTGTGCCCAGGCACTATTCCCACCTCCACAGGCTCTGAGTCACTCTGACACAAACAATCCAGGATGTATCAAAACCTCATTTGGCTCCTGCAAGATCTGTCAGTCACATCCAGAGGTTGCAAAAAAGCAGCTGAATTCCATGATTTTCACAGGAATTATGTAGATTTGTATCCCCTCTGATGATCTGGCCCTACCTATGCCAGGCATGACACAGAAAAGGGGCTGGAACAGTTGAGGTGATCAAAATAATACCTTTAGAAAGTTGGAAACCAGGTAAGACACCAAAATAAGAAGCTAATGACACATTTAGGGAGGCAGTGAAGAGGGAGAGCATTCTGTCCTGAAAGGCCACGAAGGAAGGAGCTGAATTACAGAGCCAAATGTAAACCTAGTTTGGATGTGATTCATCCAACAGGGGAAAACCCATTGCATTAAAATAAAATATAGAAACTTGCCCAGTGCTTGGAATACCCCTGGACACACAATGTCTGACACCTTTGTGATGAGAAGGAGTTCTTCCCTAAATGTGCCATTGAAATTAAATTCAGAGTGAGATCTAAAGTAATGGCTTTGTGCTATATTCATCTTGGGAAGTGAAATGGAAAAAATATTCCTCTTTTTTTCCTCATTGGTTTGTCTTTTCTTCTCTTTTCTTTTTATTTTGGAATAGTTCATGTTCCAGAGGTCACCAAATGTGTCCTCAGGTGCTATGGACTTGTCCCAGGCTGTACTATTCCTCTGACTACTCCAGCATGACAGTCCTGTGTGTGGGAACAGGCAAGTTCTTTCTGGGGGCAACACTGCAAGGATAAACACTTCCCCTTACCAATTACTTCCTCCTCATTACAACTTGGAAATCTATTTATTGCCCAATTGTCCATCTTCAGCCAGGCTGCATTTGGAATCACTCCTTGCTGCCTTTTTCTAAATAAAAAATCACTCTTGCTATAGCTTGAAATTAATTTGATTCTCCCATATTAGAGGAACAAATCTAAAATTTGACACCATCTGAGGATTCTCCCTTTGCTGGATCTTGTTAAAATAAATAAATAATAAAAAGAAAAGAAAGTCCAATTTAAGCTGCATTTGAATGATACAATGGATTGGTGTAACCAGGTCCTTTGAAGCTCTTTATTAAAGAGAGCTGGCTGGTTTCTCAGTGTGTCAGACAAGCTCTCCAGGTGGGATGAATGTATTCATGTGATATTTTATTCATACCTGGCCGTGCTGAGGCAGAACTGATAACACAGCAGTGCTCAGAGGGTGGGAGGTGGCACAGTTTGGGTCTCTCAGAATTTTGCTCAGCCCCTGCTGGGCAGGCTCTGCCCTCAGCCCTGGCCAGGCAGGTTCACCTTTCACTTGTCACCAGAACATCTATAAATAGGATCCTTGGCTAACCCTTAGATGGCAGATCCTGGACTCTTTCCCAGCTTCTGTGTCTCACAAAACACCTCTAGGTCAGAAATCGGTGATCCCTGTAGGACAGTGCTGGGTCGGTTTTGTCAGAATAGAAAATTTAGGGTTGGAGTTATAAGATCTACCACATTTTGGACAGCCTGGGAAGCAGGTTTCCTCATTCTAATCAGTTTTTAAGCTATAATTATATTTTTAATGCTCTACTATTTGTATTTTTAAAAGGGTAGCAAGGTTGCAAAGTGAGTTTCATTCCACTGCCCAGTTTCCTGTGGTCCTTTCAAAGAACAATCTGACAAATCTTGCCACTATGGCTTGTGTTATTTACCCCAAAAACTGCCTTTTGGCATTTGAAAGGAGAAATCTGTGTCCTGTGAAAGATAGAAGGCAGCTGAGAGACTGAGAAATTTGTCTCACTGTTTTTCCTTGCTGGAGATAACTTGAAGACTTGCACACAGGCTTAGAATCTCCCTGTGTCTTCCTCTGTTGAAATCAAGAGGAATTGTTAGCACTGAATGGGAGCTTTTTGGGGAAAGGACTGCCTGATTTTGAAAATCACATACACTTTATAAAAAATTATTTTTATTATTATTTTAAATAAAGATAGTGGGAGATCCCAGGGAGAAACTGTCTGGGCTGCTCAACAAGAAGGACTCGAGGAGGGTGGGTGTGCTCTGCAGGGAGTGCTTGCTTCTTTGCTTTAATTATTAAACCTCAGAGGAAGCTCCATGTTTCACATATCACCAAAAGCTGGATTTTCCATCTTGCAGCAGGTATTTAGTTGTGACTAAGTGAACCAAAACTTCACCAAACCTCCCCTTTTTCCAACAGTAACTTTGTGGTGAAATTCCACCCTGAGCCAACCCCCAGCTCCAAGCGTGCTTTGTATTGACATCTCCTGTTAGCAAAGAAAGGAGGAAGAAAGGAGTAATCTGAACTGGAGCACTTTGTATGAGTCTATTAATGTTTTGATTTCTGGTGCCCAGAAAGAGGATGTTAATAATGCATTATTGCTGAAGGCTCTGCACAGCCTGGGGAGGAGGACAGCAGGGTGACAACTAAAGCAGCGAGGCACAAGTGTGAGCTCCAGAACCAGAGACATCTCCCAGGACATTTCCATCGTGCCATTTCTCTTCAAAGCACAATAATGACAGAGGCTGTGAAGAGCTGGGGTACAATTTAGTGTAGGTGCAATTACCTCTTCTGTTTTTAGCTCTTCTGTGTATTTCCCTTACAGAATGTGGCATCTCTGGGGGTACCCAGCAATATATTGCCAACGCCATGACCACATTTAAATTTTTAAAGCAAACATCACCTGAAAAAATGGCAAAAAGCCCCCAAAAATCCCTCAGCAGCTGGTTGTGTTTGTGATATTTGTTAAACAAATAGTAATAAGCAAGATGTCACAATCTAGCTTAGCCCAGTTTGTAAATAATTTCCCTTGATGTCTCATTGCTACACCAGGACAGAGGAAAATGGAATTAAGAGTCCCTACTCCTTTTTGAGGGTAAAGCCCATGAAGTTTCTTAAAAATATTCCGTGTATTTAAGTGTGTATAATAACTGCCTGTGAAACCTAAAGTAGGAGACAAAGAATCATTTCCTCTCCCTGGGTAAAGCTAACCAAAATATAAGATGTGAATGCATTATAGACTCTTAAATGAGAATCACCCAAGGAAAAGAATATGACCTTAAATTTAGAAATTTGTCTAATGAAAGCTGGTTTCTAAGAAGGGCATTATTACACTCTGTGAGAAACGGAGATATCAGTGCATTCTTCTCTTCTCCAGCAAGACTGACAGTGCCTCTGGTCAATGCCATTAGACTGAGGCTCCTGGAAGTCTTTGAAATGTTTTTCTTCCAGAATGAAAGGGAATGAGTCAGATCAAAGTTGAATAATGCAGGCTAAAAAGCCTCTCTTTTCCTCTTCCACTTCCTAATTAAGATGAGTGTGTAATCTCCATGAAGACAGAGGTTCAGCAAAACCAGGGGATGGAAGTGCTGCAAATACAGAGCCAGAACCTTTCTTCACTAATTGAACCTTTTCAAGTAGGCTCCACAAGCCATGAAGAGACAAATTATCCTCCAGGACTGGGTGAGTAGGAAGAGGGGTTTTCTAAAGACAAAAGCAGGAGGAAGAGAAAGGGGAAAATATGCATTCTGAATCATATTTTTGAGTGAATTTCCAATTCCCTTTATCAGCTCTATGTGGCCTGAGATTGGTGACATTCTCCCTAATTATCATCTTGAAGACCAAACCCAGCCATTCCCAGAGCAGGCTTTAGAGCAGCCTTTGAAGGAAATAACAGACTTCTTTTGGGAGAGTTTAGGGGTTCTAAACATGCATATGATAATTTCTTCCAGAGCAAACTCAGTGCTGTTTACACTGAGCAGCTGAATAGGCAGAAGGTCTTAGCTGCTGCTTTTTTTTTTTTTTTCTAGTAAAATAGAGACATGTTGGTGCTGGGGACCTGCCTGGCTCTGCTTGAAGGGTTTTCCTGTTTGCTCTCTTCTTGCTTAGCAGAACAACGTGCCACAGCAAAGCAGAGCATCCCAGGGACTGCTCAAACCAGGGTCAGCCTGGCCTCTGCCTGGCTCAGGGCACAGGCAAGCAACAAAACTATTGTTTGTGATAGTTTACTGAAGTATGGCTTCAGTCCTTTGGTGCTGCTTCTCAAATCACTGACACTGTGTCACATCACATCCCCTGCACAAAAACTCACCCTGTCTCCTCTGCTCCAGGCATCTGGCCAGCATTAAATAGTGGCCAGTGGGAGTGAGGTGAGCCAAGAGGATAAATAATTATCCCTTGGCGTGGCTGGGGGAAGGGAGGAAGAGATTAAAATAATCTTTTTGGAAAATGGATCAAAAAGCTCTAAGCGGAGATTATCCACAACCCAAGCCAGGCCCAACGCTATACCTTCCATAAATAAAAAAATCCACCCCAGTAAAATGAAAAGTCAGAAGATTGACATAAACCCCATGGAAATGCGTGGCTGCCTGGCTGTTTGGACCTGAGAGCAGCAGCAGAATGACAACAGACAGATTAGAGGCAGAAGGGCGCCTGTGGAATCTGTTCCCCTAATCCCACGAGTTTATTATTATCTCATGGGGGTAAAGTCAGCTCGGTCCCACTGTATCCCAGAGGCAACCAAGGAGTTCTAGTAGAGCCTTTCCCCTTTTCCCACTGGTGAGAGATGAGGGCAAGCTGTCCCTAAAGGATGCCAAGAGCACCAAAAGTACATGAAGATAATCAGTAGATTGTTTTGTGATTTTCCAATTTATGATAACTGTGGGTTCTGCTACTTCCTTTAGGATAAAAGAAGAAATCCATAGAGAAAGTGTGCAATTGCCTGTCTCCAGAAGTGATGCTGGAAACCCCCAGCAGAACCAGGAAAGCAGGTTTGGACATGGTGAATTTGTAGGGACAGGCAGAAGGTGAAAGGGATTTTGTGTTACTGAGATTCTCACAGCCTTGTCCCACAGAGAAATACCAGTATCTGTGGAGTGAGGCTGGTGGTCACTCCTGAGTTCCCTCATCCCAGAAAGAGTGAATGGAGCAGTTCAGACACATGGAGGTGGAAGAGAAAAAGCAAAAATATTACATTTTGCCTCCAGTTTCAAGTTTCCCAAGAAAAAGGTTAAATATTTCATGACTCCTTTTGCTTAAAATAAAATGCTGTGAGTCAGAGAGAAACTGGCAGCCAGATCAAGTGGGCAATGTTGAAAGATTCAGCTGCTTGTCTTCAAGCTGAAATGCCATGGCATGAATTGACTGATAAAAGATGCTGGAGTCAAACTGGCAAGTGACCACTCAAGAACACTAAGCTGAAAGCTCAAAATGCTGCCATTTCTGTTTATAATACGATTATATTTCAAATTGCACAAAGGGAATGGGTACACCCCTGGGAAATCTTTGCATGCACGTGGTAGGCAAGAGAAGAGAGGAACTGTTTTTTGTCTGGCCTCTGGTCCATCCAGGCAGAGGGAAACAGAGCTAAAAGTTAATTTCATGTTGTTGGACAACTTCTCCTCCTTCTGATCTCGCAGTTTTCACTTAGAGGCATCATCTTCAAGGCAGAGGTTCAGCCCAAAGCCTGGGCAGCTCATCTGCATCCCTCTTTCCTGGGGAGCAAACATGGCTCTCATCCCATGGCAGTGCCAAGTTGTTATTTTGGCACAAAGGATGCTCTGTTCTGCAAGAGGAAAAGGGTCTCAGAGGGGCACTTTTCCAGGCTTTATCACACACAGGATCTGTACACAGAAAGGCAGCACAGGTCCCAGCAGGGGCAAAGAGGGAGCAGAACAAAAGCCCAGACTCAGAAGGATTGAGAGTGATGGGAATGAAAGGAAGGACAATGTGAGATGGGGAGAGGGAAGAGGAGGCAGATGGAGGAGGGCAAACGTCGGGAAAGGTGGAAATAAAAGGAAGGGGGAGGGAAGGGCAGCCAGGAGAGAGAAACAGAGATTGCAAAGTGATTAAGACAAGCAGGCAAAGGGCTGTGTTGGGAGGTGGGGACAGGACATGCAGTTCCAGCAGGGAGAGCCCACCAAGGCCAGCCGGACAGGTCCAAGCTCCTGGAGGCTCAGCCCAGCTGGCCCACAGGTAACACCAGGGTTTAGGGATGTGCTGGGTTTATCAGGGTCTGTTCCAGGGCTCTGCATTGGGATGCAGAGGCCAGAGCTCAGATCCCACTTTCTTCCAAAGCAGGGATACAGCAGGACACCCTCCCTCTCCAGGCACACAGCGGGGCTGGAAGGAAACCCTTGGGATGGTTGAGCCTCCTCTGCCCTCAGAAGTGTCAGGAGGCTCATTTTACAAAGGACACCTTTCCCCACCAAGTTTCCACATTCCCTAGGACAGCAGAGCCCTGTCTTTCAGCTTCTGAGACATAATTAAATAATAGAGGTGTTTCTCCCTCACCTGCATGTTCTCAAGTCCCTGCAATAGGCTCAGCCCATGCTACATTATGCAGTAGCACAAAACTGTTATTCTGTACTGAATTCAAATGAGATTCCTGGATTATGCATGGAGAGATAACTCAGAGGTAAGAGCCTGGATGAAGAGCAGGGACAGGTTGTGTGCTGCTCCCAGGGCAAGGTGTGGGACCCCAGGATCAGTAAATCAATCACCATCCAGGAGACAGAAAGGAAATTGGACAATGCAGAATCTCTCTGACATGCAGATCCTAAACATGGCCTTCTGGCATGGCTCCAGTGACAGAAATAAAGGGTTTCATTCCCTGTGGCACCATTGCTGCTGCTTCTTTCAGCACCTGGGCAATTCTTCTTCCCAGAGTGAGGACAGCTTTCATAATCCATTATTGCACTTGCTTGAACTTCTTGCCCATCCATCACACATGCCAGCACTCACGGCAATGTGGACCTCACACTTCACATCCTTCAGATGTGTCCTTCCCCTCACAGGGCTGACTTGCCCTCAGGTTTCTGTCCACAGAATGTCAGCTCCATGAATTATTATTTCCAAGTGAGAGCTTGGGGCTGCTGAGAGCCCAGCAGCTCTCTCTTCCACGTTCTTCCTTCAGCACTGTGTAAATCTAACTTTCACCTGACAACTGGAAAAATAATAACCCACCACTGCCTTTTGGTTTATACCAAGATTGGAGTTGAAATATTATATCAACATCAATCTGTCTCACATCTGTATTTATTTTAAAACCCAGCCTGCTTGCCCTCTCCTAAGAACAGCTGCTCTCAGCCCTGCTAATCATATGTGCAAATGGATCCAAAAATCCCCCTCAAATATATAAAAATCAGTAGGTACAGTGTTTGTGGGGATCTGTGGAGCCATCCAGGTAAAGTACGTGGGGGATTTATCACCCAAATCCATGTTGTTATATAAAACTGTGCAACTCCTTTGTGCCCTGTGGGAACATGATTCATAAACCTGTATCACTGCAGCAAGGCTCTAACGTGTCACACAACTAAATGTGATTAACCATCTTCCCCGAGTCAATTCAATCATTTCAACCCTCTCTGCTGTCTTTCAGTGTGAGTGTTGGAAAAAAACAAATTGTTTTAAGGAATGGCTATCCACGGGGGAAGAGGGGAGAACATCTTCATTTGCTGTCAGAGCAGATTAGCCCAAGCCACGGCCAAGGCTCAGCTGGGCACGGCTGCTGACAGAGCAGAGGGACAGAGGGACAGAGCCATGGCTCCAGCTGCTGGCACCAAGGGACTTTTCTGGTCCTGGATTGTTAGGGAAGGCAATGCCAGCCTGTGGTGAGCAGGTGGAACAAAGCCAAGGGGGTCCTGTCCAGGCTCTTTCAGGCTCTGGTTGAGTTTTACCCTCTCCACATCTCTCATTATATTGGTTTCTCTCTGTCCAAAGGAACAGCGAAATTTGTTATCCCACTGACTAATAAGAAGTGCAAGGCTTTTGCCAGTCCAGGTGCCATGGGAAGATTGTTGTTCCAGCAAAGCCCATGCTGCTTTGTGGCTTCAGGGTGAGATCCCAAAAAATGAAAACCTCAACTGCATTTCCAGCCCAAACAGCACCTGACTCTCCTTCCCCATTTTGTTTGCCCTTGATCAAAGTCAAGCTGAAATGAGTGTCTGAAAGCTACCACAACTTTTATTTTCCATACTGAATAATGGTAATTAATATTTGACATGGGGACAACTTGCTTTGCAGTCTGAAGTTTTTTAAGCTGTCACTCAAAAAGCATATTTGTAATGGGCTTAACACTTCCTTCCTCTGCAATTCCAGGAGGGAAACCCTGGATGAATGTGCACTGTTATGTCTACAAAAGTGATACAAGAGTGATATGAAAATAAGGATCCAGCAGTCCTCTGGGTGTGTGAGAAATCCTAAGTGTTGCTGTGCAGGAAAAGGGTTCCCTTCCCACTGGGAGCTGCTGCCTGTTCCCTGACACCTGCAAATGCTCAGGGGAACGTGGGGGAACATCAAGGATCCACACATTGTGATGAAGAGCAGATTTGGGGTTGTTTCCCCACTCCCCATACACTCCCTCCTCTTCTCCATGCCCCACCCGAGTGACCCCCCATCCTGCAGGATCCTGCTATATCCTCTTAGAAAGGTTTGGAAATAAATAACCCTTTGCACTCCCTCCTCCCCTCATCCCCTCCCGCGCATCTTGAAAGGCAACACGGCACAAATTGCCAGCAAAAGTAGCAGGAGAGCAGGCGAGGCACATCTAATGACACCACTCAGCCCCTAAATGGTTGTCACTCGAATTACGGAATTAGTCCTGACAAGGACTCATTCTCCCTGCAGTAAACACACGCGGGGAGTGCAGCAGGCTGCTCCCAACTTTATTGCTTTGCCGGTGCTGAAGCTGATGTTTGGCACCTCCACGAGGTGCAGAAAAAGGGTTGGAAATTTTCCATATGTATTAACAAACCGCCAACACTCACTTCCTGCTGCGCCATAGGAACAGGGGTCCAGACTGCTCTTGGTTGCCACAGAAAGGATGAAATTCACCTGTTTCTTTGAAGTACACACCAAAAGGGTAATTATTTATCATCTTGGTTCACCTATCTTTTTTACATGCATTCCTGGAAACCTGAGTGCTTTCTCCTGTCTCTCCTCTGAGGCTTCAGGTTGTACTGACCCACCAGAACAGAGGCACCTGCATCTTTGTGAATCAGCTTCCTCTGGTTTCATTTGTAGCAAACAAAAAATTTTGGAAAGAGAGTTTTCAGAGGGGAAAAAAGTTAGCAGAAAAGAAAAGAGAGAAGCCTCTGACTAGGTACTATCAATGAGGAACTTGGAATGTGGAACCTCCACAGTGTCAGGCTTGGTATTTGCAGCTTTTTTCCTGTCTGCTTCATGACCTTAAAGCTGCTGTTCCTTGAAATTTCTATTCTCCAGTCTTTTCCTTTTTTTTTTTCTTTTTTTTTTTTTTTTTTTTTTAATTTAGAAGTGAAGGA
>VXBI01007053.1:161626-217913 GCA_013397375.1 Toxostoma redivivum | reverse complement strand
TTAAAGCTCCTTTTCCTTGAAATTTTTTTTCCCCATTTTTTTCTTTTTTTTTTTTTTTTTTTTTTTTTTTTTCTTTTAACTGAGAAGTGAAGAGAAAGAGAATAGAGCTAGGTTTATCAGGAAGCTTAGCTTGGTTTTCTGCCTGACTCCTAACATGTTGAGAGGCAAGGAAAGGGTGGGAGCAGCTCATTGCTATGCTGTTGTTGCATGCCAGGGAATGGCCGATGAATACATAAAATGGCCCATCCCTGCAGGGCAAGGTTATCTCCCTGCTGCTCGACCCTGAGCCAATTCCTCTGCTGGAGACACCCAACTGAGCAGGAGGAGCATTAGGGATCCTCTTCTGCTCAGCCTGAGCAAACAGCTCAGATCCGAGGGTGGTCCTCTCTCTGAAACACCCCAGGCTTTGCAAACAAATGCAACATACAGAAATCACATTTCTCTGCTGCATGACAATCCCAGCCAACAAAGTATGAGAGTTAATAACCCTAAAAAACTCCTCTCCATGCGCATCTCTCTATGTTAACAAAGCTTTGTTTACCCTATTAACCCTATCTATGCAATTTGCACAGACTCGGTGAATTCCATCTTGTTAAAGCTTTTCTTGTGCCCCGTTTCCTCTTTTTAGAGGTGGAGAGTTACCCTCAGACTGTGCTCTGCAGCAGATCCTGTGCAGAGGGGATCCTCTTGTGAGGAAGGTCCCAAATTTCTCAAGACTTTAAATCCACTCCAGACTAAGAGTGGATGTGGGTTTATCCAGGCAGAGGCTGTCAAGCAGCTCTGCTAATTGTTTCCATTGTTTTTTAAGTGTTTGGCTTTGAATTTGTATCATGTTGCAAAATTCAGGTGAGTTGGTCACGGGGCTGTGAAGTGAGAAACCACCCATGGCTGGGACCTTGTGCACATCCTCCTGCCCTGCCCTGTCCGAGCACTTCTGGCTCCCAGCACGTTGTATTTAAAAGTACCTAGATAAAGGATTTTTTCTCTACTATGTGGAGAGAGCTGATGGTCTCTGTTGAAAGCTGAAAAGAGCTCTTCTTGGAGTCCTCCCCTGGTCATTTGCAATTTTAAATGTCATGAGGAAGGGAGTGGATGAACCAGTTTCCATCCATCATTTGCCAGGAACGTGTAACCAGCACCAAGAATCATTCCTCTGATGTACAAGGACCAAATTTAACACGGCTCTGGAAGACCTCATGGCATTGATTTCTTCTGGTCTGGAATGGTCCAAGTCTGTTATTGACAGACTGGGCTTTGCAAAGCTGCTCCACACAAACAAAAAAAAGGGATTGTATTGGCTTCTTGAGCTCCTGAGAAACCTCTGCAAGAATCAGACTTGACTTTGAAGTTTTGTTCCAGTTTGTTTGTCCCTGATCCCATTTGGCACCTTTTGAAGTTTCCTCTCATTTTTCCTCATTGATCAGGGACTGACAATAAAAAAGCAATATGTAAAAATATAAGATTATACATGGAGGGTTTATATTTACTTACCTATGTATTTATCTATATATTTGTATATAAAATATANAGATAAATATTTATGTATATATATAAATATATGGGTGTTTTAAGTAAGGCTTTAAAGAGTTCCTACCACCTGCCTAAAAATGAAAAGAAGTTTAGGGAAAATGCAAAATTATAATTTCTTGTGACAGTAAAGTTATGTTTATTTAACCTATTTCCTGTACTGGCTTTCAAGTCTTATCCTGAAGAAAATGTTTTGCCAGTGCTTTATCATATTTTCACAACTTGGACTTTAAAGAAAATGATCATCCCTAAGCTGGTTTTTTTTTTTTTCAGATCCGCAGAAACTTTAAATAGCATTTTCTGCCTTCATCACAAAACCAGTTCAGCACTGTCTGACTAAATGTGTGAGCAGAATTATCTCATTTCGTTCAAGCTTTTAAACTCTCCTTGTCAACAAATGATTTGAGCATCTCTGCAGAGTGTACTGTCACTTCTCTGCCATCTGTCATCCGTCACTTTTTCTCTCTTTTTCCCCAAGGAGAAATGTCAATCGCTGATTTATATTTCATGTTTTCCTTTACAAAAGAAAATCCTGTTAGGATACGAATGATTTTTGTAGCTCTTACTCAGTTTCTCAGAGGCTATTAATTGTTCTCTTCCAGGCACTATGTAATTCCTTCCTACTGACATATTCTGGTTTTCTTCCTTTTTTTATAATTTTATTTTAGGAAGTCATACCTTCTGTTCATTTCAAAGTAAGGAAAGCATAAACAAGTTTCAGCTAAAGTACTAATTGTTTGTTGATACTGTGGGAAGATGTGGAATCAAAGGTCTGTAGATTATTAAATTAGAGGAGACAAACATTATTACAATTTCTCAGGAAAGCTTCAGACTCAGAAGATTTGCTTTTGGAAAAAATATTTTAGATCACCCGTGGCAAACCATTTTCAGTCCGCTCTCACCCACTCTGGGATAAGAGATGGCACATGGGCAGACCACAACAGCTGACGTGTTCAGACAGATTTAAGATTCTCTTTTGATTTTAAATCTAAGAAAGAAGGCAGAGAAGAGATTGTTTTACTGCTGTATATTTAAATTGATCCAATTACATCCATTTAAATCCACTGTCTGTCCAGTCTCTTCATATAAAAGTAGGAAAGTGCTGGTTTTCTGCGCATGGAAAACCATTGTTAATTTTGAACCAGAGGACTCCTGTTTAGCAGATTTGGCTTAAGAAGTGTGGTGATGGTGTTTGACCTTCCCTTCTCCTTGGATGCTCCTGATGAGCTCCCCATTGCCTTGCTTGTGGGACAAGCAGTGACAAAGGAAAAGGCACTGTGGTGCCAGAGGGGACACACAGCGGGGAGGCACAGAGGCCAAATTCAGAGGAAGGGCTGGAAACCTCTCTGAGACTCTCCATGCTTTCACTGCCTTGGATTTGTGTGGGCAGTGGAGGAATCTCAGCTGCAGGCAATGCTTTTCCAGCAGGGGCACCCCACTGCAGTGACCATGCAGAAGGAAAGCCAGGCTGGGGGTGGCCTCTGGTGGACTTTTCTCTTTTAGGGCTGTAGAGCAGAGTTTGGAAGCTGCCAGAGATTTTGGTGCCAGTTTATACTACACTCTCAAAGGAAGATTTACGCTTCTGAGAGAAGAAAGTTTTGGACACAGCTGGCAAAGAACCCAATTTAAAAATTGTAAAGCTTGCCATGTGTTTATTTCTTCTCCATCTGCTTTTGATCACTTCTCTCCAGCTCTGGAGAATCTTCAGCTAATGGGTAGGATTTAGCTTAGAAAAGCTGATGGTTTCAAGATTTAATTAAAAGTAGCACTTCTAATGATTTGTGAAGTTTCCCCCATTGCACAGGGAGGTACCCACACCAAACTGCTGCTGTAGGGGAAATGGTGCTGCTCCAGCTTTGGGAAGAGCCCTGGCTTGGACCAGCAGCTCTGGTTCTGGCTACAGGGTGAAATGGGCACTCAGGAGTGATTATTTACAGTCTCTCTCCCCTGCTTCATATTTCTACCTTTCTTGGACACTGATTTATCTTCTGTTTAAATGCCATAAAGAGAAGCTCAGTCCCTGGGGACACAAACCAGGAGCTCTGGTAACCTGCAGTTGGATCCCTGCGGTGGGATTCACTAGGAAAGGATCACCCAAAGTCTTGTCCCTCTCACAGCCCTCCCATGAGCATTTTCCCATTAAACCAGGATTACTGTGGGGAATTGTGCAATTGGATTTTCGAGCTGAGCGTCTTCAGTAGAAAGAGGCGCAAATAGCAGATGAATAATTTCAACAGAAAAATGTAACACAATGCCCAGAGGAGCCTGGTGATGTCATTTACCTCATTTCCCCGTGTCTGAGATGATGTGCTGCTTCCAGCAAAAGGTGAAAGTCTGCTCACCCCTCCACATCCCTGTGCACCACAAATTAGATCCAGATGAAGCTGACTTTGATTTAAACACCCTTGCAGGAGGAACATCGGCAAGCTAATTAAACTTGCAGCAGTTCACCTTTGTGAGAGCTTAATTAGCTGAGATACTGCCTTCTCTATATTTATCTTGTGTGTCTTGCAGAGATGTGTGTTGAGAGGGGGGTTGATTTGTGAGTTGTGTAACCACAAGTGCAGGCAAGCTCTTCAGTTCATCTCCCTGGAATGCTGGGTGTGGGGTAGTGCAGGATCAATGGTAAATTCTTTTTTTTTTTTTACATGGAGCCTGAATATTCAAGGTCCCTGAGTGTTTTCAGAGACACAAGTGCCATAATTTTAAACTGAGATGTGTCAGCCACTCCCAGTGCTTGAATTGCTGGTGCATGGCCAGAGCCTTGTGTATCACCCCTGCTGGTGTTTGGATCAGGAGCACAAACTCCCACTTTGATAAAAGTACAAAAGCCACTGAAATCCCACCCCAGCCCTCTGCACAGCACGTGCCTTGCAGCAACTTTCCTTCTTGACTGGATTTTTCAGATTGTTAAACTTCTCCTTCTCTCCCTCTCCTCTGCTTTCTCACATGGGGATGTGGTTGCTGGTTTTCAGTGCAGATGGGTGATGCTGTGTGGGAGAGGGACAAACTGCTTATGCATGGCACCTTATCTCCAAACCAATGCATCAGTTCAATGAAAATATCAAGAAAAAGCTTAAAATCATCAGGTTTTAAAGATGATTTGTTTTCATGTTTTGTTTGTGAATTACTAATTTCCTTTCTTGCTTCAGCTGCAAATATAAGATTTACAAATCCACATTTGAAATAATATAAAATATAGGGTGTTTCATGACTCCATAGTTTGTAGTTTTAAAGGAAAGACATTCACAAGCCATATTTTTGAGGGTTGGGTTTAGTGGCTTTTATTCATGTGTAAAATTTTTTCAGGCAGGTATCACTAAAATCCTCCAAAATCCTGCCTTGGTAGCCCAGGCTAAACCCAGCAACTCAGCCTTACCTTCTGTCTTTGGATGGTTTGAGGGCTCACATCTGAACATTATTAAATCTGCAGCTGCTGTTGGACTTTCACTCTCTGGACCCAGAAACTTTCTCCTGCTCCTGAGAGCCTGGTGTGACCAGTGGCTCCATTGACAATGGCTCACACAGCCCAGGGTGCAAATAATATCTCAATTCATCAGTGTAACTCCAAATAGTGTAGAAATAACAGATTTCTATTAAGGTCAGGTCACCTCTCATACATATCCTGAGAAAAGTCGTTGTGCTCCCCTGTAATATTTTAAAAAATATGTAAAGGTCATATAAGTTACACAGACCACTGCAATTCTGGAAAAAGAATTGCTTTAAAAGTACATATATCATTGCTTTTCCCAAAAAAACACCAGTGCTCTTGGAGAATACCTGGGAGCAGTCCATAATAGAGCAATAAATATTCATCAGGGCTTTGGTGAATGGCTTTGGAGGACTTCTAATTACCTCTAATTAGGCTTGAAAGCCTCCCTTGTGCACACTTAACTAGTTCAGACTTTCCTGGTTGTCAGTTCTTTCCTCCCCTGAAGGGCAGCTCTGGGCTCTGCTCACACCTGGCATTGTCACAGCCAGAAGAAGAATCCAGGGAAAGGAGGTGGAAAATTAAAACGGGAGATTGTGATAAAGGGACTGTCCTGCCGGAGGTGTGGGGCCACTGCCAAATCTGGGAAATGCAGGGAAATGCAGCTCCTTCCTTCCAGCAGTGGGGAGTGTGTGGCTGGCACCCACACAGCCTAAAAACCTGGATCTTTGTGGAAATCATTGCCCTGCTTGGGACAGCATGGTGTTTTCCCAGGAATTAAGTGTCCCAGGAGTGATGGTAGCCGCTATTTGATGTGTGGGTCGCGATTCGGTGGCAGCAGCAGCCCAGCTCGCCAGGAGATGCTGCCAGCCCAGCTTTCCCAAGGGTCCTACCCTCATGAAGGATGCTCATAGCCAGTCAAGGGCTATCTCTAGCCTTGGCTGCCTTAAACACTCTGCATCTTCATGGGAGATGGAATATAATTTTAAATTTAAATTGTTGGTGCTCTTTTTCCCTAAATGTGGCAACTGAGGGGCAAGGCAACCTTGGCAGGGCTGAACAATGTGATGTGGATAAAGGAAAAGGATGTGCATGGCTCTGAGCTCCCACTTTGGGACCAGCACTGCTGACCCCTTGAATTCCACCTACACAGACATCTTTGCAGGGACCATTTTGCAGGCATCCACTTTCCCATTCAATCGATTTTCATGGCTGACAGCTGGATTATTTGGGTAAAGATGTTTACATCTTGGATAATCACCAAGAAATGGAAGTGCTGACTAGAGTGAACCATCTCCTCAAACGTTTGGGGAATTGCTTGTAATCAGTTGTTGCTATGACTCTGGACACATTTCCCTGTATCCTAGCAATGATTGTCTCTGACTGAAGTTTTGGCTGCTACATTTGGGATCCTGATGGGAAAATTCCGACTGTCAGCCCCCTGCCTTCCCTTGTGCCCTGTCTTTCACATCTGATCTCCTGCCCTGCTCCACAAAGCTGGTGACTTGCCTCAGGCAACGTCATTCCTTGCAACACAGCAATTTACACCTTGCTGAAATGATCGGGGTATTAGAATAACATCAATTCTGTGTGGGACCTGACTGGATTTTTAATAAACCGTGATGTGATCGGAGCTTACAGTCACCAGCCATAGAGAGAGGAGCCACTCGCTGCCTTCCAAACCACTGCCAGTGAATTCCCCCTCAAAAGCCTCATTGATTTCTGCCTGCATAATTTAAACATTTGTGTTTTCCTCCTGTAACTAGAGGACCAAACAATGGCAGTGCATTGAAGCAAATATCCCTCACTGAAATACTTTCATGAATTCCAAAGCACCTTCACTCATAGGAGGAAAAAAATAACAAACCCCAGCAATAAAAAAATATTACTGTTGTGTGGGTTGTGAAATGTAGAAAGTTTTCCACACTTCCAGCAAACAGCATATTCCAGAGGAGAACAGGCCATGATGAGATGGGGCCAGGTTTGGCTTTCTCAGCTTGTTTGCCCCTGGAATTCTGCAACAGTGTCACTGGCAGAGGCTGAGCTCTGATGCCAGGGGAAGGGCTGAGGTTCAGGGCTGCCAGGTCTTGTGGTTACACCACAGGGCTTGTGATGTCTCACCAACAGCCTCAGATACTAAAGGGAAATAAATTTCTAACAACCTCTGTTTTTCCCCCTTCTTATAGCCATAAAAATATTAGCTAGGAAGTGAAGTGTATGGGCTCTGTAGGATGGGGGTAGTAAGGATTGCAAAGAACCTCAAACACACATTTAATCCTGTGATTTTAAAGAAAAACTCCAGCTCTTTGGTCTATGACTCATGTTTGTGGGCGCTTTTTTATGTTAAGTGGTCAGCACTTTCTTCCTCACACAAAGCAAGGCTCAGCTCAATGATTTGAGTGTTCATTAAGGACTGAGATGAGAAATCTCTCTCCATCAGAAAAGAGATGCCCACAGGAGCCTCTTCTGCTGCAGGTGTTTGAATGCATGGAGCAAAATGGCTCTTCAGCCCTGCAGCACAGCCTTTGTATTTGCTATTATAGTTGATTGATTTTTCACTCTGCTGTATGGAGCTGTCTGGCTGATTTCCATTTGCAATCTCCATTGCTCAAGGAATTTATGGGTTACGGAACATATGTTATATGTTATATATCTTAAGCCGTAGGATCAAATTCAACTGCTGCCACATAGGAACAGCTCTTTATCCACCAAAATTTTCATCCCACAAAATGGACATAATTGGTGATTTCAGTGTTGTCCTCTTCCAAGAACCTGGCTTGATTTCCCTGCCAGTAACAGGATCATGACTGAGAATATCTGAGGATTGTAAATATTCTATTATAAGCACTTTCTGGATAGGCAGAGAGAATAATTTTTCCATGCCCATCTTTTCTTCCTTTACACAAATTTAACTTCTTGCTGCAGCCCACAAATTAGTCAGCTCCTCTCTGACTGCAGTAAAATGCTTTCATCAGGTTTGCAGGAAAAATAACGTTACTACCAGCCTTGCTACTAACAGGGATTTTTGTTACTTGCTTCTCATTTATCTGCACCTGTTTTAGTGTGAAATAGTCTGAGTAGTCCTTTTTAATTTCTCTCCTATTCCATAATGGCAAAATTTGAAAGAACAAATAACTTTTACTCTTGATGGTGTGGATAGTCCAGAGGACTTCAAGGAAAGTAAGTTGAGACGCCCTGTGGTTTTGGAGATGGGTTACAAAAAGAAATCTCCCAGTGTCCATGTCACCAAACTTCTATCCCCAGGTTATTCTGTACAGTTTGGTTTAATTTCCTTCCTCACAGATGAAAGGAGGTGGTTGATCTTGTTCTTTGGGTGTACCTTGCGTGTGGGTAATCCCACACAAGAGTTTCGAACCTGTGGAGCAGGAGATTGCTCAGACCAAGAGTTGTGTTCCCCAAGGGAAGGAGCCATTTGATTTCTAAACCCAGAGGCCAGAGCTGGGAATGGGTTTTTATTCCTCCAAGTTCCAGTCAGAGCTGAATGTGTGATCTGAAACCAGTTTCAACTTGGAAATGTGCTACAGGAGATCAAAAGAGGAATATTTCATCCCCTCAGAGAATAAAATTTTATGTGTATTCCTCAGTGTAGAAAATGTCTTCTTCCTGTTGAACAGTGAAATAAAAATGACACGACTGTTTCCATTTGCCAAAAGCATTTCCAGCCTGAGCCAGCCCAAAGGCAGAACTTGGTATTTTCAAGTGTCAATCAAAGATGCTTTTCCTTCAGCTGGTGCAGGGTCCAACAATGGGCCATATGGGACACCAGTCTGTGCCAAAAGAAGAAGAATAGAATCAGGAATAAAATATGTCAAAGTATCGTCATGCCAATTGCAAGCTCTACAGTCATGATGATGGGAGTTGCTGTGGCCATGCCAGCCCAATCATCGTGGTTGGAAAAATTAGAAGCAGTCCAGGTATAAATATCCCTGAACTTTTGGATGTTTCGAGTGGCAGGATGAGGCCTATAGACATCATAATAAATTGTTTTTGTAGAAAAGTGCAAAAAATAACTGAGTTCCTGAATAGCATGAGACTGCTGTGGTTTTCTGACAATACTTTGGTGGGCATGGTCCAGATTTCCAAAGATATCCAGGCACTTGAAATCAAGTGTTTGTGTTTCTCTACTCTGACTGAGCAGTGAGTAGTGCTGTAAATAACTGCTGTGCAAATACAAGTGCTGTACATGGATCTGAAGCAAAGGCCAGTGTGTTGCTAACATGCAGGACAAGAAGCTGTAATTTTAGATGAAGACACAATATTTTTGGGGAAATCAGTGGGAAATGGGTGTCTTTTGGAAAAACTTCCTCCTTAATCAACAACACTCTTGTGATCCAGAAAACTGTGGGAGTAACAGATGGCTGATGTTTCTTTTTGTGTGGGCCAGTCAGCAGGAAAATAGAAGCCTGTGTCTTAATAAGCAGAGAGAAGATGTGAGCCTGAAGGTACCAGAAACGTGGGAGGAGGATACAGACAAATCAGGCTCTGCCTTCCTGCTCATCCAAAGGCTTTCTCATCTATTGCACAAAAAGAGGTGTGAAGGTGAAAAGGATCTTTGGTCCCAATCCAGACTTAGGGCACCTTTTCCTGGCACTCTTGGATGGTCCCTCTCCACCTTCCCAGGTGCATACTAGGGAGAGGCAGCACTCCCAGCACGTACCAGTATGGTGAGTGTGGCCATAACAGCCATAAAAGATGATGCTCTGAATCCTCTTTATTTTTTTTAACTTTGAACACAGACTTTATAGTAGTATGAAAGGTATCTCAACTGGCTTGATCATAGCTAAACAACCAGACAGGATGGTAGAATCTCAGTAACTTCCAATTCCAAAAATTCACTAAAAAACACCACATTTCCTTTCCTGTTTATGCAGCACTTCTGAAGATTCACATCCTAAGACTGTCTGTGAACTATTTGTGAATGAATCCAGTAAATTGATGGAAAAATAAAAAGCTGGAAAAGAACTGCCACTACATCTACTGCAGGAAGCTTTTGGACAGTGCTTAAGGAAGTCTAAACATGAGGGTTTTTTCATCCCAGCTCTTTCTAAATTAAGAAAGAAAACAAATGCTGTTGAACTCTGGAAATCAGAGTCTCAGGGTTGCTTCCAAAGCTGTGGGAAAGCTGCCCTTGTTTGCCACACAAGCAAGGCAGGACCCTGGTGCCAATGAGTGAGAGCCAGTTACTACTCAACTATAATTGAGATTGAAGAGCTATCATTTCCTATTGGTTAACCAAGGAAATATTTATGGCCAAAGCTTTGTGCCAAGCACAATATTTATGACCAAGTTTTTACCACTGGCTGCATTTTTTTAATGCTGATTTTTGCACAGAGGACACAGATCACATTCACATTGATGCGGGAATGAAAATGAGGGCTGAAGTCATCAAGACAGAGCCCGGAGTAGGGTTTTATCTCTGGCAAAGCTCACCTCTGTCTTCACAGCAGCCTTGGTGAGGGTACTGAAATACTTTTAGGTATTTCAGGCTCATATCACTCTTCTCTCCATGCCTGGCTAAAATATCCTCTGTTCAGGGAGCTGTGGCCTGGCATGGGAGTGTTCTGGGTTGTGTCTGTGCAGTGGCATCCAGAGCCTCAAAGCAGGGACCCCTGAGCTGCAGTGATGCAAACAGGGGTGGCTGGAGGAGCTCCCAGCTCCTGCTCCCCAGGTGGATGGGCAGGTCCTGCACCTGACCTTCATTGCCCGGACTGTTCAGCAGCTTAATGACACTTCCCATCACCAGGCAGGAGCTCAGGGGAGCTTGTAACTTACCCAGACACCTCATCCAGCTAATTACAGCCTGTTCTCATGAGCCCTGGCTTTGCCTGTAGCCTGCAGCACCCCAGACAGGTTTGCACTGGCTGGGAAGTTGTGATCTGCTGCTGGAGCTGACTGGGGAGAGGAAGGGATTTGTCAGTCACTCAACTCCAGATTTCTTCAGTGAGCAAATTGGGCAGTGTTTGCCCTCTGGTGAGGAAGGACAAGAGCCTAATTTAGATCCACAAAGCTGATCAGTGAAACCAAAGCTATCCTTGGAGAACAAACTTGTCTGGAGAAACATGCTTTAGTTCTCTAATTTAAAAATCCATCTTTATGGATCTTAAGAGAAGTGCAGTCTGCCTCCCTGCCCTTTATGGGCTCTTTACAATGGAGTCTGGCATTTACAAATAAGATGTAGAGGTTCATCTGATCTGTAACATGAGCCCTTTAATAGTTGTAGAGCTGGAAGTCTTAATGAGGCCACGACTTTCTGCTTTGCTTCATTTCCTCTTTCAATGCTTGGCTCACTTTGTTTGTTGCTTTGTTTAAGCACAGCCAGAACCACAAATCCTCCTGTTGCTTCATTAATAAAGAGCCTTATTCAGAAATTCCCAGGATAAGCTTGAGTGAGCAACAGGAAGAGGAGAAATCCAGAGAGGAAGAAATGTGTGGATTATTGCTTTTTGTTGGCATGATGAGTCATTGGTCAGAGAAAAAGAGAATCAATGTGTTGCTGTGGAGGACAGAGGTGGGAACAAGTCTGGAGACAGAAGGAATGAGAGAATTTACCCTTCCCTCCATCAGCACAGGCTGTTTAGAGGTAAATACAGCTGGATTCTCCCCAGAGCTTTGTTATGGAGTTAATCCTGCCAGGTTCTGAGCTCCCTCAGCTCCCAGCCCAACAATGCCTGAGAATTCTAAGGCAACACAAAAGGTTAATGCATCAGGGCTCCTGTGCTGGGATTCAAATGCTGCTGAGCACACAGAGAGGAGGGGGAGATGCTGCATTAGCCATGCTGCCCTGCTGTGGAGTGTGCTTATCTCTGCTCCAAGCCCCACTGAGCATCTCCTCAAGGATGGAGCCCTGGGGCTGCCCTGGCTCAGCATTGGAGGGCCTTGATGCCTTGGAGAGGCTGCCTAGAGCAGGGGCTAGACAAGATTAAGGGAGTAAAAGCAGGTATTTATTAAAGACCTTCAATAGGTATACCCTGGGCAGTCAAAAGCTTCCAAGAGGGGCTACACCTAAAATGGGTGGTCATGAGTTTTTCACACAGTTATAAATGCAGTCCATTTACATGTCAGGGGTTAATCCTCCAATTACAGCTTCAGATAATGAAGTCATGTACCCCCACTTTGCTCCCCACCCAGCTTACTTTTTGTTTACACTTTTCAGGGCCTGAGACAGTAGGGTGTCTTTGAGTTTCAGGCCCAGACAGGAATTGTTTGTCTGAATAAAATGGGAAGGCAGTAACTAACAGGCTGTGGAGCTTTAGAGTTATACACTAAAGGAGTACAGGATCTGAAAAATAGAAAAGCTAAAATCCTAGGGCATTACCTTGACTGGACAATGTGTGCCCAGGGCTGGGCTGCCAGGTGTCTGCTCACTGTGTGCCCCTGGAGAGGGACACTGCTCTGGAGGGGAATCACATGGGAGATGCAGCTTTGGAGCATCTCAGAGGTGTTGGCACACCTGGGTTCTCACTGGGGGTGAGGTTCAGCAAAGCCCTGCCTTGGTCTGCAGGGCCTGGTCAGTGCCATGAGGATGCTCCAGGAAATACCAAGAGGATATGGTAGAATTCTGTGCCTGAAACACATCCACTCCATAGCCAGCTTCCAAGAAGATGAGAAGCCTTGGAAAATCCTGAGCTTCATAATTATATCTACTGCTTTGGAAATAATCATTCCTACATTTACAGGCAGCATCTTTCCCTCCTCGCTGTGTGCTCATTAGGATTTGAATCCCTTTAATTTCTTACACTGTTGTTTTACTCTTGTTCTTACTCCCATGCAGGTGTCTCAGCTCCCCTGCATGGCCAGAAGCCTCTTACATAGTAAAAAAATTTTTGATTTAGTTAAAAATGCCTTTCAAAGCCTTCTGCCACTTCAGAAACAAACTGAAATGAATATGAATAAATCAGAGTCACTCTTGAGAGGCCAGCAGTACCTCGCAGGTTTCCCCAGAGGCAGATGGAGCCTGCTCTGCTCAGAAACAGCCCTGCACGCCCTCTGCTCTGCTCATTTCAGTGCACATCTCACTGAAAGGAGATCTCTCCCCTTTCACTGTTGGTTTTCTTCCTTCTGCTTTTGCTCCACCTGAAGCATTTGTTGATGACAAAGCAGTTAGGAACAGGAGAGGGAAATCTTTATTATTACAGGAATGGAGAGACAAGGAAAAAAATCCTGATCTCTTTTGGATGCAAAGATGGTGTTTCTCAAGCATTCCATTAACCTGTGCTGTCCCCTGTGCCAAGCCCAAATGGGCAACGGGTAAGGAGATATTATCATTATTATGTCTCACTCTTGTAGATTTAAACATCCAAATGACATTTTACAAAACAAACAGGCCAAGGGCTTGCCCTGGAGGGCTGGCTGTGACATCCAAGACAAGATCATGGAGAGAGGAAAAGGAAATGTGCATTCAAAGGAAATGTGCAATCCTAGGATTCCCTGGCTGTGCAGCTGCTTCTGCCTCCTTGAGCAGCTGAGTTTTTCAATATTGAATGAGTGATGGCAGGAGAGGGGGCTTAGGCACAGTTTATGTGCAGGCATCCACCTCTCAGGGACCTTCAATCTGCTTCTGCCAGTGTCTTCTATAGAATAAAAATTATTTGAGAAAGGGTTAAAATAGACAAGAAATTTGCAGGAGTGCAGAATGCAAGAAGGGACAGTCAAGACTTACCAGATCCTTGCAAAATCTTGTTACTGGCTTGCCCTTTTTCCAAGGACAAGTCTGAGATTTCACTGGAAACCTTGGGGAAATACTGCCTTGTTTCTGTTTTGTTCAGTCTAGAATCTTCAATAGCTGGGATGTTTAAATCAGCTTTTTTGAACATCTGGATCACCCAAATTATCACGTCTTTTCGGACAAAGGAAGATAATAAAAATGAGGAGACTCAGAGCTGGGTCCCTGGAAATCAGGCTGCAGTTGCAGCTTTCTATCACTATAAAAAAATCATTAAAGCCTTTAAATGGCATCTTTTGTTCCAGTCAGAGTCCCTTGCACATGTACCAGTGGAAGTCATCACCTTCCAAATACACACAGGAGCTGATGGAAATTTAGTTATGGCCCAATGATGCAGAAAGAAACTGGCAGTGAGATTTAACAAGGTCACTTCAAGGCACAGAAACCATGTAAAATATGCTCATTCCCCACATGGCCAGCGAGGTGAGGGATAAACGTTTCCCTCATAGGAAATAATGATTTACGATTAATTTCCAAAAGAAGGAAATCCTTTTTTAATCAAAGTAATTTATAGGGTTAATCTAAAGGCAGTGTTTGCTCGCCAGCATGGAGAGCCAGGCAAAGTGAAGATGGATGGGGTTTGTCCATGGGATTTGAATCAGTTCTGCACACGAGGGTCTGTAGTCAAGGATACCTGTATTATTTATGGCCAAGGTTTTCAAAAGGGAATAGTTGATCTTGCATCCCTTGGGTCTGGCTGCTCAGTGTGTGACCTGTGCAGAGCACCAGCCTCGCTGAAAAATGACCTCAGAAATCCTATTCCCCACTATTTGTTTGTTGTGTTTGGTGCTGGTGGCTGGATGGAGGTGGGCAGAAAACCCAGGATTTCCTCATTTAATTCTGCTGGGTCAGAACTGAGCAGGGCTGGACATAACGAGGAGTACAAGGATCTGCAGACTTCAGATGTCACAGAGAAAAGGTGTTTAAAGAAATGCTCGGAGGTTTTTTGTAGCTCTTTTGGGAATGTGTGGCTGCAGCAGGTGACAGTGATGCTGTTTTAACCCTGGTGAGGAGTGATTGCCCCTCTGCTCCCCTGGAGGTGCTGGAGGTGCTCAGAGCTGCACAGGACCTGGCTCTCAGGATGTATCCCACGCTTCAGATCCAAGTTAATTAGATCTCACATCTGCTGCTTATTAAATTAATGCTGGATGGTTCCCTGGAATGAGCACTACAGATTTTTTATAGCATATCACAGGTGCTCAGATGCTGCAGTGAGGGTCAGGACTTTGAAAGTAAAGCAGGCAACTGTACAGGAATACATAAAGTGGGAAAATATGGTGTGGTTTGTCACTGGAAAGGTTGACAATTGCTGAGGAAGAGATAAGAAAAACAAGACAAGTCGAGATTGGTACTACACTGATGTTATTTATAATCTCACTACAGACCTAATTTCTCTTGTGACTTTAATCCTCCCCATTTGCAGTGTGCAATCTATTATATTGGAAGATATTTGAGATGCTTTGGGAGTAGGGAAATTATTATACATAAAATATGTAGCTAATATTATTAGAACAGACTCTCATTAATTTTGCAGCTGGCAACATTACCCCTGCCTGAAAATTAAATCCATTTGCTATCCGTATAGAAGCAATTGTGTTAATATCAAAGCTAGTTTTGAAATGAAACAGGGAGAGCTCCACTCCATGTCTCCCATGCAAGGAATCAGGGATGTGAGATGAAGGGCTGGGGTGATAATTCCTTGCTAACAGAAGGAGTTATCCAAATTTTCAAGACTTCAACAGAATTTTTGTGATGTATTTAAAGTACATTCAAGCATATAGATAAATTCAGGTGACCTTGTCTCAGTCTCACCCCTGGTTTGCAATATTTCCTGTGGGCAGACGCTGGTATTTGTATTTCTACTCTGTGTTTATACAGCACCAAGTACAGCAGACCCTGTTCTCATGGCCAGGTTCATCACCCCAGTAATTATTGATAGCAAAGATACGTGCCCAAGCCAGAAATATCTCAGTCTAATTACACTGGAGTGATTTTGAAAAGCAGTTGGACGAGATTAAAGAGACAGCTTTCGTTAATTAAGAGCTGTTTGGGCTTCCGGTGCTATAAAGATCCCAGCTGGCCCCACATCCACCTCTGGCTGCAGCTGGGCTCTGGATCTCCCCCTTTATTTCTCCTGCAAAAGTTTTCCTCCCTGCAGCCTGTTTGCTGGAGCGCAGGGATTCTCTCCTCCTCCTCCTCCTCCTAGGCAGGAGGTGGGCAGGTCTGACTACATTAAATATACAAACACGTTGTGCTCACTCTGAGGCATCATCGGTGGCCCATCAGCAGCAAAACCCGAGCGAAGGCTGCCCCAAGGGCTGGGGGAAGGCTGAAAGCAGCAGCAGCAGCAAATAAATAAAGCAGCAGCCAGGCTGGTGGGGAAGGGGAGAGGAGCAGAGGAGGAGGCTGGGCACCCCAGGCTCTAGAGGAGCTCTCTGCAGCCCCTGCACATCACTTGAGAGCGAACCAGCAGCAGAGTCCCAGCAAAGAGCATCCTCCCAGCGCTGCGGAGCACTCCGAAGAGGGAAGGAAAATAAAGCACCAGCTGCTATCCCTTCCCAGAGGGAGAGACTGAAAGGAGTTTAGGGGAATGAACCTGGAGGATCCAGAGACTCAGAGCGGAAAAGTTGCCCTGACGGGAGACTCTGCACACTAAAGCTCTGCTCCACGATGGGATTTCTCGTGCCTAAGGGAAACCTCCTCCTCCTGCTGTGTGCCAGCATCTTCCCCGGTAAGTTTGAGAAGGCTCTTGTCCCCCTGCTCCGCTCTTCAGCTCTTTCCTCCCTTACCCCTCTCAAAGACACCTTGCAGACACCAGCAGCAGGGAATTTCCCTGGCTCCTCCACCCTTCTGCCCCATCATTTCTGCTCCCCTGAGCACCAGCCTCTGCTGAGCAGCGCTTTATTTTCTGCTCCTTGTCTGATTTGATGGAGGAAGGGTTAAAGCCACGGTGGGAAGGGGACAGGAGGGAGAATGCTGAGCAGGGGCTCAGCATCCTGCTTCTTGCTTGGGCTTTTCTTCCCTGGGTAAAGTGTGATAATGTGTCTCGGGGCTACAGCTCCGGCTGAGGAGAGCACAGCCAGCGCTCAGCTAATGCTTCCCTTTGTATAATCCAGGGCAGCTACAGACTAAGTAGAAGCCATATTCCACGGGGGACGTGGGGACAGCCCCCGGCTGCCTCTCCCCTCTCTCTGGAAGCCGGCACAGGAGTGCAGCTCTTCCAATAGCCCCTGGATTAAATATAGCTTTAATTTTTTTTTAAACCACCAGGCACCTCTGACAGCTCCTGGAACCTACTTGTGGAGTCAGGGCTGCTCCTTGCAGCCTCCAACTTTTAAAGTTGTGCCTGAGCAAAACTGGGATCGTGTTATCCAACTTGTGCTCTCCACCGTCCTCTTCCTTCTCCCATTGTTTTTGTGAAATATCCACTAAGCATATTAAAGACCTGAATTTCAGTCTGCCTTTTTTTTTTTCTCTGATACATGTAATGCCAATTTTTTGTCTGTAAATCTGATTCAAAATCCCTATCTCCCAGCAGGAGACTGCTTTTTCCTTTTTGCCTTGCCCTTCTAGCTTCCCTCTTCCCTGCTTGCAGACTCCAGGGCTAGAAACTTGCCACAAAGCGGCAATAAAAATTAGACCAGATTCAGGGAAGAATGGCTCATGTAGTGTTTTCTAAATGGTATTACTGGTGTCCCCACTTCCTTCAGACCAATCCTGCTCTCTAACAGTGGGTGAAGAGAGTGAGGAACACCTGGCAATGTCGGGGATAGAGGGGACAAATCACCTGTGTAGCATCACCCTCCTGTGTGTCCCCATCACTGGGGTTTGCTGGAGTTTCCCTCTGGAGAAGGCAGCCCTTGGACCTGCAGGTGTTTCATTCCTTCCCCACAGCCTTTGGGCACGTGGAGACCCGAGCCCACGCAGAGGAGCGGCTCCTGAAGAAACTCTTCTCTGGTTATAACAAATGGTCCCGGCCCGTGGCCAACATCTCGGACGTGGTCCTCGTCCGCTTCGGCCTCTCCATCGCCCAGCTCATCGATGTTGTAAGTGCCACAAAGGCCAACATTAGCCAGGCTGACACCCAGGGAGAGGCTCCTGGTGCCTGTGGGCTTTACTGGCTGATCCAGGGTTGGGTTGGGAAGGCTCTGCCCTCAGCAGAGAAGAGTGATCATGCAGACAGACCTGGTGGAACACAGGGTGACTCATATGAGTAGCTGATCATCAAAGTGGATCCTTTACCCTTCATTTACTACAGGCAAAATCCCAAATTCCCTGTTAAAACCCATGGGAGTGATCACAGTGGGATGGTGATGTTGCTGGCATAAATGCCAGAGAATTCTGGCAAAAGAATAAATCAAATACCTAACTTGGAATTTGAGCCATGATCATTAGCACTAATTTACACAAGCTAATAGGAACAGTGCTCTGCACATCTTGGGAAGAGAGATTGCCTGAAGAGGTTTTTGCAAATGAAAGTTTTCAGGGTTTTAGCTAATCTGGCAGATATTAACAAAAAAATTCTTTCTGAGTATTTGCTCAGATAGAAGTCACACTTGTGCAAACTGTATGTGCCCTGTACTAAACAGAGCAGTGTGCATGCAGACTGAGGTGCACTGAAACAGTATTTATGGGATTATTCTGGCAGCGTGCTGGGGTCAAGTGTTGGACAAAGGAGGTCCCTGCAGGGCTGCAGATGCCAGACACATTCACAGGCTTTAGAGCTTGTGCAGATCTTGTTCCTGTATTTTCCTCCTTCCTGTCCTTATTTGCACATGGCACTTGCCAGGACAGTGTCTGTGCAGCTGCACACTCCTTGAGCAGGTGTTGGGCTGGCTTTCATAGAATAGTTTGGGTTGGAAGGGACCTTTAAAGGCCATCTTGTCCAACCCCCTTATTTTTCAGAACAGAGGACTCCCTGTCACTTTTTACTGTAGTCATGTGGCAGAATGAAAGGGCTGATAATGCCCCAGCCCTGGAAGTGTTCAAGGCCAGGCTGGATGAGGCTTTGATCAGCCTGGTCTGGTGGAAGCTGTTGGAGAGGGTTGGAACTGGATGAGCTTTAAAGCCTCTTCCAATACAAACCATTCTGTGATTTCTCTGATAATGGAAAGAATAATGCAACATAAAGACATTACTTCTGTGGGACAATCAGAGCAGATGACTATCCACACAGTTTTATATTTTGAAATCAGATTTTTGAGATGAAAAGGAAACAGCTGAGATGGTTCAGGAGGTGAGGAATCAAAGATACCTGTTGCTGGAGAGTGTCATCTCCTCATGCAGAAGCCATCCCCTTCCAGCTTTGCAGCACAGCAATGCTCTCCCATTCCCCTCCTCGCTCTTACGTCAGCCTGAGGGATCCGGGGCTGTTTGCAGTTGCTAATGTTGAAGTTGCATGGTTCTCATCTGAATAATTGATAAGACTAAAGATGAGACATTAGTGACTGTGGAGGCATGAGAGAGACTTTCCATTATGCAGCTGCTGAATCGTGGAAGAGGGGGATCGATACACCTGCTCTACAGTGCTTACCCAGTTTACTTAAGAAAAATTAATCTTAAAACCGTGTCAGTGGTTAGAAGTGCAACTCACAGGCAGAGCTGTGCCAGGACCTGTGGGCATGGCCAGAGGAGAGCTCTCACCCCTCCTGCCCCAGTCTGTGGCTGGTGACACTCCTGCCACCACTGTGGCTCTTCAGCTCCTCTTCCCCT
Organism: Toxostoma redivivum; assembly: GCA_013397375.1. NCBI lineage: Eukaryota > Metazoa > Chordata > Aves > Passeriformes > Mimidae > Toxostoma > Toxostoma redivivum. The sequence continues at coordinate 198,501 of VXBI01007053.1, read as the reverse complement.
TCCCGACAGTGACAGTTTTGGTGCAAACCCTGCTGCAATTGTTAGACACAATGCTCAGATCCCAACGACAAGGAGTCTGAAAGGGAAATCAGAGCTGTATTCAAACCCCAGCTCCTGCTGACAAAAGCTGGGGGCAGGGAAACAGAAATCAATGGGGAACTCTACATTCCTGAATGTCCTTACCTCACCCTGGATTGCTGAGGGTTTTCTGAGACCAGAAATGAGGAGGGAGAGATCAAATAGGAGCAGGCACCAAGAGACACACTTGGACTCTGTGCAGGACCTCACATGCTATGTTCACCTTGAGAGAAGGGGCCAGGTAGTGCAGCACCCCCATGGCTGTGGAGTCACCTCTGTCACCAGTTACCATGGGCTGGCTCCATGAGGAGCATCCAGATGTGCCAGCTGTGGAGGAATTTGGTCATTAGCACATTGCAAACCCCTCTCAGATAATCCCATGGGACTGGAGCTGTGCTTCACTCGGGTGAGGAGGATGGTGTGGTGATGGGCAGCAATTTCCACAAAGGGTGGTTCCTGGGAGACAAATTCCAGGAAAAGGCAGCACCTGCTACACCAGGATGCCCAGTGCAGGGGCTGTGGTGGAGACCCTCAGGTGCTTGAATTGCAAAGTGGTAAGAGGAGCAGGTTCTCTGGGTCTGGTCCAGGTCATGGCACTCTTCATCTCCCATTGGCACCCAAAGGAGCAGCTGGATATTTTCTCTCCCTTTGTGTCTCAGTGAAGTGGTTTTGTATTCCTCCTTCCTCCATGTGCTTCTGGTCTCTAACCCAGAGGAGAGACTCTCTGCTCAGGTTTTACATCTGGTGCCACAACAGCAATGAGGAGGCTCAGGGAAGAGGAGACAGAGCTCCTTCCAAACTTCCTGGGTTTTAATATTCACAATCAATCCTGAACTGCCACAAGAGCAAGGTTAATGATGAGCAGTTTGCTGTCAGCTGAGCCCTGCCAGCTCAGCTGGGTTTGATGCCAACCAAGGCAAGAGATAAAAAGCCCCACAAATAAACCCTGCGCTCTGGTGGGACACTTCAGCCAGACCAGCACTAGGCTCTGCCCCATGTAATTAATCTGAGTTACTTACAGAGGGCACAAAAGACAAGCAGCAAATAGTAATTAACTCTACTGCAGTGCTGCCAGCATTATAAATGCCTGACATTATTTAAATATGAATATACAGTCCTACCTTTCCATACTGTTTGTGCACAGAGTTGGGAAAAAGTCTACCCATCGATGGAAATACACCAGGCAGCCCAAAAATTCCATGTCAGCAGAGCAGCTGGGGTTTATTCAGAAAACCCAATCAATAGTGCCACAAGTTCATGCATTTGGTAGAAGGAAAAACACTGCTGAGCTTCTTGTTTCCAGAATTGTGTCCGTGGATAATGTTTTACAGGAGAGCACCCTTGCAGATGAAGCTGAGCACTGGAATCCACCACACGTGTGTGAGTAAGGGTTCATATATCCATCACTCCCTTCCTTCAGTGCTCAGCTCAAAGGCAGGCTGGGGAGCTTTTTCCTCTACCTGGAATTATCATCCCAGGCTGAATCCATCAGCACTGAGTAAAATTCCCAATAAATTCCAGTCCATCTGCTCACAGGATTGCTTAGGTGCAGGCTCAGCTGTTCAGAGTATCAGACAGCTGTGCCCTGTCCCATGTCAAATTACAAACATCTGCTTTTTATTTCCAAGATGGAACTTACATTTATTGCAGAGGTGATTTGTAATTATATAAATGAAATACAATTAAAGGAAATTAAAAGAATTCTTTGGGCTTCTTAATCTGCTCCTGTAACCAATATCTGATCTTGCATTTCAGGATGAGAAAAATCAAATGATGACCACGAATGTGTGGGTGAAGCAGGTGGGTGCCCCCAAATATGTGTTTTTCCGTGTTTCTTTTTATTTTTTTTCTGCTGAACTCTCCCAGCTTTGTAACCACCTCATTTTTGGCAGGAGTGGCACGACTACAAGCTGCGCTGGGACCCCCAGGAATATGAAAATGTCACATCCATCCGAATCCCCTCGGAGCTCATCTGGAGGCCAGACATTGTCCTTTACAACAAGTGAGTGTGAACTCTGTGACCAGAAGGTGAACTCATCCTTGCAAATGTTCTCTACTCATGAGGTTAAAATATTTCCTGCAATTATTCCACCTTATTTTGGTCTCTGTGGTTGGCTTTCATGTAGATTCTATAACATGCTTTAAATGACATGACTGACATTCATCACAAGGGCTTTGGTCTCCTAATGATCCTTCCTCTGGGCAGCCAGTTTTGTTGGGAGATGCCAGGTATTGTTTTCTCTTCACATGTCAGATGCACAATTAAGCTGGATTTGAGCTTTCAGTCCTCTCCATTTTTGTTTCACCCAGGAGCTCTCCCCTAATTCATCACCATCAACTGGAAAAGCCAATTACTGAGGATGGGCTTAAATGAGGAAAATATGCTGAAACATGTCAGGCCTGTGTATCTACAAACAGGGGTTTCAGGTCAGCTAAATACCATTCTGGAATGATTTCTAATCAGGTATTTGTTCCTCATTGGAGATGCTTAGAATCTGTCCCTTGTGTGGACACTTCCTAGGGAGCAGCTCGTGGTTTTCTTTCTTTCCTTTGGAGCCTGTTGATGCTCAGAAATGCTGCCCAAGTGCCAGGGCTGTTTTGTCCCTGGAGCCCCCAGCACAGCTCTCCAGTCTCCCAGGATGTCAGATATCCCAGTCCCACACCCCAGCAGAGGCCCCAGAGAAAACACTTGCTGCAGGCATCAAAGAAAAGCATCTTTGCATGTGGCTGACTCTCAGAGAAAACCCTCACAGCAGCAGCCAGGCTCAGTTTTAATAAACAGTCACCTAGTTCTAGCTAGGATTTTGCTTCTGTTTAAAAACCAAAATAAATGGCTGAAGCTGGAATCTGCCCAGGGGATTGTGAGCTTTGGAGACAACAGGGGCTGTTATCATTCCCATTAGCTTGTTCCTGATCCTCAGTGGTGTTTAGTGATTGCAAACCTCTTGGAAATCACTGCATCCTCACTGAGCACCTTTCAGAGATTAGCCCAATGGAAATGACTCATTCAGAGGCACTTGGACCTTCCTGCCCTCCAGGGACACACTCTGAGCATGAGTACTGCATCTCAAGTGCCTCACTTGGCAGCCAAGAAAGCTGTTCACAGCTTCCACTGGGAAAAAGAAATAATTCTCATTGTTTAATTAATGACAAAGGCAAGGATTATTATTTTTGGAGCTTCTGGTGGTTGTGGTAGACCAAAGAAAATGACATGGCACAAATCCCCACGTGATCTTTGTGCATCAAACCATCCTTTTGCTGGAGCTACTGGCACAGAAGAACCTGATGTGTCACCTCTGCTTCCTCTCCCTTGGCTCAACATGGTTGATGAGGATGAACCATGCAAGGAGGGGCTGGAAATAAAGAATATGGAATAGCAGAATGGTTTGGGATGAAAAAGACCTTAAACATGATCTCATCCCACTCCCTGCCATGGGCAGGGACAATTTCCAGTAGACCAGGATGCTCAAAGCCCTGCACAACCTTGCCTTGAACACTTTCAGGGATGAGCAAGACTCCAGGAGTCCTTGGTATCCTTTAGGTCTCTGGACATTTTTGGGTTTCATGCTGAAGACATCCCCCAGATGTCCAGGACACCCAGACCTTGAGCTGGGCAGCCTTTGGCTCCTGTCCCTCACAGCTCTGCCCTCTGCCCTCTTGTTGCTGTTCACTGTTGCTGTCACTTGAGTCTCCCCAGGGACTCCAGGGCTCTGATCTGGCCACAGCAGCTACTCCAGAATCCTTCTCAACCTCTTCTGGGCAGTGAGAGTCTTTCAGTCCTGCCCACCTTACTGCTCCGACTTGCAGTAGCAAATCTGTCTGTCCTGGGACCTGCTGACAGGGACGTCTCATGCCCCAGCTCCCAAATCCCAAATCCAAGCTTCTTCCCTCCCTTGACCCATACTTAGCATTAATAATCATGCATTCATCTGTTGGTTGTCATGCATTTTTAACTGGTTACTTTATCCATGAATTAAACATGGATGTGAGCTAGGCACCAGACACTTGTGGGTTTCCATTAATTCCATATGTCCTCACTGCTATATTTCCCTTTGTTCTTATGCAAAATGTTTTCTGCCCTGAGATGTTCTCTCTTCACCTAACTTTCTACCAAACACACCTGGAGCTGCAGTCAGTATCTTCACAGGTTTCACATTTTTTAGGGATTGCAGGGCAAATGCAAGGCAAAACCTTCAGAGTGATGGGACACCAAGGTGAGGCTCTTCTGCACAGCATTTCACCAACTGCATTCCCAGCAGGGCTTCTCCTGGTGGGCATCTCAGCTGGAAGAGATGGTCATTAGCCATGGTGATGCTCACAAGGAGTCCATCTCATATTTTACACACATATATATAGTTTAGAGGGGGTTTAACATAGCTGCACATGATTCTGGATCTCTCAGAGCAAGAGAATGTGCAAAGAAACCTTGGTGGAAGAGAGGCCACCTCTTTTGACCTTTTGCTGTCCTCAGGCTGTTTAGTGTGAGTTCCTTATTGCTTATCCCATGCTCTGGCAGAAAGATGGTATTTCTGTTTTGGATGGACTCCTTTAAGAAATATTATACAAATACCCCTTCTGTTTTCATCTTGGGCTATATACAGAAATGGTGAAATTTCAATTGATTTCAGATTTACATCTTTAAGGAAACCTAACCCTCTGTTGTGAGGTTACTCTCATATCTTGGCTCATTATTGTAAAAAACATTCCATTTACCCACTCTAGAGACCCAAATTAAATCAGTAAATTCAGCTGGTTTGGCCTAGAGACTAAATGCAGTTGTCAACATTCATAAGGAATCTGAAACCAAATTATTATCCTACAGGGAAATTAATATGCTGTTGAATTTTCAGGCTTGATAAGTTCCAAGACTCTGCAAATAGTTTCTACTGGATGTGACATAACATATGTATAACAGAGGAATATGAGTTCATAGTGAAGTGACAAAGCTCCTCTTTGCCAGGAAACCAGGCTGTTCCTTATCTGAGGTTGTAAAGGCTCTTCAGGCATCAAATCATTTCTAAATGAATTATCTAATCCTCTGCATTGACTTGTTTTTCCATTCATGAATGGCTTTGAAGCACATTTCAGTTTTTCTTTGTTTATTTGAAGTTTAAAAAACCAGTTGTATTTTTTCCTCTAATGAGGGAGTAAGCTCTTGAGGGTTGCATTTTTTGTTTGTGTTAGGGGGTTTTTTTGGTGTTTTTTTTTTGCTTCTCCACCACTGTATTGAGTCACTTGTTCAACATAGGAGCTCCAGGAGAAACCCCTGAAAGGACAGGTTTAAATCCAGGTATTCCAGCTGCCAAAGGCTGCCCAGGACAATCCAAGCCCATGTCCTTGAGCCCAGTGCTGGTTTTCAGCTGGATAGTCATGGTATTCTCACAGAATTTGTCTTCTCTGGCCTGGTGATTGTAAAACCTAGGAAGAAGCTACTGGGAATATTGAGAATTCTGAAATTTCTCTTTTCTCGGAATTTTCTGGGGTCAGCTGTTCCAGAAAGTAATCCCTGCCTTAGACTTCACAGCTACCAAAAAAAAAAAAAAAATCAGATGTGATGGAAAATCAAATACAAATTTCTGTAATTAGGGGTAGGAAATATCTTGAGGAATTCATGCAGTGATAAAATGGACACAAAGGGATTACTGGACTGGGTAAGAAGATCATCTGTCAGGCAGTTTTTGAAAATCATGGAAAAGCAAAGAGTTCTTTTGAAAAGTACTGTAGCAGCTTGTTCTTGTGAACTATACTGTGATGTTTGCAACCAGTTAGATTTATGGAGCAACATTGGTTTCATGACTCATCCCAAAGCTCTTTGGAGGAGAAATACCAAAAGATGCCCCAGTGTAACCTTTAAAATTGGAAACAAACTTGACATTTTTATTTGTGTGCATTGATACAGACCTCATCATTGTGCACCAGATGTATTTATAATAGTCCACAAAAAATCACCAATTCACCCTTCAGCTCTCCTGATTCTTCTGGGAGGTTCAGTGGTTGTTTTTCTGCAGAGGGATCTCTTCAGATGCTTTGAGGTTTGCTGCCAAGCTGTACCCAGCAGCACAGGAGCTGACAGAAGGAAATCTACAGGAGGGATGCCCCTCCTGGGCTGCTCTATGAACACCCAAGGGCTTCTCCCACCACTCTGCAAGGACAGAGCAAGAGCTTTGCCTTGTGCTGGTGAGGATCCTTGGCAAAGGGGAGGATCAGAACAAAATTCACCAACCCAGCACAGCCAGAGCCTCCTGGGACACCTGTGCTCATCCCTGTTTTGCTGAGCAGCAATCACAATATCATTGGTCACTGCTGCTTTCTAAACACCTCAACCAAGCAAAAGCTGGGATGTGACTGAAAGAAATCCCATCAGTGCACACACATCTCCCCCTGGGCACCCAAGGAGTTTTATACCCAAGCTGCCAAGACCCTGGAGATATTTGAAACCCAACTAGGTAAAGTCCTGATCCTTTTGTAGCTGACCTGCTTTGAGCAGGGAGTTTTGGGCAGGAGACAGTTCCAGAGGTGCCTTCCAAGCAGTGCATTTGAGTTATCATTTAGTAGCACAAAACAATAGTTAAACAAAATATTTCGTGGTTCCCCTTGAAAAGAATTTTAATCTGAATATTCCAGAAGCATCTCTTTAATGTGTACCAAAAGGGTGCAGGCTCATAACACTACAATTTTTCTTTGTTACTGCTCTTTGATGAAAAATGCTTTAAATGAGGACATTCTACTGTATCCATATATGTGTACAGATAATTTTCAGGCTTTTAAAGGTCTGTTTGGATTTAAATTGCATCATCATAAATTAAAATAAATATGTGCCTCATTTACATGCATTCTGAAAACACTTAATTTTGTGAGATGGTTATCCCAACTGCAGGAAAATAGAAAGTGGCAAAAGAAAATAAAAATTATCCGTCAGCAGAGCTTTTCAGTGGAGCATGGCTGGTAGATGTCAATAAAGCAATGCCATCCTTAAACCCTTATAAATTTAGGAGATTTAAAAAAGCAGCCTTTATTTTGAAAATGAGAAATCAGTGGCTGCAGCACACAGCAGATTTTTCCTTGGGAGCACAATAAGTAATTGTCTTCTCTCTTTCGTGGTGTGCACTGCTGTGTTTGACATAAAAATATAAGAGCTCCATTTCTTTATTACTGACATACTTTTAAAGCTGTCAAGTCAGAGTAACCAGGAGAGCCTGACTATCTGAGTTCTCCATTCTTGTGATGTTTACCTTGCACTCACGCCTTCTTCCAAATGGATTTTCATGACAACTGTCACAACAGAGAGGTCTGCACTGAAAAGATGAGAACATGCTGCTGCTCTAAGGGAATGTCTGCAGATTTTCTCTGTCCCACCACATCAGATCTCCCACCTGCCTGTCTAAGGCAATATTCCCATGGTGCAGTCAGGGCTCTAGGAACAGGAATGGGTTTCCCCACAGTAAAGCTGTGCAAATGAGCACAGGCTTTTCCCAATCTCCCAACTGCAGACTGTGTTTGCTGTTGGTTGTCTCACCTTCATCCCTTGGAGGAGACTGGGGAAAGACTTTGGAAGGCACTCAGCAGCCAGGTGACCTTGTTTGCTCCCTCTCTCATGTGGAGAGGAGCAGAATCAAAGTCTCACGCAGGAGGGGAGAGAGAATCTCTCCAGGCTCCCCTGCATGGGCAGGGTGCCAGCAGGCACAGCTTCCAGTTCAGTAAACACATGCTTGAAGGTCCAGTGTGGGAGGAAATCTTGGGGAAGGAGGCAAAAATATATGTATGCATGAAGGGTGAGACAAATGGGAACATTGCCTTTGGATGATGTGGCTGGCTGGGATATATTCTATGTACACAGCACGGCTGATTTACCCTGCTTACCAATTCCTCTGCATTGATCTACAAGGAGAAGTCCAAACACAGTCAGTAAGGCCAGGAATTTCTTCACAGTCCTGGTAGGCTGGTGAGGCAGGAGCATCCCAGGCTGTTTTATGGCTCCTCAGTGTCTATAACTGACTAAATCCAAAGAGATGTTCTGCAGCTGGTTTCACTTCTGCCATGGCACTGCAGGCAGATTCCAGCCTGGAAGGCAGTGCCAGTGTTATTTGTAAAAACATGGGAGCCAAAGAGGACCCAGGATGAAGCTGGGCTTGTTAGGTGAGCAATTAAAAAATATGTTCCTCATAAAAAAGCAGATAATTTACAGAAACAAGTGCCACACAAGATCTGCAGCATCACAATGGTTCCATCTACACTTGTAGAAGAGGAGTGTGGTGATCACAGAAACTGCAAAACTGCCAGGGAAGGCATTTCAGGGAATGAAACACAGTTACATGAATTATTATCGTTCCTGGATGCCATTTTAGCAAGAATTTAGTAGGGGTTTTTCCAAGCGTTTTCAAAAGAAAAATGCATACCTGCATTGTTTATCCAGCCTCTTACACACTGCTCTACCTAAGAAGGGAAACATTCATAGTGGGTGCTCATAATCCCTTTTCTCTAATAAGACCCAATTAAAAATACTGCTTCATTAATGAGCAATTTAATCATGCCTCGGAGATATCATTAAATGCAGAATCAGATTCCATATTCCTATTGAGACTTAAAAAGAAAACCACCAAGAACAGCAAGCACTGGTCTGTCACTTGCTGTGCATGTTTCATGTCTCAATCTGGCTTTACTGTGCTCCTGGCAAAACCCAGGAGAAAATAAGAAAATAAGAAAATAAATGGTGGTTTTCATCCAAATCACATGTTCTGGAGTGTAAATTAGATTTAAAAAAGAAGAGGTAAGACAGGAGCTGGACGGATTGTACAGTGGCTCAGGTTTGTTTGCTTCAGAGTGGATCACGGTGCTGATTTTGTCTTAATCTCTTTGTGAGAGTCTTATATGTAGTTGCCACTTTTTTAAAGTATTTTAAATCTTTAGAGTTTAGAGGTCAAAAGGCACTATGTCTTTAATGTTCTTTTGGTTTTTCCAAAATCTGCCCCAAAGAACACAAGGAACAAAGAGTTTAGTAAAACCTGGTTATCCAACACACAAGAAGTCTGAGTTTATTTTTCCATCAGTTCAGGCAACTTAGAAAATTGTCTCAAGGACATCTGAGCTGTGATCCTGAGGATTGGGGATGTTTCCATCTCTGCCCAGAAACTGTGCTAGCCAAGGCAGCTCAGCAAGTGCCAGATCCTGCCACTGTTTCCCAATACTACACCAGTCTCATTTCTAGGATGTTTCACAGGGCAAGTGGAAATGTGTGATGTGAGTGGTGAGGCCCTGGCAAGGCTGCCCAGAGAAGCTGTTGCTGTCTAATCCCTGGAATTGTTCATGGCCAGACTGGTGCATGGGGATTGGTGCAACCTGGTCTAGTGCAAGGGGAAAAAAAAAAAGAAACTTCCATTGCAAGAGTTGAAATCAATTGATCTTTAAGGTCCTTTTCAACCCAAATCATTCCATGGTTCAATGATTCCATGAAACTATCAAAAAGTCCTCTTTTTTTTTTCCAATTTTGCTTATAAATGAATGTTCTCCTAAAGAAATTAATTTAGAAAGTTCCTATGCCTTCTGCAGCTTGAGGGGCCCTGCTGGATCACCCCTGTGTTGATGATCTTGCTGCTGGTGGGGAGGAGGAGAGCTCAAGAGTGACAGGAGCCCCTGTCACTGCCTGGCTGCTGTCAGGGCACATCTGGGTGCTGAAGCAGCAAGGCAGGGCCCAGGGATTTTGGGAACGTGGCTGCAGGCTGGGCTGGCTCCAGCAGGAAGCACTGGGCAGGAGCAGAGAGCTTTCTATCTATATCAGCCTGAATAATTCATCTCAAGGTTTTAGCAGAAGCTCTCTTCCCCTGCACAGCCTGCCTTTTGTCTGGCAGTGCTGCTGTTTGTAACTCAGGTTCTTCCTCCAAAAGTCTGGAAAATACAATTTATTCATGCAATTCTAATACAAACTCCTGAGCTGTTATCTAGTTGAGAATTCCTGTGAGAAGACACCACAAAAGCCAATTCTCTTCCTGACTGGGGAAACAAAAGATGAATGTTCACTATTCCTATTAATAGGATGTTCTTGCTGTTTTTCACGTAAAAGGCTGGGTGATTACCCAACACTTCCATTTTTAGCAGCTGTCACAAATAATTCTGCAGAGCCAACAGCTACACTATCTGATAGCACTTCCTCCACCTCTAAAACAAACTCAACCCATTCCAGAGCACATCTGGGACACCTTTGGGGAAAACCTCTGTACAATCACATCAAGGAACTGACTTATGCCAGGGAGAGGCTGATGTGCATGAATTCCAGGGCTTGTGTAAGCCAAGAGCTCAAAATCCACTGGGCAGGGTAGATGGATCTGGTGTTTGGACATGCTGTGCCCTTGCATTTCCCAGGTCACTTGGAAGCCAGGCACTAAATATCCTATTTCCTTAACAGAGTTGACATGTCCTAGAGAAGTCTGAGCCTTTTTTATCTTCCATCTGTCCCCAGTGCTGATGGTGACTTTGCAGTCACCCACCTGACCAAGGCTCACCTCTTCTATGATGGGAGAATTAAGTGGATGCCCCCTGCTATCTATAAAAGCTCCTGCAGCATTGATGTCACCTTCTTCCCCTTTGACCAGCAAAACTGCACGATGAAGTTTGGCTCCTGGACCTACGACAAAGCCAAGATAGACTTGGTGAGCATGCACAGCCATGTGGACCAGCTGGACTACTGGGAGAGTGGGGAGTGGGTGATCATCAACGCTGTGGGCAATTATAACAGCAAGAAATACGAGTGCTGCACAGAGATCTACCCTGATATAACTTATTCCTTCATTATCCGGAGGCTGCCGCTGTTCTACACCATCAACCTGATCATCCCCTGCCTGCTGATCTCCTGCCTGACCGTTCTGGTCTTCTACCTGCCCTCTGAGTGTGGAGAGAAGATAACCCTGTGCATCTCCGTGCTGCTGTCCCTCACTGTGTTCCTGCTGCTCATCACTGAGATCATCCCATCCACCTCCTTGGTCATCCCTCTGATTGGGGAGTACCTCCTGTTCACCATGATATTCGTCACCTTGTCTATCATCATCACTGTCTTCGTGCTCAACGTGCACCACCGCTCCCCCCGCACACACACGATGCCAGACTGGGTCAGGAGGGTTTTCCTGGACGTGGTCCCACGGATCCTTTTCATGAAACGTCCCTCCACGGTGAAGGACAACTGCAAGAAGCTCATTGAGTCCATGCACAAAATAACCAATGCGCCGAGGCTCTGGTCCGAGATGGACGTGGAACCCAACTTCACTACCTCATCCTCACCCAGCCCCCAGAGCAATGAGCCATCACCCACCTCCTCCTTCTGTGCCCACCTCGAGGAGCCAGCCAAGCCCCAGCCCATCTGCAAGTCCCCCTCTGGGCAGTACTCAGTGCTGCACCCAGAGCCCGTCCAGGTGACCTGCTCCTCTCCACAGCCCTCCTGCCACCCCCTGAGCGACACCCAGGCCACCTCTGTCTTGAAAGGCAGGTCCCTGAGTGTCCAGCAGATGTACAGCCCCAGCAAGGCAGAGGAGGGGACGATCCGCTGCAGGTCCCGGAGCATCCAGTACTGCTACCTGCAGGAGGACTCTTCCCAGACCAATGGCCACTCCAGCGGCTCTCCAGCGTCCCAGCGGTGCCACCTCAACAGGGAGCAGCCCCAGCACAAGCCCCCTCAGTGCAGGTGCAAGTGCAAAAAGGGTGAGGCAGCCAGCACAGCAGCCCAGGGGAGCAAGAGCCACGGAGCCAAAGAGCAGCACCTCGTGCTGATGTCCCCAGCCCTGAAGCTGGCAGTGGAAGGGGTTCACTACATCGCAGATCATCTGCGGGCCGAGGATGCTGATTTCTCAGTGAGTATTCCAGCAGAGCCTGCTCTCCTTCAGAAAGTCAAAAACGAGCTGCTAAGGGAGCCCCAGCAAGCCTTGAGCTGTGCAGAGTGTGTACATGTTGAGACAGGCTCAGCCATACCTCTGTTGTGGGTTTTGGGCACTCTAGGCACAGCTGGAGATGTCCTTGGGGTCTGGGAAGGAGGGTCAAGGGGGAAGCCCAACCAGGTCATGCTCAGGGCTGCTCTAGAACAGCGGATTCTCCAGCAGAAAATAGGAGTAAAGTTGTTGTTAGGCAGCAAAGAAGCAGTTAGGTTTGTGAGAGACCCAAAAAAACCACAGCCATCTCACAGGAAGAAATGCTTATTCCTTATTTAAGCCTCTGACAAATGGGGAATTCACACACTCTCCTTTTTATTAATCACTGACTGTGGAGCCCAGGAAAGCAAATTGCCCAAGTAGGCTGTGGGTGTGGGAAGCTGTAGCAGTGTGGGGATACTGCAGGGTCTGTTTAGCTCTGCTCATTATCCTGATGTGATTCCTCATTAGTGGACTTCCACTGGAGCAGTTGGCTCTGTGCAGGGAGGTAAGGGAACATATTTCCTGCTTATTCTGTGGGGGTAAATATGGCTACAGATAAAGGGAGTAGAGGCTGAAAGGATTTTTTTTTTCATGGAGATAGTGATGCACATAACAAATGCCACACCCTTTCACAGCTCTTGCAGCTCTTGTCTGCAGGACTATATGTGCTAGTAATGATGGCCATAATGAAGGGAGGCACAAGATAACCTGAAGTTAATAACTTTATTAAAGAAAAGTCTTATCTACCTTCTTCTGGGCAGATACATATCCAAAAGGTGCTTTTTAGCTTTGTCTACAGTTTAAATTTCTTAAGATTTAGAATCAGTGCAAGTCATAGTGTGTTTATACAAGACTTCCTGAGCATGGAGAGTGTCTTTCTTTTATTTGCATTTTTCACAGCACTGAGCAGTAGCAAGAAAAGCTTAAATACTACTGTCCATTTCTATACTCTTTGGTATCATAGTTAAGGGCCTCTGTTTTTCAATGGATTTTGCTTCACAGCATCCCTTTGAGGAAGGAACTGCTAATTCCTTATGTTGAGGAGTTACAGCCAAAACACAAACTTCCTATTCAAGGTCAGAACAAATCTGTGGCAGAGATGGGCTGTGAATCCTCATCTTCATTAGTTGCCAGTCCAAAACTCCTTGCCAGGGTAAAGCACTTCAGAAGCACATTAGGAGTGCAGGAATTAAACTCTGCTCTCTCCCTCTGGCAATAATCACGAGTAAACCCTTGGATGTCAGTTGAGTTTAGCTTAACTTTTTTCCCTATGGTGCAAATGAAAAAATATTACACCAATAATACTTCCCATTTCAAACAATTCTCCCTGCTGAGCTGGTTGGTGTTAACAAGAATGGACTCAATTAATATTTTGTGTTCCTTCCCCTTATTTTTTTTTAATGAAGCAGTCTTCAGAAGCCACAAATTTTCTTTTGATACCTTCTGCTGCTCTTCCCTCTTGAAATTAAGTGATCATCCTGAGGAGAGAGCTATTTACAGCACTAAACATCAAAAGCAGAAGAGAAGGAGCAACTTTGAGCCTTTGGTCTCTGACCCAACCTCCTGCCTGCCCAGGCTGGAGGAAAGGCACCAGGAAAATATCCAGCAATGAGCTGTGGGCTCCCCTGGGCACTTGGGGTGACTTTTCTCCACTGTTCCACAGCAGCTGTGGTTGGCACAGAAGGCAGAGCTTGAGTTTTCAGACAGAGGGGATAATGCTGACTCCATTGTGGGGCTGCACTATTTTCTCTCTTTGGATCCAAGTAACATAAATTAGGTAAGCACGATTTTTTTTTATTCCAGTGCAAATGGGAAAGAAGAAGGAAAATGATCTTCTGGAACTGAAATATGCTGTGAGGAGCAGAACTGATCTAATAAACTGAGAATTTATTGGGGGAAAAAAATCAGTACTCAGAAATTTGCTTTCATCTTAAAATCAAATTGTGGCATTCCTTCATGGAAGTCTTCAATAAATCTATCAGCAGGCACCTCTTGTGCTGCTGCTGAGACACATCTCACTGTCTTGTGGGTAATATTTCCAGAGACATTCACCTTCCCAGAAGGAGAACAGAGCTTCTTTTAAATTCCGTCCTTTTCTTTTTTTTTTTCCTTTTTTTTTTTTTTATCCTAAAGCTCCATTGCCACAGGGGCAGTGCTTCTAAATTAAAAGTAAATAGCTCATTTAATTAAGTGCTCCAGCGAAGAGAAAATGGGAAATGCAAGAGGCAGTTGTTTGTTACAGAAAGATATCTGCAAACAATTCAGGCACAATGGGACACTGGGGAAAACGCACAGCTGAATTGTCCCAGCATACGATGGAAATGCCATTAGAAATTAATTACAGACTGAAAGGCAAAACAAGTTCCATGTGACACATCAGCCAAAATAACCAGACACCACCAGCACCATCTGGGAAGTCGTTCTGTCCTTGGCTGTGTGCATCTGTGGAATATTCTGATATGAAGGCATTTAAAAATAAAATGGGAAGGACTAAAGCTGAGGGGGAGGAAACAGGATAATCTCACCAGGTTATTTTTAACAAAGTACAGTAAAACCACCTGGGATTGCTCTAATCTGTGTTGCACACTCTGGGTCCTGGGGATCAGATGTCACCAAGGCACCTCAATGCTCCACCCAAATCCTGAGGCTCAGACCCACAAGGTGCTGCCCCAGGGAAGAGCTGCACATTCCCACTTTTCAGCAGTTTGAGAGTGGGGGAGTCAGCTGGTTCTTCCCCTGATTGCTTCCCAAAAATAATTTTGAGTGATCTTCTTAAAACTGATCAAAATAGAGGTCAGGAGTTGTGGTGGCAGATGTTGGCAGGGATGTCAGAGATGTCTGCGGATCAGACTCCACGTGGGCTGCCAGGCCACAAGGAAACGCTACAATTGTGGCAGAACACAAACCAAAAAATCCACATCATTTTTTCCACCTCATCCTCTTTTTTCTTTTTTTTTTCATTATCTCCCCATAATTTCCAATTTCACTCTCTGTGCCCTCAGTCTGAAGCCTGGATATTGATTTTACAAACATCTGATGCACTCCCAGCCATCATTTTCAAGATGGGCTCAGTATTTCTGCAGACATCATTACATTAGAAAGCAAATTCCTGTCCAAGTTGCTCTTCTCCCACTTTCCTCTTTTCTCAAATAGAAACTCATCAAGTTTCTTTTCTTTGTGTGTTCTAGCACTTATTTTTACTAGCATAAATATTCAAAGAGAGTTATCTTACCAGAATGAGGCATTATTTACTCAATCCAGCTTTCTGGCTGAACATTAGGTGGGAAATTTCAGATTTGCTTTATACATTGGTTACATCATAAGACATTAATCCCATAAAACAATAATCCAGGGCTTGCTTAGATGCCTTTCTCATGAGGAATTTTAAGCATCAGAGACTCCAACTCTCAGCAAGTGATGAATAGGTCAGAAAATAGATGCAGCAAAAGGGAGTTATCCTCCGAGCTCTTACCACAGAATTGTAGAATCACAGAATAGTTTGGGTTGGAAAGGACCTTAAAGCTCATTTCATTCCACCTGCCACAAGTAAAGTCCCATCCAACCTGCCCTTGAACTTTCCAGGGCTGGGGCAGCCACAGCTGGTGTGTGCCAGGGCCTCAGCACCCCCACAGTAGAGGATTTCTTCCTGATTTCTAATCTAAAATACTCTATTTCAGTTTAAAGCCATTCCCCCTTGTCCTGTCACTACATGATCTTATACATTTGAATAAATTACAGTTCACAACCCAAGGAAATTATAGAAGCTTGGATGAGAGATTTCCTTTTGGTTTTAAGGGTCGGTATTTTTTTTACTTACCCTAATTACAGATGGTTGTGCAGAGGGCTGTACAATCATAAGATAACATGATTTTTCCCAAGAAGGTGACAAGATGCAGGATGAACCTGGTTGTTTTCTCTGCCTATTCAGCAGCAAAGGCTGTCTTAACTCAATGCTGGTTTTAAAAGGAATAAATCAATCCATTGAATGAAAACATTGAACCCATTCTTATGCTTTTGACAACATTCAGGTGTTCTTGAAATTGAAAATGCTTTGTTCAGAGAAAATATAATATGGTCTCCAGTGTGTGCCTCATTTCCCAGCTCACAATGCTGCTCACTGAGCCAAGGAGCTCAACAACACCACTGTACCTGTGGAAACATCCTCTGCTGCAAATGGCATTTCACTGATACCTGCTTTGCTTCCTTCACCAAAATGCATTTCTGGCAGCTTTGCTGTCCCTTTCTCCTTTCATACTCACAGCCACTGGGGAGGTTTGAGTGGGCTCCTGCTGAGATGTTTTCCCCAAAGAACAAGGCAGCGTGCTGAATTTCAGCCCTCGGGTCTATTAATCACCAAGTGGGAAATTGTAGGCAATCATAATGGGTACAGTCATAGCAAATAGAACTTTACCATCTGCTCAGGCCTCTTCCTGGGAAAGAAATTAATAGCAGCAATGTAATACAAGAGGTTTTCATATATATATATATGGTTTCTTAATGAAGCAGTCATTTACCATTTCTGCCTCATGGTACTGGACCTCCCCAGAGAGGAATTGCTGGAAAATTCTCCCACAGCAAGGCAAAAATGGGGGAAAAGGAGAGTGAGGGCACTTTTATTTGCTGGTTCATTTTCACTGCTTATTCACCCAAAGCTGTAAATCCCTTCACAGAAAGAGTTTGGTTTTGTTAATCTGTAAGCAAATCTTTTTATGAGCATGGGGAAACAAGTCATTTCTTACCCCCCACCACCCCAGCTTGAATCACAGCCTCATTTACACACCCAGTTACAGCTGCTGCTGCTGGAAAATGGGAAAGTGAGTGTGCAGATGACCCTAATTATCCTCAGGGGTATGTTATCCATAGGGATTTGTGACTTCACATGCACACCCCTGCAGTCTGGGAATCTCTCAGGTGACTGATGGAATAAACCTTTGCCATTTTATAGGAGCACTAAGTGTGAGTGAGACCTCTCCCTCCTATCTCTGGAATTATATGAAAATATCCTACTTTGGAGTGAAGCTCTAAATTTTAATTTCCAGATAAATGTTAATAATTGGCCTCTCCCCTCTGTATTCCAGGTGAAGGAAGACTGGAAGTACGTTGCAATGGTCATTGACAGGATCTTCCTCTGGATGTTCATCATTGTGTGTTTGCTGGGAACTGTCGGGCTCTTTCTCCCACCGTGGCTGGCAGGAATGATATAAATATAGCACCAAAGGGAAGAAATAATTGTCCCACTATCCCCCTCTATGGATTTTAGTTCACCTGGAAGGAGAGAACAGAGAAATGGAGGCAGCCCTTTGAATAATTCACTGCGTGTCCACACCTGAGCTGCTCCCGAGCTCTCGGGGAATCCTTTCTGCAGTTGCATTGTTTTGCCAAGCAACTTTCATCTCCTCCATCTAATTTAGGGGAAGAGTTCTTATCAAAGTCTGTACATAGCATGGTGGCATTCATTGGTATATACTCAGCAGTGTAAGAACACGAGCTTGTCCCTAGAGCAGCACAGAAAGGGGCTCTGCATCCACAAACCAGCCCCTGGCAATAGCTCCAGGCACCCTCAGCAACCTCACTGTGCCCTGCCCAGTGATTTTGTCCTGTCAGGCTGAAGTCTTTCAGGACTGTGTGTCCCTGTATGAGTCATTTTATAAATAAAGTTCCAAATTTGGGATACCTGTGCAATATGTGGTCTGTGTTCAGCTGGTAAAGGCAGAGTCCAGAAAGGCTTAAATGACTGCTTGGGACCAACAGTGATCATTAGCACAGCAGATGCAGATTTTATACAGATTTTACTTTGGCCAGTGCCCTCCATAAACTGTGGAGACTGGGGCTGAATGAGGATCAGACAAATGGGGGGAGGATTTGGGGTTAGGAAATCTCCTGGATCCAAGTTATGGCTTCTGCAAAACAGCAGAGGGTCACCCTGAACTGTAAAACGCTTGGTGCAGGTGGAGAAGGTACCTACATGTGGAGAAGCCAGAACAGAAATCCAGGATGATGTCAGGATAATAAAGAAATGTGCCAGGGTCACCTGTGCAGGTTATTTAGGTCCCAATGAGAGAGACTCCATTACCTCCCAGGGCAGCCTCAGTGCTCTGCCACCCTCAATGTAAAGCAGTTTTTCCTCATGTTGAGGTGAAAGTTCTCGTATTTCAGTCTGTCCAGCTCAGTTTGGTCTGGCTCACCATTCCCATCCTCAAGTGCTGGGTGCCAGCTGGGAGCAGCCCAGTGTCTCCCTGCTTCCTTCAGAGCTCTCAGAGGCACAAGGGATTATGAACATTTTACCAGTGAAGAAAGAGGCAGACGTGGTCTAAAAATCCATCTGCCCCAGGAGCTGCTGTGAGAGCACAACTCAAAGGCCAGGCTGGCAGCTCTGGGATCCCAGCACCTCCTGCACACCCCACAGCTGGGATCAGCATTGATGAGACTGTCTGGGCACTGGGGAGTTTACCCTGCCCTGACTGTAGGGGAATACACACCAAGAGAGGCAGGCAGCTGCCTGGGGAGCAGCACAGAAGGTCTTGGCAGAAGCCAGAGGCAGGTGAGCACCCAGGTGAGCGCCCAGGTGAGAGCCCAGATGGGATGTATGTGTCACTCCTGTGTGGTGACCTGGCACACGAGGCTCGTTGCTGCCACACAGCTCAGTGAGCAGCTCAGAGCTGCTCAGCCTTGTGACAGCAAGGCTGGAACAGAAACAATGGGCTTTAGAGACTTCTTTGAAATACAAGTTACTGCACTCAGCCCGAACAGCACAGGTTAAAAATCAACACAACCATCAGCCTGTGAGGCATCATCTAAGAAACTACAACTGACCTCCGTGTTCACAGGCTCGGCCAAGTGCTTAAAATCTGTTTGGCTCACAAAGAAAGCAGAGCAGCCATGGTTTGGGCCAGCTCTACAAAGAGCTGTGCTGGCACAGCACGGGGTGGGAGGGAGGGTGAGGGAGCCGAGCTGCTGCTCCTCGCTGCTTGTTTTCAGAACGGAGAGACTCAGCCTTTGGAGATGCTAATTTATCCCTTTTCACAGTCAGTGAGTTTGCTCATGGCAATGAAAGGAAAACAAACAGTCGAACATCTTCAAGGTCTGGCGCATGGCTGTGGCGGCGCAGCTGCGGTGCGTGCGGGGCTGGGGCACAGCGGGGCTGCTCCGGCTCTGCCACGCCACGTCCCCGCCGCACCGACAAAAGGATCGCGGGGCTGGAAGGTTTCCGACCCTGGGAACTGCTGGGTCAGGGGCATGGTATCACAGCAATGCCCACAACAGCTGCTCAGAGCTCCCCTCCTCCTCCCGAGCACATGGGAATCACTAGCAGCAGAGCAGGTGGGAGGCTTGGCTCTGCAGGCACATTTTTAGCAGTAAAACCAGCAGTTTCCAACTGGGATGGAGTGAGCAGCAGCTCGAGTCTCTGCTGACATCCCCCAGCAAACACAGAGGCCAAAGCCACCCAGCAAGAGCTGCTGCTGGACCCTGAGGGCAGGAGGGATGGCTTGGAGACACCAGAGCTGAGAAAGATTTAAGGACAGAATAAGAGCCAGAGAGACAAAATAAGGGGATAAATAAGAATTTCTTTTAAAGAGAATAAGAATAAGAATAAGAATAAGAATAAGAATAAGAATAAGAATAAGAATAAGAATAAGGGGACATATTGGGAAGTTCAGTAGGGACAAACTGTCCTTTGTTCACAGCAAAGGGCTCATCTGCAGTTTTCACCTTTTCTGCTCAAAGTTAAGGCCAGTGCACACAGTGTGAAGGGCAGTGTCTCAAGGGGAGCATGGCACTTCCACTGCAAGAGAGCAGGACATGAAATCCCGGGCAGAATGGCCCTCTCATGCAGGAGGAGGAGGAGGAGGAAAGAGCTCCATTAGCACATCAGAAGTATCGGGTGTGATTAGGAACTCTAAGGATGTGGTTGTGTAAGTGTCAGTGTCACTGCAGGATCACAGGTTTGGTGGGACAAGATGAGAAGTGACAGCTCAAACCAGTTACAAATGTGGTCCTGCTGGCTGGGGAGGAGTTGGGGTAGGGCAGGACCCTGGCATCCTCAGCTTTGGTAATGTCACAGCAGTTTTCATACACTGCTAACTACATTTCTTCACATGTTGCATAAGTAGTTTCTCAGGTTAAAGTTCAAATAAATCCTTGTTTTTGCTTCTGACGTGCCTCCTTTTAAAGTCTTAGGGGAGAAATTAGGAAACAACATCTACTGCTCTTTCTTAGGCAGGTTATTACATCTTAGAGGTTGTTTAGGAGGATGCTATCCCCCCATAGGATTCAGTGATCAGAAACTGGAATAAAACTAGGACATGAACCAGACTATAACTGTAGAATAATGGGTAATTGTGCTATTTCCAACCCAAGGAACACAAAGAGAGGTTTTTAGCATATGAAAGACTCCAGGAAAATGCATGCAGCCAGACTGCTGGCATTTGTAATGCTCCCAACTCAGAAATTATTCCCAGGACTTGAGTGAACAAGCTGACATCAGAAAAAGAGTGAAGAAGCAAGAGTGGGACACAACAAGAGCTCTAAAAGTGTCTTGGAAGAGACCCAGAGCTAAGTAAATGGTTTTCAGGTTCCAGGAGTGCAAAACTTAGCTCAGAGACCCCAAAGGCATCAAAGACAGCAGATGTGGATGTTGATCTTTTCTGTTTCACTTGTGCAGGAGAGATTGAATCCTTACCATGCTCCTTTGGGCATGACTGGAGCAAAACTGACTGTAACAACCTCAGTTACCTCCATTGCTCTGCTTTTCTCTCCTTCTTTCTCCTGCTTCCCTAATGCTCACTTTGTCCAGATCATCTTCCCAGCCACAGAGGATGCAGGCTATTTCATCTGCAGATGGATGATAGGATGATCTATGTAATCCCCATTTCCCCAGCATTTCCAGGGCTGATTTCCATCTCATTCCCCAATGAGCTAATCCACATAACTTATAACACCTCCCTTTTGGAGAAGTTTCCCTACACATTTTTAAGAAATTTGACTCAAGGAAATTCACTGGTGTAGAGGCAGACAGGCAGAGAGATGCAGATGTGAGGTGCAAGATTCATGTACAGTCCTAGGAAAACCCCCCCATAACAGCCCCACCTGGCTCAGTGGTCCTGCCTGGCCCTCCCCCACTGCAGTGATGTCCATTAATGACCCTTTATCCATTCCCAGGATATATTTTTATTTCCAGCCCTCTAATTCTGGTCCAGCCAAGCTGTTGAGTCATGGAGAAACGGCACAACAAGCTCTGCTGCCTGTTAACAGCATTGCTGGTTGCTCCTGTGGCTGTATCTTACACCTGAGACAGAGATAACACCTCAAAAAGATGCTTGTTGCAAAAATATCAGTCACTGAAAGGTCCTCAGCCTCTGCCAGAATCCTCCTACACCAGGTGGGTCAAACTCTCAGTGCCTAAAATCTCACTGTAGAAAAGTTCCTTGGCACAAGGAATTGGGTTACAAAGCACTGGCACAGGCTCTGTGACACTACATGGACTAAATGTCCTTGATTTCTAGTGAATAAAACCATTCATGGGACAAAGTTTAGGAAGATAAATGGACAAGTTGTTTGTGCAGGTTGTCTGTGTCCTAATCAATAGCCCTGTGGGGACCCAATTTTGTTAAAGTCTGACCATTCCTGCTGTATCTGAAATAACCAGACAAAAGCAAACGTCATTCGACATTCCATCAAAATAGATCAAATCCCAAGACAGGCAGTAAGGGGATGTGAGCAATTTTCAAAAACAGTTGATAAAGAAATATCAAGGATCTGTGTCTCAAATCACCTGTGGTTTGTAATTTGAACAGGTAGAACAGCAAGTCCAGAACTGGAATTTGGCTGCACTTGTTGAGGTCAGAAAGAAAACAGAATAACCTGCAAATGCAGATATTCCTCATTGCACTGCCCACCTTCCCCACTTTGTGAGCATTTCATGGGAATCATTTCCTGTTCTGCTGTGCAGGGACCCCTTTTGCCTCCTGCCTTTGCTGCCCACTGCCAGTTATCACAGCTTTGGAATTTATATCAGTGCTAAATTCAGAACCATTCTGAACCAAACTAATGCAGGTTTGGAAAGCACAGTTCCAAGGTTCTTTGACCTGCATAAACAGAAACACTGCAAATCCCAACACCTGTGCAGGGTGTTTCTGTGAATGTCACTTCCAAACACTGTGTTCCTGCTGTGCTGCAGCCTTCAGCTCCTCTGACCTCTCCTTTTTCTCCTGACTGGAGCTTTGTCTGCAACAACACTTCATCTGAGCTAAAAGGTTTCCATTTTATATGTCAAGGCAACTCTGGAGAGCTCCATAGTGAACAGAAATGTTACTTCTATCAGAATGGAATTTCTATGCATTTTCCTACATTTTCCAAAGGGAATGTATGTCATACTGAAAATATTAATTTTTGGGAGTTTCTAGAGAATGAGCACACATAAAGCCAAGGACTACTTTAAATACTTACAGGATGCACTAACCATATTTTATCTAATTTTTGTTGTCGGTTGGCTCCCACACAAGTCTGACATGTTGCAATGTTCTTTTAGCAGTGTTTCTTAACTCTATAGGATTTTTCCTTAGTGACAAGAAGAAATAATATTTGGACTCCTTGTCTAAAAAAAGTCAGTTCTCTTAAGGTAAATCTCTTTCTCCTCAGTATTGATGTGACAATCTACTTTCTATGTGTGATGTATTTGCTGCTAAGTTTTCAAAGGTTGGCTGTATGAACACCCAGGCTGCCAGCCTGTATGTAACTGCAGAAATTACACATCCTGAATAAATGCAGAGGAATGTGCATGATGCTCCATTTTTTGCCTCTTTGAAAAATCAGTACTGATACTTTTTGTGCCGCTCTGCTTTAGGGTTAGGGTTTAAATCAGAGTTCAAGAAGGTTTGTTTCTGAAGCAAGGGCAGGTTATAGGCAATGATCCAGCATAGCCTGAAGCAGTGATTGCAAAGAAGGAGGAACATTTTTATCAGTATCTGCATGGTTTGTTGAAGACACATCTCAGCTGAGGGCAAGGAAAGGGGTGTAACACAATTACCTCCATATCACATGGGTAAAAGCCAGACTCAGAGCTGTTCAATATTCCACCTGATAAAATGTAAACTAGCTACTCAGCCTGCAGGAGGGAGACGTGGAGAAGGCAGTAGGTTAATCTCCAGCTCCTCTCAGCACAGGGTTGTGACTCATGTAAGGCTTTGCCTGAGTTACCAATCCCCAGGGAAGTTAACAGAGATTTGTCACATCACAGTGAGGTGATCTCTGGCTGTAATTATTGTATACAAAACACCCCTGCAAGGAAACCATCAGCATTCTGCCAAAAGCAGAAACAGCCAAGATGGTGCTAGACTTTGTTACCTTGGCAGCCAACAGAAAATGCAGCTTTGCTCCAGTGGATTTGCTTCGTTGGTTACGAGATGCTGCTTTTTTCTGTGCTGGGGCCACAGAAAAACAACTGATAAAAAGAAACCACAAGCAGACAAACAGGCAGAGATTATCTGTTATTTCTGAGCATTTCAATACAGTATTTCTTTTTCTTACAAGTCTGTCAGCCTGAGTGTCCAGATGTGCCTTTGTCTTGCTGTGGGACGTGCAATGTGAGTTTGAGCACTGCAGTTGTGCAGACAGACAGCTCAGCCAGACACAGGCTGAGTGGATTTTGATTGACTTGTCCATACAGAAACGATGTCTGGGGCATTAAAAAAACATAGCACATCTGCTGTTTGGGTGGCTGCTTCTTTTGGAGTTGTGGAGTTTTCTTCCAGAGATTTCCAGGGAAAGGCGATGTGTTCAGCTGCCTCCGCCCCAGCCATCAGGGGACAAAATCTGTGTGTGGAAAGATGAGACCACTGAGCAAATGAATAAATCAATTTTAGGGTCTGAGAAGGAGTGGCACAGAATTAATCCCTTTCCCTTGTAAACCTTTTGTTCCATGCCACTGAATTTCTTCATCACCCTGGTCTTTGTCTCACTGAGCCTCCATGAAATGTAAATGTAGGAGCTGAGGAACTGTCCCTCTCTCCATGCCCCATGGAAACATTGCTGGGGACATGAAGAAGTGATCCCCCATGATCAGTCCCCACCTGCTACTCTGCAGTTATGTGTTAATCCATGAAGGATGGCTGAGGAACAGCCCATGGAACTGGCTTTTATCCATGTGGGTTGCACAGGAATCACCCTGACTGCTTTGCAGAGGAGGCTTTGTGGGACTGATGGTGCCTGAAGGATGAACAGAGGTCTCTGCCTGGCTCAAGAGAAGTAACCAGAGACCAGCCACAAAATTGTAACTTTTGTACTGACGTAGTCAGGACTTACCTCTTCTATCAGCCTCGTAACACCCAGAGATATCACAGCCCCCTGGATGTCCAGGCTGCCCAGGCTGCCCTCTGACACCAGGAAAACCTGGAGGACCAGCATTCCCAGGGTGACCCTTGGGACCTGGTTTCCCCTGCACAACTTCTCCAGGTGGGCCTGCAGAAGGAGAAGCACAGTAAGCTGCAGCACACCTGCTTTAGCAGTATAATACCTCCTCTGTATTTTCCTCTACCCTACATGGATTCTGAGCATGGATTCCTCATTTTGGTGGATAAATAGGACCTGCCTGTTGGAAAACCTGTTCTGAATCCTAGTACCTGAATCCCAGTATTCTTGACTTTAAGAGTTCCCAGCTTGGCTAAAAATGGAGCCTAGTTATGAGAACCCCAAATCCACCTACACGTTAATGCAGAGAATCACCTTAACACCAGGATCCATCCCAGAGTCACTGAGTTTTGTGCCTTTACATCTCAACTACAGAAAACTAAATGAAGAAGAATGTGTTTGATCACACTCTTTTGACAGTTCCTACTTTATTATGCCATTGGCAAACTTCCCACAGATCCCAAGTAGCAGGGATCAGGGTGGAGGAGTACTCCAAATCCTCACAGATTACTCACAAACCCTTATGTTCCACAAGCTGAATTTTCAGAGCTTCTATCCCCCGAGCATCTGGTCTTGCATGCAAAAAGGCAGCAAAACTAAAACTCCCTGGACATGTCTCAGGTCCTCAAAATACATCATCCCCTGGGAATGGGTACCAGAGGGAGGAAGCTGCCTGGAGTAATGTCTTGCAGCTTAGCAGGGAGGAACCATTGAGGATGCTGCCAGCAGGGCTGTGGTGGGAAGGTCAGTCCATCCCCACCACAGAGGTCCTTCAGCTGGATGATGCTCTGAACCTGAGAGCTGGTGGCCATCACATGGCCTTGGTGGATCAACAAACAGAGGTTGTGGTCACTCTACCTGTTCTTCCTCTGGGTCCTTGGCTCCCTTCCTCACTGGCTCCAGCCATCCCTTTCTCTCCTTTGGGCCCTGGGGCACCTATTCACAGATAAGAGATAAGTGTTGCTTCACTATTGTGGAATTTCACCCTGAACTGAGGCTCCTGCAGCCTCTCCATGTGTCAAAGTGGAGTCACAGCCCTTGGCAACACTGAGAAACATCCACTTGCTTTCATTCAGTCTGGGCACCCTGTGACCAGCTGTGACCAACACTGATTTCTTTGATCCAGGCAGCACAGATTTGCAGCCCAATAGGGGTGGGAATGATCATTTTTCACAGAGAAATTCATAGCAATATTGTTACTGCACCAGCCTGAGGGTCAGGCTCTGTGCTCTTCACATGGATCAAACAAATCACAAAGCTGAGCTGTCTCTTTGACCAGGTGCTGGTTAGCCAGGATTGAGGTTTTCCTGTTAAATTACTCGTGAAACCAGTACCTCTCAGAGAAAACAGGTACATTTTGACAAAATATGATTTTTTCATTGTTTTAAGATGAAAATATTTTGATCAGCCATGTCCTTCAGGTGGTTTTTCATTGAGATCCATCTTCTGCCCTCTCCTGCTTGACAGGCTGGAAAAATCTGCAGATTGTTACTCCCTTCTCTGTGAAGTGACATTTTGATAAGTTCTGCAGATACCAGCTAAGACTGACTACTGCAGGAGGAAGGAGTTAAACAGAGCATTTCCAGTTACTCAGAGGTGTTAGGACATTGCTGAAAACAATGTTTTTCCCTTTATTTTGACAGACAATTACTTGAGCCACAGACAAAACTTGTCTGCAAATCCAAGCAAAACATCTTCCCATCTTTCACTCATTCATGGGCAGTAACTGAGGCCACTTCTGAGATTACATTAATCTATTTCTTTAGTCATGTCTGAATCTTTCATTGCTGAAACAACTGCTCCAGAAACTTACTTCCCCTTTAAACATTGCTTCAGTTGCCTCATGCCTTCCACCAGTGTTTTCCAACACTCCTCATTTCTGCCCAAAGCTGATCTGTTCCACCACCATGTGTTCACCCAAATGGCTGCTTTTCTGTAGGAAAAGCTTCCTAACCTCTAAAATTAAACTCTCCATCCCCCCAAACCTACAAATGGTGCTAAACTGGCATTTCCTTCCATGCAGAGCTTGAAATGAGAGTGAGCTGCATCTGGCTCCTCCCTGCTTGTTGAGATTTATAATTTGCGTGTCTCTTCCTAGAATGGGGAAGTCCAAAGGGAAAACAGCAATGAAATGAGATAATATCATGGATTATCTATACAGTCCTGCTTTAGGCACTGAGATTTTGGTTAAAGTATTGAAGATGCAGTGAAAAATGCTTATGAACCCTTCTGTCCATACCTCTCTCTCCTGGATACCCATCTTTGCCTGGCTGTCCAGGGCTGCCATTTTCTCCTCTTTCTCCACTGCTCCCAGGTGGGCCTGGAGGACCTGGTGGTCCTGGTTCTCCTGGTTTTAATCTTTCCTCCCAAATGGGAACTGGCTTCCTTGCATGTTCATGTATGAATGAATCAAATTTCAACACATGAGCTGAGAAGGCAAGACAGAAAATAAACGTTTCCTTGGCTGGGAAATTCAGAAGAGAGAGTAAAAGGATTTTGTCTAAAAAGGTACTTAGAATGATCAGCTAGTGCTAAAAAGCTGTCAGTCCAAAGTGAGAAAGGCAGAAGATGAAGATGGGCAGCTGAGTGATGACTTTGCTGCCTGACCTTGGACAAGGCACTGCTTCTCTTTGCACATCACAGCACAGGAGCTTTACAAAACTGCCTCCACTCGGGAGGAATCAGCACATATTGCTGAAAGAACAATTTCTCTCAAATTAGTTTCAAGCTTTTCCATTTAAGAAATAAAGGAGGGTTTGCAAAACACTAAAGGGTTTTGCAAATAAATATTTTGCAGGTCTTTTCTGTGCTAATGCCACCCGACAAAGCCAAAGTAGGGCTTAGAGCCTGAGATGGGGCATTTGCTGTTCGTGGTGCACAGCAGGGCACAGGGTGGTGGAGCTGCTGGGATCACTGCAGCTTCAGCCTGTCTCTCCTCTGGTTTTCCACTTCTGGTCATAGGACTATGGGATCACAGACTGGTTTGAGTTGGAAGGGACCTTAAAGCTCATCCTGCTCCACCCTTGCCCTGGGCAGGGTCACCTTCCACTATCCCAGGGTGCTCCAAGCCCTGTCCAACCTGGCATTGGACACTTCCAGGGATGGGGCACCCACAGCTTCTCCATGCCAGGACCCCAGCACCATCACAGGGAACAATTTTATCTCTAATATAAATCCAATCCTACAGCTTAAAGCCATCCCCCCTTGTCCCTCACCACATGAAAGACTCAGGAGCTGGGCTGGTTGTACTCACTCTGAATCATCCTCTCACAAGCCTGGGTAACGAGCTGGTAAATTGTGGCCAAAGACTGTGGTTCCCCCTAAAATGAAACATTTTTTTAAAAAATTAAGAAAAAAAGGAAGTATTAATATCTTTTAGACAGGATCGATCTCATAATGCATGATAGCTTTCAGCCCATTCCTTTTCTCAGCTTGAGTTCCAGAAATATTAATTACTGTGAAATGCAGCTTTATTTATTTATCATGAAGCTCTGGAACCAGAAAATTGAAATTGGAAACATCAATAATTGCTTGTCTCCTGCACATCAAAAGGCCCAGACCGAATCTAAATAATTACCAAAAAAGGGAGACCAAATTTCACCCTCACATTTTATCAGCAAAGATGCTAAGTCTATAACTCAGTGTTCTGTGATATGTAAAACATTTAGTATGATCAGATATTACAACGTCCTATCTTTGACTCCATCTTCTATAAATATTTATTCTTACTGTATTTTGAATAAATCATATAAAATGGAGCCTTAAGAAAGTTTTAGTAAAGTAGAGAAAAGCAATAAAAATGCAAAAATCTGCTTAAAAATAAACACTGGCTGTGAAAATTCATACCTAATGCACCTGCTTCCAGAACTGTTTATAAAACATACATCTCTTGCTGGATCACAGTGCAGATAATCCAGGCTTAAAAAACTGCTCTGTTTAACACCCAAAGGAGGGGGAAATGGAAATTTCCAGTGTAAAAAAAAAAGTCTAGAAAAGGAAAAGCTGGTGGGATTGGAAGGAGAATGCTCCTAAAAATTATAATTCTGAGGCACTGACTTGAGACAAAAGCACCTCATCCCCGTGTGAAGACAAATCTGCATAAATCAGTCTTGGCAATGACTCCTAGAAAGTCATGGCATTTTGACTTAACCAGAAGTCAGGATGAGAAAAACTTGAGAAACTTTTTTTCCCAACAAAATAACCTTCCAAAGTAGTGTGGATGTCCTGACTGCCAAGGCTCTGTGCTGGGGCACAGACAAATGATTATTACAAATGAGTCCCCTTTTGCAACACATTAAACCAGAACAAAGAGGAGCCAAGCAGGTTTGGTTTTTTCTTCTCAGCAAGGAATGGATTTGCATTTGACATTTCTGCTTTATTGTACCAGTGATACTAAGGAGCTCCTGGCTGCTGTGGGATTATTGCTACCCCTTCTGTGGTATAAACCCAACCTGTGCAGGTGAAAGAAAAGGCAACAAGCAATAGGTACAACCAACATTGGAGAGGTTTGGTTTATAATTGTAAACAAAGATTGCAATTCAGGTTACCACACCCACTTCTTTGAGGGTATGATGCACTGACAGTGTCACCCAGCACCAGAAAAACTCACTTTCTCTCCCCTTTCTCCTTTGGGACCTGGCAGCCCCTGTAGGGGAAAAAAATAAGGAAGTCTAAGGAAAGGAAGAACAGAAAATAAACAAACAAAGAAATTCAGTGGAGATGTGGGTTGCATTAGTGGGACATGGAGCACAACGTTTGTTTCTCACACTTGTTGTTTCCTTGACCTCATGGCAGTGATTGTAAAAGCTTTAAGTCCATACTTTAAAGTATGAGCTCATACTCAAACACTTTGTTTTAAAAGAAAAATCACAATAATAAATCAGTAACTGGAGCAGTGGGATAAGCACCATCAACAGGCATGCAGAAATTTCTCAGATGTGCTCTTAGAACAGATTTCCCAACAGGACAGATAGTTTTTAACATCTGAGGAGAAGAAATACCTGTGGCATTTACATCTGTGGTTTCACCTACAAGCCCAATGCTGGCTGCTCCAGCTCAGGAGTGACTTTCTTGCTTTATTCTAGAATCTTACACCAGAAATTTGTTTAGATTTTGTGTAGCGGGTGAATCTGCAGAGGACAAGGGGAGGTGAGATTTGTTGAATGTTTTATCAACAGATCAGCAGCCTGGGCTTTGAATGCCCAAACATCCCCTTAAAAAGGATGAGTGTGAATTTAAACCATTCTTCAGACTCTGAGGCAGAGCTGCTGTGGGAACAGCTCATTTCCATTCTATTATTCCATGCCTTGGCCTTCTTTGAGATCCAAAAGCAGAAACTTACTGTTGGCCCAACATCACCTGGAGGTCCCTTCTCACCACTGCTACCTCGGCTGCCTGTGGCTCCTTGGAAACCCTGCAGACATTACAGATTAAAAATCCAGTTATTTCCTAACATTTTTTTTCTGTTCAAGGGGTCCAGGGGCACCTGTGGTGGGAGTTTAGAGGACTCAAGCAAGGGAACAGTGGCCTTAAGCTCCCTGTTCAGCCACAAGCCCACTGTTCAAAGCACACTGTGTGTGAGTCATGCTCACATCATTTCCCATCACCATCTCAATTACAGCCAAGCCAGCAAAGCTGAGTTTTACCAACAAACTGTAGTGTAGTTTATACCCTACAGGCTTTTGATCTTTCATTATATATTCAGATTTAGACATAGCCTTGAGTACAATCCTCTTCTTCAGCCTCCCAATACCACATGGTTGTTTTATTTTTCCTTTAAAACCCGTGCTGGCCTCTAATATTTTACAACATCAACAGCAGCAGAGTGGGAAGTGCCTTCTGTGGTCATCTCCTCTTTGTGAACTACCTGAGCCATAAAGGGAAGAAAAAAATCAGCCAAAAACAACTAGCAGAAATACTTTGTTTTAGAATTTCCCAGCTATTACATTTAAACTCAGTAGATATTAGCAACTTTTCTGAATAGCGAAACTGAGAAAAGTTTTCAAGGCAACACCAGAACAGCTTTCAGAGCCTGCTCTGAAGGTGACAGTGCTTGCCTCATATTTGAAAAGCTGAGGCTCAGTCCTGCCAGCTCCACATATTCCCAGGATGAACAAGTCAAAGTTATGAGCCTAATTCAACCTTGGCTCTATAAATAACTTAGCACAACCACTGTTAAATTCCTTATAATTCAGCAGTGACACTTAGCCCTGAGATTCAGCTGTGAGAATCAATAACTTATCAAGTCCACCAGCCATCAACTAAACCCAAATTTGGTTCAATTTCCCAAGTAAAATGAAGTGTTCCTGTGGTGCCTTCCAATTAGGAGTTGTAAATCAACAGATCTTAAAGTTCTGCTACTCTGGGCACAACTGAGTGCAACTTCACCCACCTAAATCCAGCCCTGGCAGCAGATACTGGCAGTGATGTGAGGGGAAACCTTTCACACTGCCTGCATCCTCCAGCTCCTGCTGATTTCAGTCTAACAAGCCAAATCACCTCCAACTCAACCAACAGTTGGAAAATAGTAGTGTCAGGACAGTGAAAACAGCAGAATAAGGATCTCTGTGCTGGGATGAAGTTTCCTCTGGAAAGGGGGCAGCTGCACCATGTGCCAGGTGTTCCCCACAGTACCCCAGCAAGGGGGTTTGCCCTGACACTTGCAGGGGAAAGCATAAAACTCTGCAGAGGAGCAGATTTCAGAGTGTATCACTCAGGGAGTACTCACCCTTGGTCCAGGAGGTCCTGGAGGCCCAGCTGTGCCTTCTAGTCCCCTCACCCCCTGCAAAGCCAAATCCAGTCATTTACTAACAAGAGGATTCTAAGAGACCTCATCAGCAGTGAGATGATTTTTCCATGTGCTGCTTTTAACAGGAACTTGCTAAAGATGGGTAACAAAAGCATCAGTCGGGCAGCAAGAGGGCAGATCTGCTCAAATTTGGCCAAACCCGAAATGATCCCATTTCCGCCCCCCCCCCCCAATCCCTCTGGCTTTGTGAAAAGACCATTCACTTCTGCACTGAGTGCATTGGGATATTTTAGGTCTGCTAGGACCCTCCTAGATTTTTAGGCACCCATGCATAAAACCTCAGGGGTTTACCTTTGCACCTTGAAGTCCATCCCTGCCCGGAGCTCCCTGCACACCAGGAATGCCCTGTAAATCAGAAATGCTGGGTAAAGTCAGCATCTGATTATCATTGCCCTAATTCATCTGGTGACAGAGGACAGAAGAGAAAGGTCAAAGAAGAAAGAGAGTTATTCATTACATAGAGCAAAGAGTGTTATCCCAGCTTTAATTCCATCATATCCAGCTTCCTATCTCTCTTACACCAACTGACTCAGTTTCCCTTGGGATGGCATTCCAAAATGACAGACACTTCCCAAGCAGACAAGACCCACAACTATTCAGACTTGCTAAAGCAGTTACTCAGAAAAGGAAAAGGGCAAATCTTTGAGACAATTACAAGGAGTGGTGTTTACCATTACCTGCATGCCAGGGATTCCAGTGTCTCCTTTCTCTCCTTTAATTCCTGGTGGCCCCTTGGATTAAAACAGAAGCACACAGTTGGGTGTGTGGCAGAACCCTTTAAGGCAAAGAGCATCCTGCTGCTCCACATCCATGTCCCAGGTTGTTCCTGCTCCCTGCAGTGCTCCAGGGTAATTTACAGCCACAGCATGTGCACAGGGATCCTGCCATCCCAGACATGTGGCAGCTCTTGCCACTACTCCCTGCCAAGCAATGATGATCACTGGAAAGAGAAATGCCTGAATATTCATAGAATATGAATATTCCTGAGTTGGAAGGGACCCCACTGGGCTGCTTTCAATAAAAGCCCATTAGGGAGAGTCTGGACAAAAGCAGGCTTTGGCCAGAATGATGAAGTGCAGGGCCTCATCAGTATAAAACCCAGTGATTGTCATCTCTCCCTCTGCAGCTGTTGAGCTGTTAGTGAGGGTGATGTAAATACAAAAATCACAGCATTGACATCCATTTCTGAGCCAGGCTCTAACTGTGAAGAGCAAAGAGCAGGTGACAAAAAAAGGCAATGGAAGAGGTCACATACCACAGGGCCCTGAACTGTGATTCCTTGGGAGCCTGGAGAGCCCTGCTGGCCACTGGGACCCGCTGGTCCTACTTGTCCAGGTGGGCCTGGTTCACCCTGAAACCAAAGACAAGGAAACAATCAGAGGGGAAGGAAGTGGTTGGTGCCTGCTCTCCTCGTGGGCTGCACTGCACAGCCTGGATCAGCATGAGCCATCTACAGGATTTAAGGTTAAATTGGGGCACTGAGGGCATCTCCAGTAACCTCAGCTGCATCTGTATTTTAGGTCCAAGGTTTTGGTCCATCTTTCATGAGAACAAACAGCAAAGCTGCAGAGGGTGCTTTGCAGAGCATAGCTCACCTTCCCAAGCAGTTATTCCTGTTATTCAAGGTGGTCAGAGAGCAAAGGGAAACGTTCCTTAGCCCATTTCTGAGGTCTGTGTCCATTCTCATTCCTTCCCCTGCAGCCATGCTGCTTCCCCAGATGTCATCCCAAAAAATAGGACCAGTGCTCTGGTTGTGCTCTGTGCTGATCCATGGAGCTGTGAACACTTGCACCAGGGCTTGCTACATTCCCCAGGGCTGGGGGTTCAGACCCAGCCATTCCTCATGCTCACCTCAGGGCTGTGATTCCTTCTCTGCCTCCCTCCTCACGCTGCTCTGCCCAGGGCAGTACCAGGGTGTCTGGTCAGGAGGTTTGGCAGCACAAAGCCTGACCCTGTCCAGCACAGCTGCTCTCCGAGGACATTGCTGACCATGTACTGTGCATTAATTCAGCATAATCAGCCTCATCATCTCAATTTCCCAACCCAATTGAGCATTTAATTAATAATAAGTGATCCCATCCTCCTCGATGTGTTAAGGCTCTGTTTGGGCTCAGCTTGGTGCAGTGAGATAAACTCCAGCCTAAGGACTCACCTTGGGTCCTGGCTCCCCCTGCTCCCCCTGAGGTCCTCTCCTCCCAGGACTGCCCTGCCAGTGGGACACAAAGAACATCATCATGAATATTGCACTGTAACCAGGAGTCTGGGGAACAGAACTCTGCATTTCACTGCCCCACACTGAAAGATGCTTCCTGCCCCACAGAGCTCGAAACAAATAGAGACAAGAAGAAAACTAATTGAGTTGTCCAGGAAATGCAGGGAAGTGAAGAAGAAAGTAACAGCCCAATCCCTCCATGTCCAGCACTGGGAACACAGCACTTATTCCCAGCAGAGAGAGATGAAATTTCAACCTTTTTAACCTCCCTCCAAGTCCCTCTGAATGGATCCATGCTGAGACAATGTCTCACATGGACATGGGAATACACTTGTGAAGGAAGAAAAGGGGTGCTCACATCTACATTCCTTTGGAATTCAGCTGAGTTTTACACTCTCCACCCCAGAGAAGTTCCATGCACTGGGATCAGGGACAGACCTGGCTCTGGGAGACCTGGCTTAGCTCTGCCTCTGCCTAACTCTCGGTGGGGAGAAGAAATCAACCTCCTGGCATGAACTCATTTTGTGTGAATTTTTGACATCTTAATCTGAACATTGCTATTCTTGAATCCAAAAAAAACCCATGGATTTGAATTGAGAAGCACAGGCAGGAAAATTTAGGAAAGGTGTTTTCAGAAGTGCCCAGAAATTCATTTCAGAAGCCAGCTGGAGCTAGTCAGACACACTTAAGGACTGTGATAAATACAAGGTGGGACATATCTTGCTAACTGGAGTTTTAAAAATAGCAATGAGTGCTGTTGTAACTGCAGCAAATTACCAGGGGTTCAGTGGTGTAAGGAGAAGGTTATGTGTCAAAACCCCATTTCCTCTAACGCTTTAAAGAGTCCTGCTCTTTAAGGAGTTGTCTATGGAGATGCTTAAACCACAGGGCAATGCAAGCTGGTAATTATGCACTTAGGATATTGGAGCACACTGTGACAGTGGAGTGTGCTGTTAATTAAACTTCCACCGGAATGAGCAAGTAATTACTCTGCAATGAGGCACTCTCCTTGCACGGAACTGAGCTCACAGCTAAACCACAGGGCAGTGCAGGAGGTGATCTGAGACCTTTTCACCTGAAAAAGGAGGCAAACGTTTCCATTATGGTTATTTTCCAGAAGAAAAGCACCTGGAGTGGTTGAAGTGAGCTGCTCTGGACAGGCTGTCTGTCAGGTTTCAGCTGCTTTGTGCAAATCAAATATTCTTCCCCAGATTTTCAAAAAGAATTTTTTTTTTTATAACTGCTTCCTAGTGTTTAACAGGAATATTTTCTCCTGGGATTTAAGCCCATGATGGCTTTCCTGCATCCATCATGGATAGAGCAGAATTTTCCTGAGCATACTGCATATGTAATGGCTGTTTTCTCTTCCCCCTCATTTCTTCAGGGTTTTCTTGCAAGTGACATTCACTGAACAGAAAGAGGGCTTTGGGGACAGACAGGATAGCAAAGTCTCCCCTTTCTCTTTACACTGTCCACCCACACAGACACTTACAAGGCTCCAATTTAACATAGGATCCAGATAGGAAGATTTTCTTGGTGAGTTGTTTTTTCCTTAAATTTACAGAGAGTTTCAGAGCCTTCAATCCATGAAATCTCTGCAGACACTGAGGGTGACCTGTCCTTCTCTCCTAAGAGGATTAATGTGGAACCAGGAGCTGCTCAGCCTGTTCCCAGCTGCAGCTGTTGCACTGCCAACTCTCCATCTCCCCATTTCATCACCATCCAAAATCCAAAGGGAAACTCTTAGCCTTGCCCTGGAAAAGCTGCTTGAGTTAGGATGAGAGGAAACAAACGACCTCAAGTTGCACCACAGGAGGTTTAGATTAGAGATGAGGATAAAACTTCTTCACCAAAAGGGTTGCCAAGCCCTGGCACACAGTGCTCAGGGCAGGAGTGGAGTCACCATTTCTGCAGGGATTTAAAAGGTGGAGATGTGGCTCCTGGGGACATGGTTTAGAGCTGGGCTTGGCAGCCCTGATTAATGGGTGGACTCAATGATATTTAGGATCTTCTCCTAGAAGAACAATTCTGTGACTCTAAATCTCACAGAGCCTCAGGGGTGTTACCCACGTGCCCAACATGCCACGATAAATAAAGCAACAGCAGCACAAGCAATCCCCTGGGTGGGAGGGAGAACTTACAGGGGGCCCTGGGGGTCCTGGCAAGCCTGGGCGCCCAGAAGTGCAGGAACAGGCGGGAGCCAAGGTAGGGCAGGTGTCCTCATCCCTCTGAAACAAAATCAAGCCAAAAACAGTCTTGAGCAGCTGCACAGCAAGAGCAGGATGGATCACAAGTACAACACATTAGTGTTACAAAATTCAGTCTTTTACTTGAAGAAAAGCAGAATTTTTTTCTACTCCACTGAGAGATTTT
Organism: Toxostoma redivivum; assembly: GCA_013397375.1. NCBI lineage: Eukaryota > Metazoa > Chordata > Aves > Passeriformes > Mimidae > Toxostoma > Toxostoma redivivum. The sequence continues at coordinate 162,734 of VXBI01007053.1, read as the reverse complement.
TGTGAGCAATTGAGTGCTTTATTTTTTCTGTTGAATAACAAATTTAGACCAAAAAAATCTATGAACCAGCCCTGCCTGCAATGTGCAAAACACATATTGGAAGATAATTTTCTCCTTTCTACATATTTATACACCCCACATAGCAGTTCTCTGTGTTGAGAAGTGGAAGGAAGAGTGGGGGATGTTCTGCCTTGGGGCTGGGATGGCAGCAAAGCTGAAGGACTGCCAGGGCTCCTGGATGAGGTCGTGACAGGAAAAATATGCACTGCACCAGGACTGGAAGTTTTCATTCTTCTTGAAGCAAACATAGTTTGCTTCAAGAAGAAGCACACCAAGAAGCACACTGATGTTATTCCCAAGAGGAAAAAAAAATGCTCTCCCTTCTAAGTCCATCAAAATCATTTGTAGTGTCACTTCAGTGCCACAGATTTGTCCCATCCTCCCCAGCCTCCTGTCAATGAGCAGAGCAGTGCCCCTTGTCTCACCAGTGCAGGGAGATCACAGCATCTGTCCTGCTCTGCCCCCACACTGCTGCACAAGATCTGCAGAGACTGCAGCTGGAACTGGGGGAAAAAGAGAGAGTTTGATAAGAAAGTAGCATTGGCTCCCACCACTCATCACCAAATCTTATGAAGTTTAAATGATAAAAATAATCATCAGGGATGATTTGACAGGACTCTGCTGTGTGATCCCAATTATAACTGTGCCCCAAAAAAGCCACGGCATGAGAGCTACCCCCAGACTGAGTGTTCCACAAGCCCTCAGTTCTCTGTCTGGCTAAGCAAGTCAACAAAGCAGCTTCACATCACATCTCCAGTTTACTCACAGCCCTGCAATAGCAGCAGGTTCTCAACTAATTGGGCTTCAGCACCACTAAGATGTGAAAGCAAACTTTTATTTGCTCCCCTTGGGGGCATGGGGAGAAGGGTAAATGTGGCAGCAGCATCAGCAGCATTTCCCAGGGCAGATGGGATCCCCTCCCTAGAAACCCCAACCAGTCTCTCACTGCCTCCCTCACAGCAGCTACATCTCCCCATTCTGATTAACAAAAAAGCACACACTGCACAAAGCCAAACAAAATAATGAGGCAGAGATTAATTTTTTTTTT
>VXBI01007053.1:0-161570 GCA_013397375.1 Toxostoma redivivum | reverse complement strand
TTTTTTTTTTGCTTTACCCCATTTCTCATTTTTTTTTTTTTTTTTTTTTTCCACTCCATGCATTTAACAAGGAGTGAGCTGTACAGCCCAGGGAGGGCGACAGGCAGCATATGGATACAGATGAGCCCTGCAGATCAAGTGGCATTTAAAGATTTCTTAAATTAAATAAGGTTCCATGATAACCAATAATGAGGCACTCTGTCTTCTCAAGGACAGCAGAGCTGTTGAAGATGTGCTTGAAAGGGAATGGGAGTAGGGATGGCACAAGGCCATTTATTATTTGGCCAGATCTGTCTAGCTAAGCTGCTAGCAAAGAGAATTTGAGAGGGTCAAGGAAAGCACAGATTCCTGCCCTGATGGCCACAGGCTTGTGATCAAATTGCCAGAGAATTTATTTAGGAAACAAGTGAATACTGATCGAACACACTGTCTCCTGGTTTGTTACACAGCAGACCCCATTTCTTACAGGCAATTCCAATTTTTCCTGGTGTATCCCAGACCTCTGTCTCTCAGTTTGCACTGGGGATGCACATAGGACAAAGCGTTCTTATGGCACTGCTTTGAGACAAGGAGAGTTATAAATCACCTGATAATCCATTCCCCCTGGACTTCTAGATCTAAAAGCAGAGCCAAGGAGCAAGATCTTCACATCAGTGGTGAATGATTTCCTACAGCCCCACTAGAACCTTGTGAGTGATGAACTTGCCACTGATTCTGCACATAATTAACACTCCTGCTTTGGGGAGTAAGAATGGAACAGACAGACAGAAGAAGGGTGTTTTTGCCCTGAGGACTGTGCACAAGCAGGGACACTGAGTCCACACATCCCCTTTTCCTGTCCCCTTGCAGGGAGCAGCTCCCTGCAGAGCTGTGTGAAGCAGTGAGGACATACCCACAGGCCAGCACTCACTGTTGGGTTGGGTGTTTTTTTCCCAAGTAGCAGCTGATAAAGAGCCTCTCTACTGGAGATTATTTTCTCCTCATTTGCATTCAGATAGACAAATCCAAACATGCTGGAGACTGAGGCACACTCAGCTCTGCTGCCTTCACCACCAGCATTTCCCTACATCGCTCCGTGTGGGCTGATGTGCCCAAGTTTCCTTGGAGAAGCAATTCCCAATCCCTCCTGTCTGCTTCAGCATCTCAGTGCAGGAGCTGTGCTTCCCCAACCCCGGGGATGCTGCCAGAGAAGACTCCTCTGGGACACACTCCTGCTGCCACCCCCATCACAGTCCCCAAACCGAGGCAGGAGGGACAAAAAAATTCTCCCAGTGCTGGGAAAGCTCCGTAAACCCACAGGGATCAGCGGGATCAGGATGCTGTGCATCACAGCAGTGCTGGGAGGTGTTCAGAGGGTGATGTGACACTGCTGCCCGTGTCCCCAGCCCAGCCCCATCCCAGGACTCACCGGCACGGAGCCGCTCCGGGGACCCCTGGTCCGGGTCACTTTTCCCAGCATGATGAAGCCGGCGGTGGAGATGCTGCCGAGGGTGTTGATGGATTTCTCTGCTATTTTCTTACAGTCCACATAGAGCTTGACCTTGAAGTGGCTCACGGCCACGTGCACCTGGCAGCAGGTGGGAAAAGCCATGTTGGAGCTCCGTGGTGGGACGAGGGGGTTTCTAGTGACAGCAACACCTCCTGTCCCATCCCCTGCCTGCTGCTGGCACGGATGTGGTGCTTGTGATGACTGAATGCATGGAGGGGGCTCAGGAGTAAATTTTATTATGTGCTTTCCCCTGTTGATCCCCTCACCTGTCCTTGGGAGAAGCCTTTCTGGAGCTGAGTAATGAACCTGCCCACAGATACCCACAGAAAAAGCTCGTTGCTCATTTGGGCACAACCCCTTTGCTATGAGGATATAGATAGCCAAAAACCCCACCCTATAATGAGTGATAAAGTGGTTTTCTCAGAAGGCTATCTTTTCTAATCTCACAAGATTATCTTTTCCTTTCATCCAGGACTAAATGGTTATCAAAAATCTAAATTCTATTTTAAAAAATTATTATTTTTCAATTTTCCTGATGATAAAGACCTAAAAAACACCTCATTTTTTGGAGTCTGGGGGGGAAGGGAAAAATCAATATGTGGAAATCATTTTGATCATAAGATCCACCTAAATTCTTTACAATTATGAATTTCAGCATATCAAAGAGGTCACTTCCCTGGCAATCAGGATGTAAAGCATTTGGATGATCACTCCTCAGTTTGAGCAATAGTCCCTGACCAGAGTGAGATCATGAGCCACATTTCTCCCTCTCTTGATAAGGACCTTATGAAAGCTCCCATAGAATATCTTCTTCACTTCCTGCTGGTCAAAGGAGACTTCCTGCAAATCAGCCTTGTAGTCATGATTGAAATAAGTCAAGGATTTCTTACTGGCTGCAGGGAAAATAGGACAAATAACAGCTTAGAAGTTGATTTCACGCATATATACAATAGTAAATAATTAGGCTTAAACATGGTGGAAGATTTCCTATGTTATCAAGGAGTACTTCTAAACAATGGGAAAAATATGTAAAATAAAGAATATGCTAAAAGTAGAATAAAAATGAAAACATGTCTTTCAGTTGCCCTGGGCAGTGTTTTAAATATGAGGTTGGCAGCCACGACAAAGCTTCCCAAGAAACTGCTGCTGAGTGAGGAAACCATCAAAACATTGCAAGTGAGTTCTGCTGCTTGCAGTATGTTGGAAACACCCGAATTTAATGTGTTTAGCAAGAAATCTTACGGTCCAGGTTAACACCCAGGAGGGGCTGGAAGTCCTCATCCGTGACCTGCCACACAGCAAAGGGCTCCTTGGGGGTGTCGGGCAGGAGGCGCAGCAGGATGAGGATGGTGTGCTCAGGTGGGATGGAGAACAGGTGGACATCACTGGAATGACACAAAGAAAGGGATTTAACAACATTTAAACCAGCAGGCAACATCCCGCAGCCTCATCCCAGTGTTTGCTGGGCAGGGGGGCTGGAAAAGCTTTGCTCCCAGGAGTTGGGGGTGGGGTGTCAGAAGGAGCCTGGCTCTGGTGGAGGCTGTGGTGAGTGATGAGCACTCGTGGGCTCCCTCCTCGTGCCTGGGGGATGCTCAGGTGGAGCAGCTGGTGTCAATTCATCACTGCCAGAGCTGCTCAGGGAATGCCAAAGCCACTGCAGCCTCAATGCTTTTGAGATGAGAGCTCAGTGGAGGCTTACAGAACATCCCTGCCAGGTTCCAAAGCACTCCCCCAGGTCTCTTCTTTAAGAAGGAGGAATGGCTGCCATATATCATGGGGTAAATCTTTAAACCTTGGCACAAAACTCTTGGCTTAGGGCTGTGGTTTAGTGGCAGACCTGGCAGCATTAAGGTAATGGTTGGACTTGGTGATTCTCCCAACCTAAATGATTCTATTATCCTAAATCAGTGTAAATGCCCTTCAGGGATAAGCACTGAGCCCACAGAAAAGCCCCCTCTGGATCCCCACATCCCAGCTGCAGGATTTAGGCTCAGCAGCTGTGAGAGGATACAAGGCAATAAGGGAAGGTCAAATTGGTTTTGCCTGAAGCATGCTTGTAATCTGAAACAGGACACATTGGCACAGCATAAGCACAACCCATCAGGCATCTTTTCAGGACTGATTCATAAATAATACAAGTTTTATTCTTTCTCTCTCAGTTTCTGAAGGGGTAGTGTCCTTGGAAAGGCATCTCCAAGAGCTAACAAAAGGATTTGCCCATCATTTCCTGAGTATTTAGACAAAAGGGTTCTCTGAATCTCTCCCACTCTGTTTACTCTAAGGAGCTTTGCTTCTTTAACTAAGATTAAGCAGAGTCAGTGGCTCAGTAATTAGGCTTTAAACAAAGTAGCAGTGAATGTCAGGAGTCAGATCAGTCCTGATTCATAATCATAAAAAAGGAACGAGGTCACAGGAGCTGCCTGGCTTGCTTGGGACCCTGTGGGGAAGCTTCATGTGCAATGGAAGGGGGTCAAGCCACAACCCAGAGCCAGTGGCTGTTCCCTGTCATCAATGCAGCCCAGGCTGCAGAGAGCAGCTACAAGTGATATTTTCTAGAGCAAAGATCTCCCTCCAAACCAGAAATATTTGGGAGAAGGGATTGAAGATGAAAATGTGACCTCAAACTGCCATCCCTGAAGTGTAGGTGGCTGTGGACAGAATGCCTAAGGACTGCTGCAGTGTCCATATGTGACATGATCCTCATGTCCATCACAGCTACTAAAAAGCTGGAAAAAAAGTGATTTTGTAGAAACGAAAAACAGCACTGTGAAAATGTTTGGCTGTACAAATGTATAATAAATATTATTGTGTCCCCTTAATTTCGACATGACAACTCATCTTGAGGAAAGTTTACTATTTATTTATTAATAAATAATCATTGTTTATTTATTTAATTATAATAAATTAATACATTAAGTAAAAACCCTCTGGCTATTTTTTCAATCTACCAATGGTTTGATTTAGCTCATCATATTTATAATTTCATTTGGAAGATGCCAGCAGGGCTGCACCATTCTTCCCCAAAATGACCTTCCCCTGCTGTGCACATGGCATGAGGCTGAGGATGAGGATGGCAACATCCAGAGCTCTGCTCCCACCTGGTCCTCTGGGTGAGCTGAATGTCCCTGAACAGGGTGAAGGTGCGGGAGCCACTGAATACAAAGGGCTCCATGGCTACACCTTTAATGGAGGAATATTCCTTCTCTACCAAGCCAAAAACTTCCATCATATCAAATCCTGCAACAAAGGAAAACAGAGAAATCAGTGGTTAGGCAGGAGTGCAAAAGAAGGGTGTTTGACGAGCAGGTTGAATAAGCACAGAGGTGACAAAATTCCCTTAATGACACAGCATCAGCTCAAGTGTACCCCTCAAATGGCAGCCAAGGAAAATAAGATTGTGTGCACATTTCTTGTAATCTCTTCATCTTGGAGGAGAGTGGACAAAAGATGGAGACTTTCACCATTGTGCTTTCAAGACTTCAGAATGAAAAAAACCCAAATGAGAAAGATGTTACTCCAACGATTTCTTCCTTTCAACTACACGCAAAGTATTATCTTCAAAAGGCATGGAATCAGTCCAGTAATTGCTAGCAGGGAGAGAAAATGATTTCTACTCTGAAATGCCTTCTGTGTAAGAGCCAGGAAAAAAATAGGAAAAAAACTTTAAAATATGAACTTTTCCATTTCTCTCTGTTTTCTGGAGACACCCTGGGCTGACCTGCCTTGTGTGGGCTACAGAGATTCTCTTCTGACACCTCTGACATCTCCTCTGGCTCATGCAGCTTCATCTCTCTCCCCCAGCTCATCATTAAAGCTCCAAGTCATTTTCATTTCAGTTTTCTGTTCAGTAAGACACTCAGCTCTTGCATATGTCTCCAAACCAAGAGCAGGCAGTGTTTTCAGTCACAGCCCAGCAGCACCAGGGCTTGGATCTGCTACTGTACCTCTTATGGAACCTTCTGTGGAGGTGATGCTGGGGCAGGCTGTGAGAACAGAATGAAAAGGGAAAACTATTAGAGGGAAAAAAAACCAGCAGGGTATTATGGAAGCAAAATGAACACAGCTCCTTTAGGCAGAGCAAAGGAAAAACATAGCAAAACTTAGAATATCTTGCAGCTTCATTCAGAGCTTGGACTTTAACCTTGTTTTTATATATATATATGGAGAACGAGAATTGATGTCTATGCAAACATAAAAGTTTCCTGGCTTGCCTATCACCAAAATAAAAATAGTGTCTTTCATCATCAAACATCTCCATTATCATTCTCTTTGACTAACTCACCTGCCACCTGATGATATGAAATACAAGAGAGCATCATTTATGGCAATTATTTTTTTAAAAACAGACATCAAAACATTTTTTTTTCTTTTAACACTGCCTTAGTAGTGTGGTAAAATAAAGATATACGCAGTTTCAAATTTTCTACCTGCAACTAAAAATACACACAGCAAAAAAACGTTATCTCAACTTGAGAGTCTGGCTTTTGATTTCTTTCAGAAAAGAGAGTTTTGAAAAGTTTTGCAGTTTGTTTGTCTTTCAGAAATCCTCTTGATGAATCCTCTGAGATGCCACAGGACAAAAAGCAAGACCAGAGAAGAGACAGAAATGTGAAGCTGGAACATGAGGCACCAGGGCTATGAGCACTCTGTCTGAAGGCTCAGGTAAAGGGGTGTTTTAGGAAACAGCTCATGAATGCTACTTTTAATCACCTGCTGCCATGTAAATCCCTGGCCATGGATGCCAGATGGAGCTGGGACAAAGAGAATGATTGACACAAAATGAGAAATGTCCCTGAGAATCAAGGATACTTGACAGGATGGGCTGTTTCACAAGGGCTTTTCTAGGTCATCAGTATAATAGAATCTAAGAGATCATTGTGCTGAGGCTTCAGCACAGCCTTGCCATTCTTGCATCAATGCCATTTCCAAATCAGCTGCAGCCTAACTTTTGTAAAATGTGTAAAAAAGACCTGAGATTCCTAAGCCTGTAAGAGTTTCAATGCCATTTCTCATGGTGAAGGGCACCCAAACCTATGACTCTGATGGCCACAGGACCACTAAAGCCAGGATTTAAACCACAAAGACTTACAAGGTGCTGTAGCCTCTGTTGTTCCAACTGATATTTACTTTTTAATATACCATAATTCCTGTAGAACTGGGTGTAAAACTATTGAAGGGATCTATGGAAATCCATTTAAAAAATCAGTTTCTGAAACTTGAGCCTTGCAATGCTGAGCTTGACCAGCCCTTGCATGCAGGATCTTCAGCCTATACACTGCTCTTTCCCTTCCCCTTCCAGAAACTAACTTTTCTAAATCTTAGAGAGTGGTTTGGGTTGAGAGGGACCTTAAAGCTCATCTTATTCCATCCCCTGCCCTGGGCAGGGCAACCTTCCACTGTCCCAGATTGCTCCAAGCTCCATCCAACCTGGCCTTGGACACTTCCAGGGATGAGAGCCACAGCTTCTCTGGGCACCCTGTGCCAGGGCCTCAGCACCCTCACAGGGAACAATTTCTTCCTAACATCTAATTCAAACCTGCTCTTTGTCAGTCTGAAGCCATCCCACCTTGTTCTATCATTCCACACCCTTGTAAAAAGTCCCTCTCCAGCTCTCTTGGAATTGAAGCATGGTGAATGAAAACCAAAAAAGAAAAAGATCCCAAGGTAGGCTGTAACCTTGTCCATTTTTCAGGTATCTGAATTTCCTGTTTGGAGCCAATAGCTCGTTCTGACCCTTGCCCAGGCCCCAGAGTCCCTCTTGCTTCCATCCCTGGCAATTCTCCCCTCCTTCCCAGCTGGTGGCACTGGGATTGCTCACAGCTCTTTGATCAGGCAATGCTCAGCTTGGGGGAAGCCTCTCAGAATCAAGGCAAAGATCCCTGACACTGGCAGCTTCACTTCTGCTTTGAAGATTTTTCCCTAGACTTTCCAGCCTAAGATTCCTGCTGTCTTGTTATTTTCTTTGGTTTTTGTTTTTCTCTCCAAATCCCAGCCCAATGCAGTTATTCACTGTTCAATGAACATTCAGTCCTGCAACCTGAGACCATTTCTCTCACTAATTTGGTTATATATCAATATTGGAGTCTTCTATTGCACATCCAACTATTTTTCCATCATTGTTACATATTGTCTCTCCTTCTTCAAAAAAAAAGGTACTTTATAAAACATAAAAAATTTAGTATTTCTTCCACTGTCTTTTCAGTTACCATAGCCAAACAGCTATATTAAATTCTACAAGGTGACTCATCAGCCTTTTGAGAGGATTGTTTTCTGCTTGAAAGTTCACAGAACTTTTCCACTGTGATCTGAACACCTCAATAAACCACTTGAAAACTTAATCTGGTATGTCCTTTGTTGGCTATAAAATAACTTTTTTTTTCATCTAAGCTGCCTCATACTTCAATCTTGACTCCACTCAATAAATTTGAAAACTGAAATTTTGCTTGGAATAGTTTGCTTGAAATAGTCAGGAACAGCCTGCACTGCCACAATATCTGCATTCTAATATTTGCTTATGAAAAAATTTTTATAACCCCATTAATTCAACATTTCTCACTAATCCATTTCATAGTTTGCTTTCTATCAGCTATGGGAGCATATGCTCATTAAATTTAATAAGGGACTTTACAGGGAATTTTAATTTAAAACATGTCACACTTCCCTGCACCATGGTTTGGTCAAGTTGTGCAGAAATCCTCTAAAATGCTGTGGGTCTCTTTACTGAGCCTGATGTTAAGAAGTTCTGTTGTTTCTGGTTGTCCTTGGATTGTCCCCAAGGGCATCTGCCAAGAGCTGATGGACTCCTCCTGCTGCTCCTGAGCCCATACTGGGCTGTTTGCTACTGAATTACAACTCAACAACAACAAAGCAGGACTTTAGAGGAGATGATTTACCCTCTGTTTTAGGTGGGATGAATCCTCGGATGGAAGGGAATTTAGACAGCACTGGAGCTGAAAGAGAAAGCAGTCATAGGATCATAAAGCTGGAAAAGACCTTAAAGATCATCAAGTGCAACCTTTGACCAAATACCACCACGTCCACTCAACCATATTGGGAAGTGCCACATCTGCTTGGTTTTTAACACTTCCAGGGATGGTGACTCTACCACTTCCCTGGGGAGCATTTTCCAACCCTTAACCACCCTTTCAGTGAAGAAATGTTTCCTAATATCTGACCTGAACCTCTCCTGGCCCAACCTGAGGCCATACCTGAGCTCTGTTATTCAAGACTGTGATGCTCAAAACCCAGAGGGCTGCCAGCCCTTTGCACTCATCCCAGAATTGTCAATAACTCGCAGGAGTAAAGAAATTGGGGCAGGATTTTCACTTTTCAAGGCCAGAATTCTATTGCTAAGCAAAACCCTGGCCTCAGGCAGAGCCCAGTGCAAGTGAGGCTACTATTGTCCCAGCAGAGGTTGCCTTGAGGATGACAGGTGAAGGGTGGTGGAGAATTTGCACATTGGAACATTGCAGCTGGGGGGAGATGGAGAATGGGCACACTGAGCATTGCAGCTGGGGGGAGATGGAGAATGGGCACACTGAGCATTGCAGCTGGGGGGAGATGGAGAATGGACACACTGAACATTGCAGCTGCTGCCTGTACCTGTCCGTCCCGTCGTGGACGTGCTCTCGCTCTCTCCTGTGTAGTGGATGGCAGAAATTGTCACCTTGTAGGCTCGATCAGGCAGCAGGGACTGCAGGGTCACACTGCTGCTTTTGCCTGGAGCCATGATCTGCAGCAGGGGAAGAAAAAGATGCCAGTGTTTGGAGTTTTCATTCCAGCTCTCTCTCACAGCCCTGAGTTAGGTGGGACTGATTCCAGGGGTGTGAGGCTCAGAGCAGCATTCCTGATCAGTTCAGCCCTGCAAACTTGGCTGTATGTTGCTGTTGGACAAGCCATGTCCAGGGAAAAAGCATTTTCCCACATAAAGGCCCCAGTATTCCCCATGGAAATGCAGCAGAAGTGCTTTATAACAGGATAACCAGGCTGTTTAAGTAGGGAATCTGTGTTTTAAAAGGATTATATTTAACCTCCCTAAGCCAGAGGGGCAGTAGGTTTATCCCCCAGCCCTCTGCCTCCAAAAATTTCCTCCTCAGTTCAGGGAGCAGAGAAAACTTTGTTATCAGTAGCTTTGATGGAGAAAATTATCTTACTTACAAAAGAGTCTTGGAGTTCTGTTTACAAAGCAACACATCAGCAAGAAGAGATTTGGTTTTGAGCCCTGATATCCTAAAGGCAAACCTGGCTGGAGTGAGCAGAGTCCCTTTGGTCATTCTGTCCCCTACAGAGGAGCTGGGCACTCACAGTTTGCTGGGCAGCAGCATCAGAAACAGGGCTGTAGGTGATTTTGTAGTGCTGAACACGGCCATCAGGAGGGGTCCAGTGCAGCTGGAGGCTGCTGGGGGTCTCAGAGCTGATGAAGAGGTTGGTGGGTGGGCTCCGGGAATCTGGGACAGGGATGAAGGTGAGCAGCACAAAAAGCAGGGAGAAAGCTCTGTAAATGGAGCCAGCAGTGTTTGCTCCCAGGCCCATTTCTGAACACCTCAGAGCTCTGCTGTGCAGGCAACCAACACTCAGAGCAGACACAGGCACTCTGGACACCAGGCAAGAGGGAAAACAGATTCTGGAGGGATGAGGATTGCCCAAGTACAACCCATCACAACTCAAGCATTCAGCAATTCCAAGCGTAGGACACGGGAAAATCCTTGGAAAGATTAAAGAGTCCTGGAAGCACCAGGCAAAGAGGCCCATTGTACACATCATGAACAAACACCAAGGGTGCTTGAACTGGAATTGAATTCATCAAGCTAGACAAACAGCTTTACTGGCAATTAAACCTGGATCACACATCAGAGTTAATCCATCATAATTTCTAATATTTCTCAGCTTTTTCTGGTTTAAAATTACTCTTAAAAAAAAAATCCCAGAGCATCCAGCACAAAAGAGTTCTATCTAGATTTTCTGACACCAACACTCACAGTTCTGGAATGGGTCACACACAGTGCCTGGGCTGTCCCCTCCTCTCTGGCTCTGTCCTGGGATGGATGGATGGATGGATGGATGGATGGATGGATGGATGAATTCCAAACAGGTGATGGGCTGAGCCAGACAACCAGAAAAGACTTTGCCAGAGACCAAAGCTGAGCAATTTTTAATTACATAAATGCATTTCTTTCCCTGGGGTCCTGCTGTGCAGCAAACTGGATCTGACGAGAGAGGCTCTTATGCTGGAAGGATTTCTCTGAGCAGAGGTTGAGAAGGAGGAAGGGAAAGGCAAAAATTACTAAATCAGTTCAAAAAGAGGCTTGAGAACATGGGGTCATCTGCTCCTGAGGCTTGTTTCCAAGCATAAAAGCATGTGTCTGTCCTTAAACCCATCCTGGTGTGAAAACACAGAAGGTCTGGGCAGAGAAAAAGAAGAATTTATTCAGAAGACACTAAAAATGATGGTTGAGCCCTAAAGACAGTCAAAGGAACACACCCAGGTGATGAGGTTTTTATTCTGCAGTTTTCCTGTTAGGATGTTCTGCCCACCCAGCAAAGCCTGGGGTGACCTTAAAGCACAGGTTGAGTGAAGATCATTTGCATCTTCATTGATCCTCCTTCCCTTTTGTTTATAAAATGAGTTTAATTTACTGAGGCTGAAGCGAGACTGCAGAAGCTGAATCAGGCTGGAGGCTGCTGCTGTGCACCACCACGAGGTAAAGCAGAGAAGAGAACAAGAGTGGGAATAAAGTCACTTCAGCAGCACTTTTATTTACAGTGATGTGTCTTTGGTGCCTGCTCTGGCTATTCCTTCACCAGAGGTAAGGGGACACTGCTTAAGTGAACTTTAAAGGGAGAGTTAGGGGAAGTCTTCAGAGCCAGGTTTATTCTGGAAAGCCCTCAGGCCTGGCAGAATTTGATGGCATGGATGTGACAGACAGGGGACAGGCCACCTCCTGAAGCTGCCCTGGAGGATAAAAGCATCTCTGCCACCATCTGTGTCTTTGTTTACCTCTTCAACCTCTGCTCCTCCACAGGAGCAATCCCTGTGTGCTCTCAAGACTAACCAGCATCACAGGCACACAAATACTTAAATAAGAATAAAACCCTGGGTTCCACTCCATCAGAATGCTCACCTGCAATGATTATTTTATATTAACTGCAAGCCATGTTTTTTCCTGCTGTGGGTTGAAGCTTCATTCCCACATTTCAATCTCTTTTATTTGCCATGCATACTCTGCTAGGAAGAGCTCACTGAGCAGCTGGATAAAGAAATTTCTCCACAGCTTAGCTGGAGGAGCAGGGCACAAAAGCTCTTTGGGTAGCTCAGCCCAGTTTCAGCAGCAGCTCCCATCCAAACTGCCCCATCCTTGTCCTTCAGGACTATGAAGGGACTCTTTTCTTTTGCTCAAGTTCTTTTCCCCCAGCCTGGATGAAAGAACTCTCCCTCAGAACAAAAGAAAGTCCTTGTCTGATTGTCAGCAGGACCAAAGCCATCCCTTCCAGCATTTTCCAAGGATCACCATTCAGCAGCACCTCCATGTCCCAGCAGATTCCTCTCAGGAAAGCATCATCTGCACTCCCCTGTGCTTGCCTGGGAGGTTTTCATGGCTTTGAAGTGCCACTAAGGTTGTTTATTAGTATGACAAGTGATCACTGTGGAAGCCTTTGGTCAAGGATAAGGACTTTACTACGCTTGACAATTTATAAAACAGACTGAAAAAGAGAGCTCAACTCAAATGAGAATTCAATCTAAACATAACAGAGATAAAAAAAGAAACATCAGAACCACAGGTAAGCAGCACACTTCGACAATTTTGTTGTCTGTGGGAAATACATCAGTATGCTTTTGTTCCTGCTCTGCCTTCTGTGAAGTCTGCAGGGAAAAGTTTGCTAACTGGGTTACTGGAAAAAAATCCCAAACTTTTTTCTTTCCTCTAGTCAAAACAAAGAATGCTTAAAGATCCAATTTCTCCAAGACAAGAAGGGACCTGCACCATGTCACTGTCTCCAAATTTTCTTTTCCAGCTAAAGCTACTCACTAATTTTGAGTTCATGAAATGACAAATCTCAAACCATAACTTTGAAACAACTTTTTTTTCCCACAAAAAGGATGAGTGACTTCATCCCAGTCCTTCCAAATGACACATCACAGTGATGAGTGCTTTTGGTTTTTATAAGAGGATTACCTGTACTTTGTGGATGTTTCTGATGACTTGTATTTTGTGAGGGATTGGTGTCTGTAGGGTCCCATGAATGTAACCCATTTGGTGTCAAAATGGGTGTTTCAGGTGAGACAAGAAGCATTATTTTCCTTGAATAAAATTAACTTGGTGTTTTTGCCTGACCTCAGGGGAGGAACTCGGTTCCATTTCACAAAACCAGAGGCAAAGAGCATTGCTCTGACCTGGCATTTTTTTCTCTTGACCTTCAAAGAAGAAAGTATTCCAGGGAGGCTGAAGGACAGGGAGAGAATCTTGTGTTACCAGTTCCTGCTGAGTTTCACTTCAGCCATCGCTCTTAAACTTCAGCACTTCTTAGAAATTCTACCAAGGCATTTTTAAGAAAAACTTCATGACTTGACCTATCCTTATATAAAGGGATGTTGCCAAGAGAGAAAAAGAGAAAAGTGATGATGAAAGCAAAAGGAAGCACTTCCTCCCTCCCACAACCTCCTCTAACACACAATTTTGGTATTGTTCAGCACAGCCTGATCAATGCTGTTCAACGTTGCAACCCAAAGTCTGCCTTCCTGAGGAGAACCAAAGAGCTTTCATCACTGCTTCAGCCCTCAGAATCCCATTTTGTAATGAAAATTAAGAGGGAGAGGGCTCAAAAATTCAGACCAAGGGGGTCTGGATTTTCAGATAACAGCAAAAATTTCCATGCTGTGTCTGAATGAGTTACTGTCCACCAGCTCTGATGGTAGATTAACACCACTGGACATCCTGACCAGGCACAGTACAAGGTGGCAGTTTTTGCTTGAAACACTGAAGATTTGAAATTTAAACATATCCCAGGATTTCCCAGAGTCCTGTCTAGTGCCACATCACCCATACATTCATTGCACAAGCCTTCAGCAATTTTCTGACACCCCAAATTTTCCCCTGACCTGCCCCAGAGCAGCACTGGAAATCACCAATCATCCCTTCTGTGCCACTTCTCCTCTGTGGGCACTTCTTACTTTAAACACTGGAAAAGAATCAGCATCAAAACATTCAAATATTGGCTGGGAGAAGCATGGCAGAGTCCTGACTGCTCCTGCAAAGTGACCAGCAGCACCTAGGCACTGAACCTTGTGCTGGCTGCCCAGCTGCACACCTGGATTCCTGGAGAATTTTATTTTCTTCGTGCAGTAGGCAGAGCCTGACAATTCCCAAGGCTCCTGCACAAGGACAGAAGCTGCCAAACAGAAATCAAATTGCTTTTCCTGTCCTGCTGGGGTGCCAGCAGCAGCAAGGACTGGCTTGTGCAAATATGCCTAAAAGGACACTGTCACGTGTCATTTTGTTGGGCTGAGGGAGCTTCTCTGACATTTCATAATTCATAGCTTAAAACACAGTAATTAATTTTCCTACACCTTCCAAACAGCTCTAATTGTCCTCTTGTGAACATATATCAGTGGGATGCTTGCTTTTTTTTTTCTTTTGTCAGTATGCAGCTCCAAGATACTTGTCTGAGGTAGCTTCCTATAAAAAATGTTTTGATTATTTATTATTAATAAAACCTGAGCTTCTTATTCCAAGATTACCATTTACTTCAAGTTTCCTCAGCTCAACATCAGCCTAAATGAGTTTATTCTGCAGAGGAGGACGAGATCTGAGAGGAGAGGGAGGACTGCTGGTGATGAAGGGATTGTGCTCCATTCACTTCCAACAAAGCCATTTTACAGGCAATATTAATTACCAGGACCTTTGGGAGTGCCACTTTTTAACCTCATATCCTGCCTGTACAAAGGCAGATTTAGATAATGCTTCCAAGGCAGAGTGTGCCTGCAGGATTCCCTCCCATATTTGTAAATGCCCTCAGTGGGGCACAGCTCAGCAGTGACACAGCTCAGGAAATCCTCACCTTCCTTACAGGCAATATTTTATCAACAAGAACTATTCCTTAGGCAGTGACATGTTCATCTGAACACCCTCAGAATTCATTTCCACCCATGCACACACTGAGACAGGGGAGGGATGAAATGTATTCTACATGGAACATGTGCAAGCATTACCAGCTGCCTCTAAAATGCACCAGCCTGATGTCATTGTCCAGCCTCTTGTTCTCAGGACAGACTGAGAACATTTTCAGACAGAAGCCTAAATATCTCTAGCTTTTTTCAGACATTTGGGTTTCCAGAGCTGGAGGTGATCAGTGTGTGCTGAGTTGTGAGACATCCCACACCCTGTTTGTCATCCCAGTCCCAGCACTGGTCACTTACTGGTCCTGTGGTGAACAGACACAGTGTCACTTCGAGCCCCATCTTTGTAGTAGGCCCAGATGGATATTTTGTAGTCAGTGTTCTTCTGCAGGCCAGGCAGGACAGCAGTGGCCACATTTCCAGCCAGGGACAGCTGCAGATGGGAGGCAATGAGTCAGTGCCACTGCCAGGCGTCCCCAGGCTGGCTCATGCCACCCCAGTGCCTGCTCACAGATTGTCTGTGGGCACAAATGAGGGAGCACCAGGCTTTGGGGTCAAAGTTTGGGGTTGCACACGTGTAAGCAAAGACAAAATTCCAGCCCTGAATAATGCAGAGCAGATGCCTGTGCATGGCAGCCCAGTTATAATCAGCACCACCACACAGGGCTGTGACACAAGGCAGTGCCTGCCCAGAGCACAGAATCCCTTTGCTGAGTTTCCAGCTTCAGGGGAGCTCCAGAACCCCTCTGGTCCAGCCCAAATGGAACACATTTGGTCTCACTCATTGCAGGAGAGACTCCATTTAAACTGCTGTTTGATCTCCTGCTGAAAACAGGGGCTTCAGATGGACAAGGGCACCTGGTCCATCCCTGCCCCTCCTGCACTAGCTCTGTTCTGGTCATTCTCCTCTGTGTACTCCTCACTTGGACCTCATCCTTCCCAAAGAGCAGGATCCCAAAAGTATGAGTGCTTCCTAGCACTGAGGAGAAAAGAAAATCCTTCACCTTCTTAAAAGCAATACCTGCAGCTATAAATACTTGAGTATTGTCTTTATCTTATCCACAACATCTTGACATTGGGGGCTGGTGATCCTCTGCAACCCCAGATCTTTTTCTACTGAATTGCTTCTTAGCTATTTGTTCTACATCCTGTATACCTATGGTTAATTATTCCTGCCTAAGCTTAATACTTTCTGCTTGTCCCTATTACATTTCATCCTTGAGGTTTCCCAGAACACTTCTGCAATCTTCCCAGAGCCTGTAGGACTCTTCCCTGCTGCCCCTCCTGCTTCCAGCCCTCGAGGAGGATCAAGGAGGGATCCTGCTGAAATGTTCAGCTGCTGGAGTGCATTTCCCTGCATAGTTTGACACAGCTCTGTGCCACAGGGGCAGGTGAGTTCAGAGCCAGCCCAGCCTCCCCAGAGCTGTGTGTGGGCTCATACCTCCTGAGGCTTCTCTCCACTGGCTGTGCTCCACTTGATCTGATAGACAACCACATCCGAGGCAGCAACAGCTTCCCACTGCAGGCGGAGGCTGCTCCCAGAGAGCTCAGTGACCTTCAGAGCTCGGGGAGGGGGCACCTTCACTGGGGGAGACAAGGAACAGCAGTGCAGTGAGGCTCTGACAGCACCCTGTCACAGCCAAGGTAGGGAGCAGATGGCTGGGGAGCAAAGCATCAACCAAGCAGATGTCTGAGACCAGCCTGTCTGTCGCTTCTGCAGACCCATATGACAACAGTCATCAGGACAGACAGGGGGAAATTATTTTTAGAGCCCTAATTAAGACAGGTTATCTCGTTTATGGAGAGCACACGTATCACATTGGTTTTGTAAAGGGAAGAAGGCTAGGAGGGCTCTCAAGGATGCAGGGATTAGTGATACATCATGCTTTTCTTTATCCTTCCACCTAATTTTGAGCATAACACAGTTGGACATATTCCACACAAAGAACAGCAGCCATCTGGGCTCTGTGCAAGGGTTTTGGCCACAAGCTTCTGGGGACAGTCTTCAAAACACCCAAGTTCAGAGGCACACAAACCAACTTTGTCACCTCTTACTGAGACCAGCAGTATTTCCATTCCTTACTTACAGGTGGTGACATTGCCAGTAATTGGAAAGGAGTCCCCTTCATCATATATAGATCTGACACTGATGAAGTATTGTGTGAGGGAGGACAGAGGTCTCAGGACAGTGGATGTTGCAGTGCCAGGAACTTCCACCTGCAGTGGGGGAGTTGTGTGAGTATTGTAAGAGATAGGCTGAGACACTTGGGCTTGTTCAGCCTGAGGAAAAAGAGACACTTTATTGCAGCCTTTCAGTATTTAAAGGGAGATAGGAACAGACTTTTTAGCAAGGCCTGTTGCTATTGGACAAGGGCTTTTAACTATAAGAGGTAGATTCAGATGAGATATAGGGAAGACTTTTATAACAAAGGTGGTAAAACACTGGCACAGGTTACCCAGAGAGGTGGTGGATGCCCCATCCCTGGAAACATTCAAAGCCAGATTGGATGGGAATCTGAGCAACTTGCTCTGGTTGAACATGTCCCTGTTCACTGCAGGGGAGTTGAACTAGATGATTATGGATGTCCCTTCCAACCCAAACCGTGCTGTGATTCTAGAGGGTACAGCTGCAGAGAGGTCAGCGTGTGGTGATAACCACAGCAAAAATGTCCATTTCAGAGCTAAAACTCTGCCAGCACACAGGCTCTCCCTGCACCATAGAGCTGAAGGAGACCAGGGCATCATCCAGCTCCCCCAGGCCTGAGGACTCACCTGGGCAGCGCTGCCCCCTCTGCCAGACACGTAGGTGAGGTGGTGAGCGCGCACGGCCGGCGCTGCGGGCTCCCAGCTGACCCGCACGGACGCGTGGCTCAGCTCCGAGAAGCTCAGGTACCTGGGGGGGCTCAGGGCCACTGCAAGGACAGTTAGTGACAGCATCCCCAGCCTTCACCAAGGCTGCACCAAGGAAATGCCACCCACTGCCTCCCGCTGCTCTTCAGCTAAGAGGTTCCTTCGCTGTGCAGGACAATATTCCCTTTGTTCACTACCACACGCACATCTGGGGGGTTGTGAAGGGCTGCTGCACATCTGGGTGAGCAAACAGCCAGATGATCGCCTTTCCCCCCGAGACAACAAAGACTCCAAGGAACACCTCTTTCAGGGGTCCTTTGTTACCTGGGGAACACCACTTCTTTCTCAAGAGATCCCCTTGGGGACCAATTTTGGCTTCAGATCCAGCAGAAAAGAGGCAGTGTGTGTGCAGGTCACATGCACACCATGGGAAGCACCTCATTTAACACCTCTCTCCTGCCCTGAGTGTTTAATAACAATTCAGTGAGCAGCAGCAGCAGCACTTACGGGTGGTTTCCTGGATGCTGGCTGGATCACTGGCATCTTCCCCATACATGGCATACACTGCCACAGAATACTCAGTGCTGGGGGACAGCCCCTCCAGCAGCACCTCGGGCTGGGTCACCTTCACCTGCCAACAGAGAGGGGGTTTAGGGTAACCTAGGGCACCTCCCAATGCATTTGACAGCAGGACCTTACAGAGACATGGGCCAAGGACCCTTTGGTTACACTAAGGGGGTATTGCCACTCTAGAGTGCTCTTAGAATCATGGTATCACAGAATATCCCCAGCTGGAAGGAGCTGACAAGGATCATCAGAATTCAAATCCTGCTCCAGAACAGGAAAACCCCAAAATCCCACCATGTACCTGAGAGATGCACAAATTCCCTTTGCCTTCTGTCACCCTGGTGCTGTGACCATTCCCTGGGGAGCCTGTTCAGTGCCCAGCCACCCCCAGGTAAGGAATCCTTTCCTGATATCCCACTAAACCTGCTTTGACACAGCTCCAGCTGTTCCCTCGGGTCCTGTCACTGCTCACACAGAGCAGAGACGGGAGCTGCCCCTCCATTCTCCTCATGATGAAACTGCAGAGCTCTCCCCTCATTCTCCTCTTCTCCGCTCCCTTCCCCACCTGGGCAGGTGCTCTGCAGTGCTCTCTTGCCCTGGGACCCCAAACCTGCTGGGGATGCACAGCACCTCTTCCTGCCCCTGCTCTGCAGAGCCCTGAGTCTGTCACACCCAAATGCTGCTCTGGGTTGGATCAGGGGAGATCCAAGAGCTGTGATCCCGCTTTTCTCAGACCCTTGGGAAGCTCTGGTAGGAGCAGCCAGGCTGCTGCCATCTGCTGCCAACACAGCATGGGCACAGCTCTGCTCCTGCAGAAAGGCACCACGGGGACACTGAGGAGTCTGGAGCACAGTTTATAAGAAGATGGGAACATTTTAATGCTGCTTTTGCAGACATCCCATTGGTCTGGAGCATTGCACTCTTGCTGGGAGTAGGTCATGTAATTGTGGAAATGTTTTAGTATGCTGAAATACAAATTTGAACGTTGGTGTTGCTTCAAGTGTTCTGAATCTTATAAAAATCCAATGATTATGCCCTGAAAGCAGAGTATTAATTGTTCTGTTTTGAAAACCATCCTGCAATTGCCCCTGTTGCTGTGAATTCAAAGGGGGAATTTTATTCAGAGGCAAAAAATTCCTCCCCACTCACTTTGTTTTTCTAAAATTCATATCCTCATATTCATATCCTCAGCCTCTAGTATCCTCAGGTACTCCAGATAAGGCATTAAAATGCACAACAAAGGGTTCTTAGATGTTTTTAAGGACTTTCTATTCATCAGCAGTGTTTTATTCATCTGCAGTGCCATAGGTCTGTTTTCAGATGTCAGCAAAATCCGCCCTAACACATTTTCAATTAACATTTAGAGATACACACAGTCAAGATGCTTATGTTCAACCTCAAGGATGCAGTGATTACACTTGGGGCTGCAGGGATGTGAGCTCAGTGCCTTGGTTTCCAGGGCCCCAGGAGGCAGCCAGATCTCTCCCATGCCTTCATTTCCCACATGAAACCCTCACAGCTATAAATCATTTTGAGACAAACCATTAAAAAATAATCTTTTATGAAAGCTCTTTCTGGCAATAATTCTGATACTTTTTTTTCTTTTGACCACATGATACCAGTTGCCAAAGCTTAGAGCTAGCACTAAACTCAGCCCAGACAAAGAAAAAACAATATTATCACTACTGTCACAAGCTGTACCTCTGTTGTATAGTCCTCTTCTCCATCAGGGGCTGCAGAGCAGAGCACCAGGTAGTGTGTGGCTCCCTGGGCTGCTTTCCAGCTCAGCCTCAGACTGTTGTGGCTCAGCTCAGAGACACGCAGGGAGCGAGGGGAAGACAAAGGCACTAAAGAGAAAAATAAGGCACAAAGATACCTTCAGTATATGGGGTCTGAAACAACTCAAAACCCAGGGGACACCTGGCTTTACAACAGCTACTGCAAGCTGGTGGGCACTCACCCCCTGTCTAACACAGCCTCTGCATTACAGAATAATGCACTTGGAGACCATGGATTTAAAAAAAAAAAAAAAAAAAAAAACAACAGCAAAGAGTTGCAATGTATTTCTAGCAGGGTGTGTTACTGCCACAATCTGCTTTGCAGAAGGAAAGGTGGAAAGGGCCCCTGGAGGTGTCTGGCCCAACCAGCTGCTCAAAGAACAGGTTGCTCAAGGTCTTGTCTGGCTGAGTCCTGAGCATCTCCACAGGTAAAGAGAGCTGAACTTGAGCTGGAAATACACAAGGCAGGCTCCAGTGTGAGATGGTCAGAGAGTGAGCCATGCTCCCCTTCCATCACCTTCCAGCAGCACGGTTCCTGCACTCACGTGTGGAGGTGACGCCCCTGAGCGCGTCCCCCGGGGCGCCGTCGTACACGGGGATCACGGCCACCAGGTACTCCGTGTGGGAGGTCAGGTTGGACAGCTGCAGGGAGGACTCTTCCCCCTCCAGAACCACCTGCAACACAAGGCACGGCTGTCAAGGCAGGGAGGTGCTGCTGCTCTTCAGCAGTGGAATGGCTGAACTGGCCATCCCTGGCCAGTGTGACTTCTCCGTGGCAGATCTGTGCCCAGAAATGTGAAGTCCAGCTGCCCTCTGTGCTTTGTGCTAGATAAAATCTCTCCAAAACAGAGGTGAGAGGCAAAAACGATTCCTGTCCTCTAAGCCTGGGATTTGTGCAGACACTGAGCACAAGACTCTAGTCATTGTCTCACTGAAATCAATGGAAACTCATCCACAATTTGGATTTGCCTTTTTAAATCATATCCATCACAGATGAGTATCCTTGGACAGCTCTCTGTATCTGAGTGTCCTTTTTGAGTCAAAACATATAATCTAGGGAGCAGATAACTAGCTAAGAGAAAAATCAACATCTTCTGTCTTGTCACCCTATTACCTCATCACATTTATACTCATTGTGCACTAATTTAATCTCTGGCTTAACTGATGTCACCTCTCTTTTTGTCCACCCAAGCCTACTTAAATTCCCAGCCATCATCTGGAAGCTGTGGCAGTCTCAGGCCTCTCACCTCTTTGGGGGCCCCACCCTTGGATGGGTAATACACAACCCTGTATTTCTTTGGTGGTCTCAGAGGAGGGCTCCAGGCCAAGTGCATGCTCTTGGAGGTCACAGCAGATATTTTCAGGTCAGTTGGGCTGAGCTGGGGACCTGTGTTCACAGGGGTGTCTTTCACAGCGCTGCCTAGGAATTAAAAACACAGTTATTTTCTTATATTCACACTTCTCATGCCAAACGTACTTTCCAGCTCATAAATATGAGTGACATTTTTCAAATCAAGTTGCAGTCTCGTTCCCTATAGAGTATAGAAACTGTTCCAGACTGCTCTGAAATAAATATTTTAAAACTGGGTGTACAGGGAACATAAATACTCCATAAAGAGCAGGCTGTGCCTTTTGCTGGGTGCTGCAAATAATTCTTCAACACAAGTCTGTGTTCCTCAATCATAAAAATTTGCCAAAATTAACAAGCAAAAATTACTTTGGTTTCTTTTTGGAGAAGCTTTTCTTTCTTCAGCCTAACCTTCACCTTTGTAAAATGTCTAATTATGTCAAATACAAATCAATAAGAATAAATTAATTCATTTATGTGAAAATATGCAGAGCATTAAAATAAAATTGTGTTTGAAATTTAGATGTTCCCATCCTGCATAGGCCAATCTTAGAGCAAAAGGAGATAGAAATATGTGCATGATATTTCTCCTGAGGATCTAAGCTAACATCTGGAGTGGTTCTTCATGCTCTTCAACATGCAAGCTGTTCCTCAGCAAGGAAAGAAATGGCTGCTTGATTTGAACTTGAAAATGCCTTGGAAATCCAGCATTCAAAGTTTAGTGGAGAAAAAAGAAATGTGTTTAGGTGTTTTATCATCTCCTCATCCTACCTCCACATTTACCCCATACCCTTTCCCTAGCATATTTTCATATTAGCTATTCTGCTTTTTCTGCCTCTTTTTGGCAGGAAGAAATTCAGAAAAGCAGATGGTAACAGCACATTTATCACACATATGATAAAGGAAGAGGGAAGGGAAGCCCGTTTTCCCTGTAATGGTAACTGCTGTCATTAGGTGATTTTATCCTCCAAGAGGAAGGGTGATGGCGAGCAGCAGGAAGCTCAGCCCTCACCCAGGAGGTCCCACATCACCTGAGGTTTCCTTGTGGCTCCTGTCCTTGATCCTGGTGCACAGGACCCGTGTGAGTTTGCCCACCAGGGAGCTGAGCAGGGGGAAGTCCAGCACGTTGTACACGGTGAGCTCCAGCGGCTCCGAGGCCACCTGCCTCAGCTCCGCCTCGTCCGCGTTCTTCACCCCTGTGACACAGAGCCCGGCTGAGGAACTGCCCAGACACAGCACAGCAATGCCAGGGATGGATGGGCTCACCACCACCCTGCTCTCCCAACACCCCCAGACACTCCTCTGCTGCCTCAGGGGCCCTGGGCTTTCCTGCAGCAATCACCTCAGCCCAGCTCAGGAAGATTTCCAGCTCAGAACACCTTTAGTGGCATGGAGATAGCCTGGTGAATCTCCCTTCTGTTCTCCTGCCTCCTCACCACCAGCAGGCTTTGCTAGCAGAAAGGTAGATGATATTTTTCAAGTCAAGAGGCAGTTGGCATAAATGGATGAGGGACTGAATGAACAAACAAGCATTTTATATTTATGAGGTGCCAGCACTCCCCACAGAGAGCTTGTTGTTCATCAGAACATCACACTGCATTTCAACAGAGCTGGGATGAGCAAAAAGCAGTTCATTTTTATAACAAAACTTCTCCATCACACAGCATCCTCCATCCCCATCCTTCAGCTCCCCATCCTCATTAACTCTCTGACCAAGCTGACCAAGCTCCTCAGTACAACTCATTTTGCTTCCCAGAGCTAGGTTCAAGGTTCCCTAACACTGTCCAAGGAGGCTCAGCAGCTCTCCTCCCTCCATAAAAGCCACTTACCTGCATAACCCTATGCAATAAACCCTCACTTGTATGTTCCCAGCATAAATTAGCACTTAAACTTTTGGAGATTGCAGTTTTAGGGGAGTTTTTATGTAACTTTATTGCTCATGTATCAGTCTCCAGCAGACCTCTTGTGGTCCTCAAGGCCAGAGCTGCTCAAGGCCATTCTGTGTCTCAGTGTTGATGCCAGACAGTGAAAAGCAGATAATGTTGATATTCAGAGAAATGGGGAGTTGTAAGAGGCAGTAATTATACAGGAGATCTCCATCCAACGTTCTCTTGCCTAACTCCACAGCTGAGAACATTGTTATCATGGCATTGGTCCCTGAGGCTCCCAAAGGTCTTTAGTTGGGAGGTGTGAAATCTCACGTGAATACTTTGTCCAAAAAAAAAAATATCCTTTGAAGACACTGTCTGGGCTAAATAAATGAGTTAATTTTCATCTGAGCCACATGCAATGAGGTCTCACCCACCACCTCAGTTATACAGCCTCAGGATGCTTCTGTGAAAGTTGAGGGAACATAACTTTCAATTTGAAGATGACCAAAAATAGGTCTTGGCTTTGTCCTACAGCTTATCAATGGCTGTAATCTTACCAATGGCAAATATCTCTATGCCCAGGTTTTTCAAGGTCTGAGCAGCCAGGTTGGCATCATCCTGGGATTTCCCATCAGTCAGGAGGATTACCAGCTTCTCAGCCTCCAGCCGGGCACCAGCATCTGGTTTCAGATTCTGCTCCAGGACGTGGGTGAGTGCCAGACCTGGGGAGGGACAGAGATGGAGGTTGTGCCACAGCCTTCCAAAAAACACCCATGCCTTTTTCTGTTTTCCCTGCTCCCCAGTGGACACAGTCCCCATGGAGCACATCATCCATGGGAACAGCTTCCCCCCTGTTTAGAGCCCTGCAAGGTTCAGTTACCTGTGAAGGTGTTGCCACCCTTGTACCGCAGATTCCTCAGGGCCTCCAGCACCTGTTCCCTCGTGGAGAAAGCGCTCAGATCCCACTCTGTGCGGGGGTCACTGCTGTACTGGGACAGCCCTGGGGAGCACAGGAGGTGTGGGCATCGAGCCAGCCCAGGGGAGCTGCAGGAGCCCCACTCTGGGTACCAGTGTCAGGACTGGCAGGGAGGATGACACAAAATAATGACAGGGGCTGGGGGTGAGCAGATGGGGCTTCTAACTCCACTTCTCTGTATGGTACTAAATAGCATGAAGTTCAGCCAGGGGGGTTTAGGCTAGATATAGGGAAAAGGTTCTTCCCCCAGAGGGTGGTGGGGCACTGAACACATTCCCCAGGGCAGTGGTCACAGCTCCAGGCCTCACAGAGCTCAAAGTATATTTGGACAATGATCTCAGGAACCGGGTGGGATCCTTGGGGTGTTCTGTGCAGGGCCAGGACTTGGACCCAATGATCCTCGTGGGTGCCTCCCAAATCAGGATATTCCACAATTCTATGATTCTACAGTCCTGACATGCTAGCAGCAAAGTGATGCCCACGGAGTACAGGGGTACGCACCCATGTCATGATGATCAGAGGTGTTTGATAAAGTTAATCTGGGTCAAACAATCAGCTGCAAGGCTGAGAAGGATTTACACCATCCTATTTCATGTACAGCCTGGCTGTCAGCATCACTCAGAGCTGGAAGCAGCCCCATTCCCTGCTGAACTCACAGCAGCCCCAGTGGGGCATTGCCACTGCACCCAGTGCTGAGTGGTGGCTGAGCACCTCATCAGAGATGGCAGCAAATCCCAAAAGTATCTCAGCATCACCCCTCAACCTAGGGCTGCCCAAAGACAGCGCTTCTGTTCACTGTGCAGGTATTTTTCACAGCCACTAGAGGCCAGAGCTTGCTGCCAGATGGGAAAAGCTTCCAAGAGCAGCTCTAGGATGCCATCCTAAAGAGAAAAACAGCTCCCAAGAGGAGCACATAACCACAGGGACAAGAGGCCAAGGCCCCTTCAGACATCAACATCCCAAGGTCAGGAAACAGGAGCATGTCCTACCTACTCTTATCTTGTCTTCTGCAATGCTGAATGGGGAAATCAAATTGCTCAGGAACTCCTTAATGAGCTTGAAATTGTTGCGCCCGATGCTCCAGGACCCATCCACAAGCAGGACAATATCAATCATTGCAGGGGTGTCACACTGAAACTGGGAGCCTGCAAAAGGGTTGATGATGAGAGAAGCAATTGTAAGGAGGAAAACCTGCTTCAGTTGAAAGATAAAAAGCAAATCTGCTGTGCAAGGCCTTGTCTGGGTGGTGGAATGGACCATCTGCCAGTCTGGCACATGCCAGCATCCTGTGAAAACCACGGAGACAAGGATAACCCATCTCAGCACCTTGAAATGGAGTGGTGTGCAGCTGCACCTCTGCAAAGAGGGGGTTAAACCTGTCAGGAAGAGTGTGCTAACCCAAGCACTGCTCTCTGCAAGCTGTCAGCTCCTTTCCATCTCTGCCTCAGCCCAGTGCTTCCTTTTATCTAGCCTAAGTCTCCAAGAATTGCAGGTGATTGCTTAATTCCATTCCATCACGAGATCCCCTGGGGGCTACAATTATTTCATGGCTTAATATTAAAACCTGCTGGCACCATGGATACTCCAGCTCTGCCTTCCTCCCCACCCCAGGCCTTCAGCTCAGCAGAGGATAAGATAAGGCATGTTGCTAATTGAATGCATCTTCCTTGAGTATTTCTCAGATGGGGAATTTTCCATTTTGGTGGAGGGGAAACAGATGATCCCATTAAGATTTATCAGGCTCCAAGGAGATATGTCTCCTGTCACAGACATGGATTTCTGCTGGGCCAAAGGGGATGCTCTGGTCCATCCCATTCCCATCACTTCAGCAGAGCTGGGAGCCACCAAAATCTCAACTGAATCAGAAGGATTCTCATGGATCAGTTATCTGTGAAACACAAAGAACAAGCCCGAAGGAGGAGCAGGCTGGGTAACAAGCACCCCTGGTGCTTGGAAAGGAAACACCTTGGAAAGGTCCATGGCTGGGGGTGCTCTGCTGGAGAACACAAATGCTCACATGAATCTGCCAGAAGCAGGGGGAGATGACAACATGAAGAGAGAATGGTGCCAAATCAATTAAAATCAATAAATTAAATCATCTGGAAGGAATTTTTGGCCTAACTCCAGCTTTCCTGAGAATTCATGTTGTTCTACAGAACTCCAGATTTCTCCAGTGGGCTCTGACAGCTCCCAAAGCATGACCTAGTGATTGGAAGCACAACCAGCAGCAGTGTAGTCTGGGGGGGCAGAGGGTGGGCTGGAAAGCTTGAATTCAATGAGTGTTAGGGAAAATAGCAGGAAAGAAGGAGCAAGACATGTTTGAATCCTCTCACCTCGCCTCAGTGAATCCTTTGGGGGTTTTTCCTTTCCTGGAGACTCTTGCTCCGCGTTTGCAGCAGTGTGTGGGGATGATTTTGGGGTTGTTGATGTTGTTTCTGTCACACTGGCCTCCACACTGGGTTGGTTTCTTGTTTCACCTGAGCTCTTTGGCTGAATCCCCTTCTGCCTTTTCTTTTCAGCTCTGTCCTTTGCTGTGCTCCAAAGAGAAAAATCCCATTGTCCCTAACTGTGTTATGCCCATGCAACCCCACTCCTCAGCTGATTTCAGCCACATTTGGCATAGGTGTAGGGGGTTCAGAGAGGGTAAAATTCCTACAAGTTTATGGAAACAGGTGGATAGACTGACACCACTTCATTCATACCTGTCTGAGAGGGCTGCATGTGTACTCAGGAGCTAATGTTAAAAATGGATCACACCAGCAAATTTGTCCTTCCCATTATCTTTGATGATGAAAAACAATGAATATTTATAAAATATATGCCAGGGAAAACATCTCATGGCACCTCATACCCAGTTGCTCTCCAGAGCTCAGCAATCTATGACTTGCAAACACCCTGAGCTAGTGCAGGACTTTTTGGATAATGGCCCTGATGGATCTTTCCTCCACCAACAGGTGTAATTCCCTTTTGAGCTCATGGAAACATGAGACTCTGTAGTTACACACAGTCCTCAGCCAGGGAGGTTGAGGAAATCCTTCTTGTAGAGCACCTGCAGCCAGCCTGAGACATGGAGCTTAGGGGAAAAAGCACCATCAGTCCCAGTGCTTAGGGAGCAGCTTGTTCTCAAAGGATCCACATTCAGCTGAAGGATAAGTTCGCATCTGGTGAATTTGCATACCTGGATGTGTGTTTTCAGCTTGGCTGGAATGAGGGCAAAATATTTTTATGTGGTTTACTGTGTTTCTGTAGCTAAGAATTGTATGCAAAGGATGAGACCAGGCTAGCAAGATTCTCTGAAAGGATATCTCAGGTAAAGGGAAATTGCAGGGAGAAAACGGGAATGGTTTTAGGGACAGCTGAATGCTCCAGCCGTGGTAGCATGGTGGTGGCTCAAAATCAATCCTGTGTGACTCCAGGATGGTGAGAGCACCCACCTGTCTGTGACAGGGCAGTGTCCAGGGCTGGGGGGGTGGCCTCTGCCACCCCACTGTGCTCAGCTGCCGAGCTCCCCGAGGAGGTGAGGTTCTTTCCTGATGCAGCTCCTGCGTTCCTTCGGTTATTTCTAGTCTGGGATGCATTTTTGAGTTCCTCTACTGTAGGAAGACCAAAAACAGAGAAATTGCCCATCTAGAGAGGCCTGTCAGCCTCCCTCATCCCCTGGGTCTTCCCCATCTCCCTTTCTAATCTCCAACCAAAACAGTACCAGGCTCTGTGATTGCCAAACACTGCAGGGTATGTGCCACAGGATGGGCTCTGAGCAGCCACGTCCCCTAGAGTCTCAGGAGCTCTAAGTGGTAAAATTTAGCCCTCTCCACTTACTCACAAATTTCCTCTTGGCAAACAGAGCTTCCTGGGAGCCATTGAGCACGTAGACCTGCAGGGTGTATTCCTTGGTGGGGCTCAGCCCTCCCACTGTGGCTTTGGGAGTCTTGGTTTTCAGCATGACTTCTTGCTCCGAGTCCCCTGAGGTGGGATGAAGCCACAGTTCAGAGCATGTCAGAGCTTAAATTTAAGCTGACAATAGCAAAAGCAGCACTGAAATGCAGGGAATGTCTGCCTAGGGACCACAGTCAGCTCCTATTTATGCTTTAAATTTTGAGGAGCTCTGATTTTTACTCCTTTTCTCAATGTAGAGTTGGGAAGATTGAGGTGTTTTTTTAAAATCCCTGGTACGTGCTCGAATTAGAAAATTACTTCCCACCCAGTATTAGTGCAACCCTTACCAGCTTCCCAAGGAGTTGTTGAGTGAAAAGCTGGTGTTCAGAGTGTGAAGACTGGCAACTGCTTATGAAAACACCCAACTGGTTGAGGTCAGATGTGACAGAATGAGGAAGTGACTCGGTGTCTGGAGGTCACCACTGGCACTTGGACTCACTGATCCCAGCTGTGCTGCCTCTGCCCCCTCTGACTCCAAGGGCAGCTGCTGCCTGCAGGGCACAGCTCATTTCTGGGGCTGGCACTGCTTCCAGACCCTCCACAGCCACGTCCCAGGCTGTTGGCCCCTGTCCTGGGGCTGGGATGGTTGAGCAGCCAAGAGCTGGGGGGTTTCTGTGTTGGCAGGGCAGTGAGCAGAGGGAGCAAGGCAGTGATTGCTGCCCAAAAACAGGCACAGCAGCTCCCTAAACCCCTCTGACTAGGAAAGGTCTGCAGGCTTTCAGTGATGCAGATGGATGTGTTTCTGACCCAGCCATCGCTGTGTTCCTGCCTAGGGCTGGAAACTCCCCAGCCTAGGAGGGAAAGCCTTAGGCATGTGCTGGGAGCGCCACTGGGAATTCCCTGCGTTCCTGGGATGCTCATCAATCTCTGCTGAGCTGAGGCTCTGGGGAGGAGCGGGGCAGGGAAGGAATGAGAAACCTCCAGCTCCATCCAGCCTGGGAAACAGGTGGGGGCTGAGCTAAAACCGGTGGGTGATCACAGGAGCTGCCGCCCGCACTCCTGCCCCTTTTCCGGCTCCCTGGGACAGCGACTGGGAACAGAAGGAACCGGATGCCAGCCACGGCTAAGGATGCCTCCAGCCACGGCTAAGGATGCCTCCAGACCCTCCTCCCCCCGAGGGACATCGTGTCCTTCCAACACCACCAGGTTCAACATCTGAAATCAGGGAGTAGGGGTAGGGAGGCAGAGGGATGAGCCCACCCGCACCAATAGGTCAAACACTTCCCATGGCATGTCCCTGCAGGTGCTGGCAGAGCTGGGAGCTCCCACAGGAGAGCCAGGCAATGAACCTATTTCACTTTTGTCTCACAGAGTCCCAAAGAACAGCATTTCTGGCTAAACCTTTCCCCAGGATGAAGAGAGCTGAATTTCAGCTTTTTCCTGTGAATGAGTGATGAAGGGACTGTGCCTGTGTTGGGTGGCACTACAGACTGCTCCTGTAGTGGCCAGAAAGGCTCCTTGTCAATGCTGCAATGTACAACCCAGTGACACCAACACTTGGAACCAGAACAGGCTGTGGATAATTCCCTCTGCCTTGTTTCTATTCCCTTAAGGTCTAAATAAAGCTCATACTTGGGTCCTGTTGTGCTCCAGGCAGAAGGTGGAGCTCAGTCCCTCTGTCACACACCAACCTCTGCTGGCACTCATGCCCAGGGTGTCGGCACGTACCTGCCATGGGCTTTACCCGAACTTTGTAGCCACTGATGTTCCCTTCAGACTCTTTCCACTTCATCTGGAGCCTGTCTTCTGCAAGGACAGTGAGTTTCAGCCGGCCTGACCCTGGGGAGGAGGAGATGTGTCCATGCTGTTATGGGTGCAATTCCTCCACCAAACCCACATGTGCTGTCTCCTCTAAGGGCTGTAGTACAAAGGCAACCTTCCCCACCCCAGGCAGGTCCTCAGCATCTCCTGGGGCTGCATTGCAGGTCTGGAGCCTCCTGTGCAAAGGGGAGTTTCTCAGGTGTTCATTTTATACCCCTACAGAAAGGTGGAGTGGCCTCCCCAGAGCTGGGGGCTTCCTCTGAACCTTTCATGTCTTGAAGAGATTTCATGCTGAATGTTTTTACAGCGAGTGTGTTCAGAGCAAACATGCAAAATGGGAGGGCAGCAAACAGATAAATGGGCTCAGCAAGGCTCTCCAACAGGCTTGGGCTGCTGAGAAATACAGAAATTCCCCAGGTGAGGGATCCCACACTTTGCAGAATGATCCTTTCAGAGTAGCTCCAAGGACCAGCTGGGTTTAGGAAGAAGAAAAAAGAAAAGAAAAAAGAAAAAAAAAAGAAAGAAAGCCTGATAAAGTGTAAATAACAGGTCCTGGCAGAACCATAACTCATGGGTACCAGCTTGTATCAGTTTGCTGCAGACTAAATGACAATTCCTGAGGAAAAAAAATAGTATCAGACAAGGATGTAAAGAGAAGAAAGAGCACATTCCTTTATCATCTCCAGATCTCACAGCTATCTGTTAAGCCCAGCTAGATGTCTGAGCTCATGTGTCACTCCTTGAATCACTGATTCCTGTCACACAAATGTCACCATATGAAACTTTTTCACTTGGCTGGATGCAGGATGGCAACTCGGCAGATTTCTCTCCTCTCCTTCTGACACTGTGCCCAGAGCTGCCTTTCCAGCAGGATGCCCTAATTTGCAGTGAGTGAGCACACTATAAACATCTGCACCCAAGTGCTCCCCCTCATTTGCAGATGTTACAAATCTCTTTCCCTTTACAATTACTCACAAAAAATAAATCTTAAATTGACCTGGAGTTTCTGCTCAGTGCTGCCAAACTCTCACCCAGGGCTCCTCAGCTCTCTAGTCTGGTTTTGCATGATGCCCAGACACCTCCTGACATCCCTGCTGTGATGTCACCACCCAGGAAAGCAGTGAGAGCTGGCAGTGAGCTTCCTGCTTGTCTCAGCCCAACATCTGTGCCTTAACCTTTCCTTGCAGAGACTTCCTGCAGGCTGCCCAACAAGCAGATAACTATTTTGGGGAAACAAAGCTCAGATTCACATCTCACCCCAGGCAAATCTGAAGAGGAAGAAAGAAAACAGGGGAAAGAGGGGTGAAGGGCAAAAAGCAAATCCCAAAATCATGCCTAAGAGAAATGGTAAAAGATCATGGAACAATGAGGGGAATTCATAGTTAGATTAAACATGGAGCTGTCTTCTTTTGGCCAAGTGTGGTCCAGCTCCTTGGGCATCACTCTAGGAGCCCAGAAGCTAAAAAGACAAGAATGTCCCCAGACAGACCACAAAGGACATCATCCTCTAAAGCACCATTATGTGCTGGATGCAAATGATCCCCAGTGCCATGAAAGCTCCACTGTTTCCTTGCCCTGTGTTAGATGTGCACTATTTGATGCTGTAACCTTGCTCTCCAGCTCACAGGGAGTTAAGCCCAGGCTTAACTGCAGAAGTCTGGAAGGTACACGGCGGGGAGACACATCTGTCCCACCCTGCAGAGCCAGCAGCTCTCTAAAAACCTTTGTGCTCTTCCACAGAGTGTTCAAACATAACATTAAGGTGGTTCTTCCACATCAGAAAGGCTGTGCTGAGGTGCTGGAGGCATTTTCTGGTCACTCTGGGAAGCAGTGTGATACAGGAGGAATCACCTCATGCTTTCTCAGCCAGATGTTGCACCACATCTCAGCACAAACCCCCAAAGCAGGGAAGTGCAGTGACTAAAGAAGCAACACCCTTTTTCTTCCTATTTCTCAGGCTCCCACAGGTCACATAAGCCCCTCATTGCTTGCACAGGCTGAAATGCATCCCTGATGCAAGGGAGTGGCTGAACTGCTGCCAGAGATGAGGACAGCCTGGCGGGGTGGGGAGGGATCGAGGGGCTCTCCCCAGATGGGCCCCCTGACCCCTCATTGCTCTTCATGCCTGGGAAAGGCTGCTTGGAGCTGCAGCAGCAGACAGCAGAGCACAGCAGCCCCCTGGAATCCTGACTGGCTTTGGGAATGCCCCTGACAGTGGTGCCACTGCCAATGGGAAGGGCTGGGCTATCCCAGGGGACGGACAAACCATGGGGAACAGCCCCACAAGGGCAGGGGGGTCCTTACCTTGGCCCACTCGTCCCCAGACATGGTTCACCACAGGCAGGCAGGCAAGAAAGAACCAAGTGTGAATCAGCATTGTGACCAGGACCTACAAAATGGCAAATGTCAGGAAGGAGAAGTAAAGGTTGTATTTCACATCAAAATCCAGGTTTTTTCTGTCCTCATTTAAGGCACCACAAGCTCCAGGCATCATTGATGGCACTGAAAGAGTGGGTGGAAAAGAACACACGGATTTTCCTGCAATCTCTACACATTATTTGATCATTTTGGTCTCTCTATTATAGCTGTTCAAACTAAACTGTGTTTATAAAGCTGGTGGGAAACACTCCTCTCCTCCTGACGGGCCTGGGCTGGGCACTATTCTCTGGGCAGGACAATCTCAGCAGTGGAACTCACAGTGAAGGATTCTGCTCTGGTCCTGAGAATCAACAACACTGGCAAATGATTGGACAGTTAAATTCTAGAATAACTTCTGATTGAAGCTGTACAGAAGTGATTTGTTCTGATTATCATGGCCACAATCATTACAGGTATGATATATACATATATCATATGATAGACACATATATCATATACAGCACATTCCTCATGTCCCTGGGATGCACACACCAATCACAAGGGGAAAAGCACAGAGAGGAGCACTCTGTGGCAGCCAGGCTCCTCAAACCACACATTTAATGACATCTATGAATGCTGTGATAAAGCAATTTTACAGCAGGAGGGATCCACAGACCCAGTTTGTATGTGAACTGTTTACAAAGAAGGGGTTTATTTGACTCAGAAATAACCTCTGCAGCATGGCCAAAGCTGACTGCCAGCCTCAGCCCATGGACCTTGAGCACCCAGAGTTGGCTTTGCCAGCCTGGATTTCAGTGCTATTCAGTTTGGGTCAGAGGTTTCAGGTCAGCAGAAAACCACCCTGATGGGAGCAGTGCCACCCCCTCATCTGGGTCTCAGCAAACCAGGTTTGAAGCTCATGTTGTTGGCCTTTTGTCATCTCTGTGCTCCACATTTCAGCCTCACTGCTTCTGGCAGACTCAGCCCCTGCACCCATTCCCTCCTGCAGTGACATTTCACTTCTGTTCACCTTGATGGACAGGTATGTGGAGGCTCCTGGCAAATGCCTGTTTCCCTTCAAACACAGCAGCTTTGTAGCTATTTCAAGGAAAAATAAATATGCACGTGAGTGACCCAGGCATGATCTGTTTAAATCAGATCTAAATTGCTGGAAGAATGGATGGAAAAACATGCAAGTTGTAACAGGGAGTTGTTAACCACCCTTCTCTGTCTGTGATTTTTTTTTGATTGAAGATGAATGGAACAACTGCAGTGTAACTGAAGCCTTTAGCCATGGGAAACACTTGCTTTATTTTTACAGCTAATAAAATGAGGTCATTGTTTATAAAAAACAGCAAACAATTTATAGGTGGGTTTCAGGACTCTGACTGTCATCTCCAGGAAAGCAGAGCCTGCTCTGGCTGCATAGGTGGGCCAAACAGCAGCAAAAAGTCAGCATTTTTCAAATTCCTCGAACTAAAATTTCATTTTGGCCATTTTGCAATGCCACCAAACTGCTCTTGGTTTCCTTGAAACTTCTGTGCAACTCTGCTGACAAACAGGATGCCAAACTCTGGAAAAAGCTCTGGATTGTGTGTGATCTTTTCATGTTAACCAGGATTATATAGGATTTGAAGTCCAGAAAAATAAACTCCTCCAGCCTGCACTGATCTGGGCTCAGTGTAGGCTCTGGTTCAGGCAGGAGCTTCCACCTTGTGCTATCAGTAAGGATGAGTTCAACATTGTCATAGAATCACAAACTGGTGATTAAAATTCATTCCATCCCCCTGCCAGGATGGGCAGGGACACACCTCCCACTATCCCAGGCTGCTCCAAGCCCTGTCCAACCTCAGACACTTCCAGGGATGGGCAGCCACAGTTTCTCTGGACACTCTGTGCCAGGGCCTCCCAACCCTCCCAGTAAGCCTGGTTTTAACCCAGACTGGGCACAGTTAGACCCCAGGGTGTCGATCTTCTCTGTAACTTTAAAGCAAGAAACAGGGACTTCATCTCTTCTGCCATCTCAGAGACAAACACATCACCATTCTGCCTCTTCTCCAACATTATTTTCCTATCTGTAAATCAGGAATAACAAATGCACCTGTCTCAAGAGGTGGAAGATACACATCTGGAGAAGCTCCCTCTCCCCAGCTCACCTTCCACATCCCAAGCCCCAGCTCCAGGACTCTGTGCTCCCTCCCCATCCATTTCTGCCATCAATGGTGTCACCAGCCAGCCAGGCTGAGTGTGGGCCCTGGGACTGAGGGGACCACAGTGACAGCAGCCTGCTGGCAGGCAGGGAGCCCCCAGCACGCTGATGCCTCTCTCCTGTTACTCACCCCCAGGGAAGGAATGTGGAGACAGCAGCACATGGAGCAAGTGGTGAGTATTTCCAGAGCCTGGAAAATAGAGGTCTGTTGGGAACACACCACTTTCCACTTGCTCCAGCCATGTACTCAGAGGAGATTTGGGGGTTAAGGCAGACAGAGATCCCCTTTTTTGTACAGGAAATTTTACAACTAGTCACTTTAGTTAAAGAGAAAAAAAAATGTTTGCAACATTTCTAAATCAGCAGGACTAAAGGTGAGGATTTGGAGGCACTGTGAGTTATTTCCATCTTCCACAGTCACAGTTTGAGGACATTTCCTCATGCTAGAGGTCATCACTGTCTCTGCACAGAAGTGCTGGCAGAAGCAATGTCACCTCGTGTCCCTCTCACTGCTGGACACAGAGCAGTGCAGGGACAGCCCTGCACAAGAGACAGGGACCTGCCTGAGTGCCAGCTGCAGGGAATAAATCTGTCCCAAATTCTCCGAGTGCTTTGCTGGTTAAAGAACCTAAAACAGACTAAAAAACACGAATTCATCAACCCCTTTCTGTTTTTTCCTGGAAAGTTCTTCTGCTTCAGTTCCACTATTGAACCAAAGGTCTGAAATATCACAGCACCAGACCAAAAAAAAGTCAGGAGAAAGTTGCACTTCTAGGCTGAGCTTTTGCAACTCCCCCAGCCCATCAGGCTGAACCCACCCACACCTCCAGGTGGGAAAAACCCACATAGGTAACAACAAACCCATCCAAGCACCCTCTGGCATCAGTATCCTGCAGTTTTGTACCATCAACCCCAAAACAGAAGGAAAAAACAAATCGAACCAACAAGCAAAGTGCGTTTCTCACAGTCACAGCCCTGAGGAGTTGCCAGGGCAGTGCTGGCAGTGTTTAGACTGTCAGGGAATGTTTCCTGCAGCCACTTCACCATAAAGGATGGGACCTGTCACCCTGCCAGGCACCAGCAGTGCTGCCCCAAGCTTCCCAGAGAGCAAAACCCCGCAGAAATTCCCTAACGGGGATACCCACACATGCCCCAACACAGCAGAGCCCCTCCTCGGCATCCCTGCAATCCCAGCCCGAAGGGGAACGGGGCACAGACCTCTCGCAGCGGCTTTCCCTGGGTTCAGCCGGGACGGCTCCAGCTACATTCTGAAATTGTGGGACGAGCTGCCCTGGCGCCTCGTCTGCTCCCCGGCGTGATTAAAGATTTCAATTCCCAGGCGTCAGGAGGGAGAAGGAAGGGGAGGGAGAGGGATGGGATTCCCCCACCTCCCCTGCACAGGCACGGCTTGGCCCCGTGGCGCGGCCAAATAAAGCGTGAAAAGCGAGAGCTGCTCCTATGGGCAGGAGCGAACCGCTCTATGGGGCTTTGCGAATGAAAGAAAATAAAATCTCTGTCTGGGAGGCTGCACGCTGATTTCCTAGAAGGCAGCAACAAGTGCTGGATCCCGCCCAGCCTGGGATTGCCCGGGATGGAGTCAGCCCAGCCTTACATCCCACCGAAAACTGCCCGGGATGGAGTCAGCCCAGCCTCACTCACATCCCACCGAAGAGCTGTGAGAGCCCTGCCTGTGCACTGAAGGGAGCTGCGTTCCATTTGCTGAAGGAAATTAAGCACATCTGTAAGTTTTTGAAATTAGGCACATCTGTAAATTTTTGAGATTAAGCACATCTGGAAGTTTTGCAGGCTGAATCACGAACTGGTGCTGCAGAATCCAGCCCCGAGCTCCTGCGGGAGGGATTCCCAGCACCGGGAGCACCTGGGACACACACCCTGCTCCCTGCCAAAACTTTTTCTCTTTTGAGACTTTGTCCTCATTGCCAGGAGGGAATGACTGACAGGAGGGAATGACATTTCTCTTTACAGAGGCCAGATTTTCAGCTGCATCTGCAGAGGCTGTCAGCATCAGTCTCCCATCACTGCTGACGTTTCAGACACTTGCATTGCCATTCAGCAGGAAACATGGATACCTTTGGAAGTGCTGAGTTAAATGGGGAAAAAAATCATAGTTTTCAAAATAGTTTGCACATTAGACAAACATTTGTTAGCTCTTTGCAGTTTTGTTTTATAATCTTTATAATCTTAAGTAGTTAATACCACCAAAATATACAGACTGAAGGAACACCATAAGGAAGCACTTAAATAATAGAATTACAGAAGGATTTGGGTTGGAAGGGACATAACAGAGCATGTGATTCCAACCTCTGCATGGACAAGAACTCCTTCCACTATCTCAGGTTACTCCAAGCCCCATCCAACCCAGCCTTGAACACTTCCAGGGATGGGGCAGCCACAGCTTCCCTGGGAAAAAAAAAGTGGGCAACAAATCTTAATAAAACAAAGCACAGAGCATTTTGTACCCCAGGAAGAAAGGGTTATCACTGCCCTATGTGTAAATACCACAAATTACTTATTCTGTAATTCCTACTGGGCTTCTGATGCTGCTCAGAGCTGCTACAGTTTTCTTTAAAAGTAGAAGGAGAGAAAGAAATGAGCAGTTATCTCCTGTGCTTTCAAGGAATTCAGATCCAGAATTAAAAATTCCTTCTTTGACACAGAAAAATCTGGAGCTGTTTACAGTGCTTGTGTTCAGGGTATTGTTTCCTGACCTGCCTTTCCCAAGGTGCTCACACCATGCTTAAAAATCTTCTAAATTTGACCTTAGTG
The DNA here is from genome assembly GCA_013397375.1 of Toxostoma redivivum. NCBI lineage: Eukaryota > Metazoa > Chordata > Aves > Passeriformes > Mimidae > Toxostoma > Toxostoma redivivum. The sequence continues at coordinate 124,526 of VXBI01007053.1, read as the reverse complement.
AGAGCCAAGCACCCTGGGCTAAACCTTTGGGACATCACAGGCACTCAAACTCTCCCTAAAGAGAATTTAAAAAGCAAAAAAGCAGATGGAGGTTGCTGAACTCGTGCATTGAATGCTACAAATAACAACTATGAGTTTATTGACAAATGGCTGAGGAGATGGTCTGGTTCCACTTAGGGGCTGGAAGGACCCCAATTATCAATGCAAACATCTTGCCTGGACCCTGTTCCAGGAATTATGTGCTCCAAGTTTTCCCATTACCTCAGCACCAGCACTGGGGGAGCAGAAATCTCTTTATACCAAGGCAAAAAATAAGGCAACCAGCAATACAGCAATACCTGATACATAGCTGACACCAGATTCTCCAAGAAAGTCAACCCCATTTTAACACAAATCAAAATTACTATTTTTGGCCTTTTTGGGATTTTTTTTAAGGCTTGGTTTGTGGCCAAAGGAGCTGCACTGAGGACTCTGCCCTAAGCAGGAGTGCTGGCAATCTTCCTGTCTGTGCACAGCAAGGCAGGCTAATCACAAACAGGATGCTCTGTGAACTGGAAAGAAGGAAAACTCCCTAATTTCTTGTTATTACCTGTTTCTCTATATTTGGTTCACTTTCAGGGTAGTTTGCAAGGAATATTTTGCACTGGCTGCAAATACAGCCAGCCTACAAGCAGCAGGGGACAGGGGCTGGATTTTGGTGGCTTTCACCCGTTTTTGTTCCTTCCCAGAGCCAGATGCAGACTAGGACACATTTCCTTTTGGGCACTCTCTGGTTTTGGCCCCTCCTTTACCCACTGCCCCCCACTAAGTTGGTAGCACCTGCTTCCTTGCTGAGGTGAAGCTAATTAGTTAAATTAAGCATTATTAAGGGGTGGGGGCACAAAAATCATAATCATGGAAGTGTCACCTTTTCAAGAAACAGCTGGGAACAGCAACCAGCCCTGGCTAAGCCAGGAAAGTAGCAGGAGCCTTAGACTTTACAAGAAGCACACATTCCTGTATTCATTTCCTTATTTTCTTGACAGAGCCAGTGGCACAGCTTATGGGGCCATCTGGAGAGCACATTGTGTTCTCAGAAGAGTGCACAGACAGCTCAGGGCAGCTCAGACAGACTCACTTGGTATAAACTTCTTGCTGCTTACCAGCTTTGCCACCTGCCTCACAGCCTGGCTGCTGAAGGGCTTGCTCCAAGGTGGGGTTCATTAAGTGCTGAATTCTCACACTGGCCCTAAAAAGGAGCTGCAAGAGCTTAGACATTCGAAGAGTTGAGACAAATATTTCAAGAGCAGAAAAATCCAAGATTTGTCCATTAGAATGTATTTATTTGAAAATACATCAAAATGCCTGGGTAACACATCACAGTGAATGGTCGAGCTTGGTCCCTCCCCACAGTCCATCCCTGCCAAGTGGAGAGTCCTGCCTTCCCAAGCAGCAGTGGGATGAGATCCTTGCCTCATTCAATGGCTTCCATGACTTCCATCACCAGAGTCCGTGGTCCTGTCATGATGAGGCTGCTGATGGTCTGATAATCCAGATGCAAAACATACACCCCATTCACTGAGAAAACAAACTGGCACACCTGCAAGAGAGGAGGGACAGGTTACCTCCAGTCCCACAGCACCTCCTGCCTGGGAATAACTGGAACCAGGGGCTGTGGTGCAAATAACTTGTGCCAAAAATCCTGGAAACCCTCAAGCATCACCACCCCATAGCTACACCAATAATCACAGTGCTGCAATCACTGTGTCATAAAAACAGGACCAAAGGGATTTAGGCTGTGAGCTAACAGAGGAAAAAAAGACTCATTTAGGAGCAGTGGCTCATTTCACAGATGGAAATGAAGCACAATATTAACATCCAGCAATTTGGTGGCAAATGAGATTAGGTAAGGAGAAATTAACTGGGCTCTTGTGTAAATTAAACAAATTCATCCATCCCCTTCCAATCCTGCCTGAAGCAAACAAGGAGTCACTCTGCCTCTGAAGAATCCCATTATTTCAAATATTCTTGTGACTTTAGACTTATAGCAGCTTTTAGAAATTACTCCCTCGCTTCTGGGGTTTCTGTAGGGAACCGAGAAACTCAACACTTCTCTCATTCATGCCTAAGACTTCACACCAAACTCACATGCTGGGGCCTAAAGTGAGTTACAAGCTTTAAGTTCATTTCTCCTGAGCTGGAAATACTGGAAGTTGCTTGATTAGTCAAATCAAGGCATCAATTTAATATTATTACGTTTTTGTGTACATGGAAAACAGCTCCATGCAGAAGTCCATGGCTAATAGCAGGGAAACAAAATGCTCAGGAGCTGAGCATTTCAGGAACTGTGAGAGCAGGTGATTCAGGACAAACCTCTGCTCCTCCCCTGCCTCCCTGAGGTTATATAAGATACTGGAACTGAGCTAGGAATTCTCTGCTTTGTTTTAGTAGCTCAAACAGCTTTGTAAGTTCCAAGATCTGGCACGGGGATGGGTTTTTTTGACAGTTTTTGGGTGCCCACAGCCCCTGTGCTGCCTTGGAAAAGGCAAATCCTCCACTCTGTCACCACACAAAGGGCACTCTGCCTGCAGAGAGCATTCCTCCCTCCACCTCTCCCAGAGCTCCATGTGCCCATTCCATCAGTCTGATCCCAGGGCAGGAGGTAGGACTATCATGGAGGATGTGTTCTCCCCAAAAAGCTCAAACAGGACACAAATTTATTCTCCATGAGGAAGAGGTACCTTCATCCCTGCAGCAGCAGCAGGTCCTCCTGGGTCCACTGCCTGGATGTGGCAAGGTCTTCCCCCTCGAACCACAAACCCCCAGCCCACTGCATCCCCCACAATCTGCAAGGAAAACAAAAGGGGTTTAAGAATCAAGTAATGGGCTGGAGAGAGGAGATGCAACAGCTCCTAGAGAGACAGAGAGCTCATGATCCAAACCTATTATGGGTGGGAGAGAAAGGGCTTGCACCAGGTGAGATCCAGAACTGATTAAATGCTCTCTGCAAAGCTGCTTTCTGATTAATTCCCTGTCAGCCTGTGCAGGAAAGAGCCTCACAGGCAGCATCAAGCTGAAGTGCCAGACATGCACCACGAGCATGCTTGAGAACATTCCCAGAGCACACAGAGCCTTTTCCTGGGCACAGCAGAGCATTTCCTGGGGGAAGGGGCTGCTCTTGCCTTGCCCCATGCCAATGTCAGCCTGCCAGAGCAGTTTGCTGTGACACTGCGGCCCTCTGAAGTGCCCAAAAGAGAAAAGGAATTCCCAAGGGACTTTGCACATCACCTATATAAATAAATAACAGCAACTGCAGAGCTAAGCAGGAGGAAATGAGCCATGAAAGACCCAAGCTGGCAGAGTTGAAGGGCAGGGCAAGAGCGTTTAGGAGAATGAACAGCACGTCCTCAGACGTGCCATGCTAATCACCAGCTTGATTTTTCTTGCTCCTTCCCACCACTTTCTACAGCACACTTCATTTGGGAACCTGATCCACAACTCCTGGTGCCAAACCAGCATGGCCAGGCAGCTCTCACACTTCCTACACTGTTCTCTGTGAGATTGCCCCTTTCAGAGGTGGGCAGTGAAGGGATGGGACACAAAAATAACCAAGTGCAATAGGATCCACAGGGCAGGAGCTATCTTGTATCATTTCCACCTGGCACCCACCAGCCCTGCCTTGACCAGTCCTACAGCTTTAGAAACAATTTACAAAGCAAAAGTCCCAAACTTGAGTTGTCTGCAGCATCCTGGAGATTTGTCCATGTAAAAAGCCCCACATAAGGAAGGCAAGAGTGGCCCTTGGATGTTCCCCCATTCAGTGCAGCTCCAGCAGATGCTGATGGATCAAATCAATACCCCTGATCTGCAGAGGAACCTGAAATATGCATAAAGCTGTGCCTAAAGCTGTGTGACAGTGCCACAGTCCCAAGTTTCACAGGACTTACTGATTCTACAGTTCGCATGGAGCTGGATGGAGCAGAAATCACAGAATATTAGAATGGGTTGGATTGGAAAGGACCTTAAAGATCACCTCATTCCATCCCTCTGCCATGAGCAGGGACACCTTCCACTGTCCCAGGTTGCTCCAACTTGGTCTTAGACACTTTCAGGGATGGGGCAGCCACAGCTTCTCTGGACAACCTGTTCCAGGGCCTCACCAATGGCAAAAACACTCCAAAATGGGAGTTTTCTGTCCAAGAAACGTTCTCTTTCCTGATCTACCTCATTGATATGCATGAAGCCGTCAGAGGGGCTGAGCATATTTCCACAATATGTGAAGACATTGACCCCTAGGGAGTCACCAACAAAAAGCTACGATGATGTGACATGCAGTCAAAGCTTTAGCATAGAGAGGTCAGAGCAGCCAATAGAAAACACCAAGGAGCAGGCAGGGAGCTGAATGCTGCTGGATTAGCAAAGCCAATCCCAATGGTCACTCACAGTCAGCGTTTTCTTGACATAAGGGGCCCCGGGGGACAGCAGCTCTTCATTGGTGACAGGTCTCTTTAACACTAGAGCAGAAGGTGACAGATTCTATCAGAATCAAGGGCTTTGTACAGTAAAGTGCATAACAAGGCAGCCTGGGGATTACCCTGGGCTGCAAAACAGATGTTAGAACCACAATTCCTGCACACAGAAACCTTTGCATTCATCTCAGTGGTCTTCCAGACATATGCACAACTTTTCAAATCAAGATGCAGAGGTGAGGCTGACCCTCTCCTCTTGACGGGTCTTGAGCCAATGCCCTGAAAGAATAGATGTCTCCCATATAACAACAGGGAATGCAGAAGCCCAGACCTGATTTGGGGTTGCACTCAGCCACAGGAGGGAATACCAAGGTAGGAGGAGCAGTGAAGTAGGCATTGGAGTTTCCAGAGAGGGAAGTGATGCTGCTCCTTCGAACTGCTGAGACAACTTTGATCTCCTTGTTGGTCTGGACTGAAAGAGGCACATAAAATTTTTCCTATTAAAAAAACAGAGTAGTTTAAAATAAACTTCCTGCCAAGCCTGACCTGCACTTGAAAGGTATGTGTGCACTGAAGAAGGCATTTGAGCTTAGAAAGAATAAAACCAGCTTCAAAGAAAGATCAAGAGCTGATCTGATGCTAAGCTATTTTCCTGGGCAGGGGGCTGTGCTGGAGACTGTCACTGCATCGTGACATTCACCACAAACCAGTGGGATGGGTGTTCACTTCATGGGATGCCCAGAGGAACCTCTCAAGCTCTGCTGGAGCAACACCCTCACCCCTGGGGTACTCTGGTAGTGTAACCCTTGCTTTCACAGTTACCAGAGAGGAAGCTGGTGTTGCCTGGCTCGGGGTTGAGCTTGCGCAGGCAGAAGGGGCTGTCAGGGCTCTCGGACAGGGCACGGGAGGAATTCTCATTGAGCAGCTCCGTGAGGCGCCGCCGCCGCCGAAAGTTGATCCAGAAGTGGTAGAGGATGTCACTGTCAAAGAAGTGATGCCGATTGGAGACTAGGAGAGAACAGGGCAGGAGGGAGAGCCTGAGGGGTGGAAAAACGCATAACAAATATACTGAAGGACCCTCATGAATTGTTTTTAATGCTCCTGTGCTCTAGTGCAGATTTGTGCCTGTTTGGGAATGCTGCCTGCAGGGAGGGAGGAACAGCAGGGCATCCCCCAAGAGGTGCCATCCCCCAGGGTGCACTTGGTGTCACAACCCTCCACCTGCCCCTGTCCCAAGGCACTCACAGGACTCCCTGCCTTCTGAATTGGAAGTTTAATTATAGCAGATGGACATGGTCTCCAGCCAAGAGGAGCTAAACTTTACATCCTCATGCCCCAGCTCTCCAAACTCAGGGGTGCAGCCCAGCCCTGTGGCCGGTGGCTTTGAAGAACTGAAGAGCAAGAGCTCAGATTTCATCTCAAAGCCTTTGTAAAAGATTGCTCCAGTTTCAAAGGTCACCAGCTCCAAACATAGAACTAAAAGGCTCCATTGCCATCTCCAAGTGGGCACTTGACCAGCACTTGTTGCATGGCATGAATGGGGATTTGTTCCTCACTCATCCCTGGCTTCCCAACTCAGCTCCAGCCAGAGCCTGGCTCACCATGCTGAATGATCCCGTGCTCCAGCAGTGCCCGTCCCAGCTCCACTGCCTCCTGCCTGTTCTCCACTTCTCCCTCCTGAATGAGCCAGTCGATCATCTCAGAGCCCAGGAAAGTCCTCTGGTACTTCACCGAGTTCTCCTCCCTCACCTTCAGGATTGACTCTTCCACGCTCACCAGCCTGGCACAGAGGTGGGACAAGGCTCCGGTGATGCCAAACATCCCTGCCAGTGCCCACGGGAGCTGCAGCCGGGTGAAGCAGGGCCAGAGGAGCGGGCAAAGCATCGCAGCCACAACATTCCTGCCGGGCAGCAGCGGGGAGGGAGGGAGGAACACAGAGCTGCAGTCGGGCACCTTTGTGAATCTTCATCACAGCGAGGCAGCAGCTCCAGCAAAACCAGTTGGGCTGTGGGCTCAGCTAAAGATGACAGGGAAAGCCAAGCAAGAGGCTGAGTGCGGGTAACACAAGGCAGACAGTCCAAATGCTAGGGTGAGGTGGGTTTCAGTCAGCAGGTGCTCCATGGCAGCGTGGAGAGCTGAATCCAGCGTCTCCACGAGAGGGTGCAGCCGGCTCAGCCATCGCACTGCCTGGACGCTCTCCCGTCCCGCGGCCACTGCTGCGGATCGAGAGCGAAGCACAGGGGATGCGCATCTGGAAAAGGGGCAGGGACACTCCCAAAATCACCACCCGCCCCCATGGAGGACTCGCCACTCTGGGGCTCGCACTGCCACAGTGAGAAGCTTCACCATGTGAAGCTGTGAAAAGGCTGTCAAAGAAAACAGGTCCAGAGAGTGGGCTGGGGTTAAACTCTGGGAAAATGGCTTGGATTTAGGACCAGAAACAACCAACACAAAGAAAACAAAACACCTGGAGGTGGAAGGAGTTTTCTGTGGGAATAACCTTTTCCATAACAAATTTTGCATGCAGGCTAAGCAAGGGGCAGGGACCCAGGCCCACGAGGGTCCTGAAAGTCCCATACCTGCTGACTGTGGTGGGACAGAAGTCCGAGTACAGCTGGTGGAAGCAGCTCACACACGAGGAGGCTGGAAGAGTGCTGGGAATGGCCACTGGATGGGCTCATCCTAGGAGCACTCAGACTGCACTTCCCTGTGCCAGATCCCAGATCCTGCACCTGGGCTGGAGCCCTTGGAAGCATCCATGAGCTCACAGTGAAACTCCTGTCCCATCCCCAAGGACTCTGTTTGTCCTGCAACTGTGCCAGGGCTCAGGAAGCAGCATTTCCCAGTGGGACAGCAGGGAGTGCAGAGCAGGAAAAGCAGAGCTGTGGCTCCCAGCAGCCAGCAGGGCACAGTGCCAGTGCCCCAGTGCCAGGGCAGGACTCACGTACTTCTCATAGAGGCTCTGCCCTCGCAGGAACACCTTCACGTCCTTGCTGAGGGGGAAGGTCCCGTCATCCTTGCGGAAGCGGTAGAGCAGCTTGGCATCCTTGTAATCAGAGTGCTCGTCACAGACTGCAAAACACAGGGCAGGGATGTCAGCCCTGATGGACACACTGGGCTCACTCTCAGCAGGGTGTTGTCTCCAGGCTGAAAGCTGGGAGGGATTCATGTCCTTCCCTGTGCCCCTCATCCCATGGAACAAACAGCATCCGAGCCCTCAGTCCCCAAAAATTACCTGCTCAGGAATACCTGAAGCTCATGCTGGTGGGAGAGGTCATTCCCAATGTACAGACCTTGGCAAAGGTGGAGTTGGGGTCTGCATTTTGCTCCAGACACGAAAATATTCATTAGAAAAAACAGGGCTTTTTTTTTTTTTTTTATTTAAGTGTTAATGTTTAGATTAAGACTAAAAAAGGATGAACAGAATCACCTCAATCAACTTTTTTTAAAAAGCTACAGCAACATGTAAGCAAACTCAGAGTACAGAGGAAAAAAAACCACATTCCACTCAAACCCCCAAAAAATCACCTCTGTCTGTTAAAAATACTCATAAGCTAAAAAATAAATAAATGGCACAAACTTTTCCACATCATTTTGTGTCAACCCTGCCCAATTCATTTGCATGGCAAACTGACCTCAAGAGAAAATTTCCTTCAAAGCCAGGTGCAATATAAGTGGAATAATTAAATCTGTATGAAAAGCCTGGGATTCATCTTGGGGATGGGCACACAGCCTGTAAATGGCTTTATAGTTCATGTAACCCTTATCAGGTAAATAGGTAAATATTTGAGAATACCAAATATTGAAATAAATATGCGAGATAAACCTGCCTGAAACAGACTCCTAGACTACAAGTACGAAAACAAAAAAAAAACAAAACAAACAACCAAACAAAAAAATCAAACAACTAAAACAAAGACAAAAAAAACAGCCCAAAAATTATAGTTCAGCTCTTAAAAGTCAGCCTGCCTCCAGCTCCACCCATCTGAAGCAAGAAGAAATTTAAGTGGTCAAAAAAACAAACCCAAGCAACAAAAACCAACAAAAACCAGAATAAAGAATATGCCTGGAAAATAAAGAAAATTAGTCAAGGGGAAAAAGAAAAACCACAAATGTTTCCTCACTGAAGTAACTTCATCCACTAGAATGAAATTCAAAAGATTCAAGATACTTCTTGTGAAAATTTTAACACTTTTCATCCTTCTGAGCAGACCGGCAAAACCACATTCTCCTTCAGGTGAGCAGCAAAATGCCAAAACTTGTCAGATAATCTGGGGTTCATCATTCCTGCAGAGCAGCTGTCTCAGATGCAATCAAGACTCTACAGCCTGTGACTCACTGAGCACGAGGGCAGGATGAGAAAGTTGTTTTAACAGTGAAAGTTTGCCGCTTCATAATTCCAAGGAGCAGCTATTCCAAAGCCATTGCAACCAGGAATAGAACAAAAAAACCCTATAGGGCTGTGCCCATAGAAAAGCAAAGCAGTTTCCTATTTAAAGATCAATTTTGATGTGTTTCCAGCGTGTAATAGAACCAAAGCTCAAAGCACACCAGACAATTAAGAGGCAGCACGATGATCTTCATGAGATAATTATCTGGATGCCAGGGGAGAAGAGGGCAAACAATTCAGCCAGACAATTGCCAAGCACTCAGCACTGTGCTGCATCAGCTGGCAGCCCTCTTTCCACAGGACTAACAAAATTAATGGACACAAGGAAAGCTGGAAAGTCAACTTCTGTGTCCTGCCAGGAATTGTCACAGGAGCAGGAGGGACATGTCTTAATATGCATTGAAAACAGTGCTGGTACCCAGCGCTGCATTGGTTTAATTAACTAATGGATTTATTTGAAATTGTCAGTTGGAGAGATGGAAAAATAATCAGGTGTAAGTGTTAATGGTTAACTGAGAACTCCCTGCTTCAGCTTTTTGTGATAAAGCCCAGCAGCAGTTTATTTTTGTTCAAGGAGGTTTAATGTAAAGGGCATTACCCTCAGCAAGTAGCAGATGGCAACAGGGAGTGTTTGCATTGCAGTGGTCAAAGGCAGCTATTTTTGGACCCCAAGAAGGGGAGGAGGAAAGGATTTGGTTTGGTTTGGTCGTCATCTGCTTCTGTCTCCTCATCTGCGTTCTCGTGTGACAAAGCAGGCTGCCACAGCTCCTGTCCCAAAGCCCTGGGAGCAGGAGGGCTCAGCCAGAGCCCTTCCCATGGATGGCAGAGGTGCTCCAGGGCTGTCTGACAATCTGGCGTTTTTATTCCTGGCTGAAAACCACATGGACAGGAATTGCTTTTTGCCCATCTGAAGCACAGCCTGTTTTCTGTTGTTATATCAGGACCAAGGGCTGGACCTTGCTCTGCAGCACAGAGCTCACTATGTGACCTCAGTTAATCCAAAATTCCTGAAAGTTCCAAAGATATTTTAAACAGAAGAAACCTGAATACTGCTAAGAGCTGGACTTGAGCATCAAACTGCTTTTTCTCCATGTTTCCTTTTTTTTCCCTTCCTTTTTAAATTTTTTTAATTAGTTTCCACAGACAAGCCTTTGTAATGGCAGCACAGACTTAAATCCCAAGGGAAGCAGAATTCCTTCCGCTCCAGGTTCACAAGTGCCAGATTAAATTTTCCTTGGAGTCATGCAGACTCCACAGCCCTATTTATCCCATCATGGGGAAACTAAGGAATACTGGGGTCTTATAGTAAGAGAATGAATTTTCCTGCAGATGTGAAGCACGTGCTGTAATTCAGCCTCCATTTCTGTGTGACATAAACATGGGCCAGACCAGCTGCTACACAAACATCCACCTGCTGGGTACAGGAGTACAGGTCAGGTGTTACCAAGCTTGCTTTCAAAGAGGAGACACTTTAGACATCATTTTAGCAGTGCACAACCCAAGCCCCTTCTCTGGTGGGCAAGGAACTGGCACATCCCCCAGAGCAAAGCAGATCCAGCCTCTCCAGGAGCCCTCACCCATGGCAGGGTGGCACACAGGGAGCTGGCCACGCTCCTGCAGGCTGAGCTGGGGGACACAGGGGGGTGAGCAGGCACACAGCCCTGCCCTGGGGGTGGCAGGATGCCCACACACCGTGGTGGATGATGTAGTGGTCCATCAGTTTCTGCAGGAGGCGGATGGCGGTCTCGCGGTCGGGCGCTTCCTTGTGCTCGATCAGCCAGTCCGTGAGCTCCTTGGCCACGAAGCAGTTGGGGTATGTCCTCAGGTGGTACCTCCTGTCCTTCACCAGCTTCCCATCGTGCAGACGGAGCCTGGGGGGAAAGGCAGCCACTGAGCACTGCTGGGCTCTCGGGCCAGTTTGGGTGTGCTGGCCCGGATCTGTCCAGCCTGGAGAGACCACCCTGGATGCGCTGGGAGTGGTGCCCAGCAGCCAGGGACTGATCAATTCAGCCAAACCCCTTGGCAGTGCCAGACTGCATCAGCCAATCCCAGCGAGCTCTCCACCATCCCCTTCTCTCCTCCTGCCACCACTCAGGTTGTCTGGGCAGATGTTCTGACCCATAGGTGTCATTTCAATCTAAACAAGCCTCTAAAACCCACAGCAGCCAACCAAAGGGGGTGAAGAGGGGACAAAACTCAGGAAGAAAATAGCAGTACATGTATTTGTTATCTTGGTATGATTCTGTGCCTAGTTCTCCTTCCCCATGGCCATGAAAGCAGGAATAAAACTGCCCCTAGGACAGAGCCTCACTCATAACTCCAGGTGGCAGCAGTACCAGGAGCCCCCCTTTCTTCTGCCCAAGCAGAGTGCCAGGTGGATCCCAGCAGTACCTAACCCATGTACCCACTAACCCACAGTGGACAACAGTCCTGACAGTCTCTGGCTCCAGCTGGGACTGGCTGGGACAGAGTTTACCCAAACAACAACACTCCTATGCAGACAGCTCTGATGTTCTGGCTGGTCTGCAGCTCTGATGGAAAGATATATGGGGGAAGGGAACTCAGGTGAGCACAGCTTTGACTTTTAAAGGACCTTAACAACCGAACAAGCCACAGGGCACAGAGCTCCTCTGTGCTCCAGCCAAAGCCAGCCCAGTTTGGCAGCAGATCTGTCCAGGGGCCAAACTTCTGCCCTGTAGCCAGGACTGTTCCCAAAACACCAGTGCTGGAAAATGCCCAGTGTGTGCAGCAGGCTCTGAGGGGAGATATTAATTAAACATCTCTGTAACTCCAGGATGGTTTTAGTTTCAAATTATTCATCGCAATTCCCAGTTTTGCCCCAGGCCAGCGAGTTTTACTAAGGCATTAAATACTGCAGCCCTTCATTATTTCATGCCTCAAGTTCTTTTGTTCTTTTTGGAAAAGTTATGCCTGTTGGAAAACACTTTTAGGTACCTCACAAACACTAAAAAACTATCAGCTAATAATGGACTATCCTATATTGTAGGATTTATAAATACTAAGTTCCTAAAAGTTTTACCATAAAACGTTTTTTTAGAGGAATAATTAGTCATGGATTGTTGCAATTAATGCTGAGAAGTTAACAGAAGGTTTCAGACCTTCCTGTTAATTAAAATACTAAACTAAAGATTCATGCAGAACCAGGTCCTGGCCTTGCCTTGCACAGATCCCCCTCAAATCCTGAGATCCATATCCAGTATTTCACTCTTCACCTGCAGGGCTGATTCCCACATGTGACCAGCACTCGTTCTGCAGATGGATCCTACCCAGAAAGAACAGTCCACACACAGCCTTGCTGTTCTTAGAGTTTTTGTCTCTTTCTTTTATTTCACGGTCCACTGTCAAAATGCAACCAGACACAGCAGTGACTGCAAACAGAGGCTCCCACCTATGGGGGCAGACACAGCCAATTTTTGTGTTCTTTCTCCTTCACAATCAGCAAGTGGGAAGGCACTTTAGAGGAATGTTTGGTAAAGATATGAAATGTTGCAAGAGTGCTCTACTGCCATCAAGAGTCTGCAGGATTCTATAAATAATATATATATATATATATATATTTACACTCACACACACCCTCTGTACATACAATGCATAATCACACAAGGCCTGAATAGAAACTGGGTGGGAGGACGCTATTTCCCCTATTTTATTCCCTTTTTTAATAATGTTTCAGAATACAGAAAAAAAATGCTCAGATTTTGAAAGTGAAAAATAAAATAAAAAATAATTTTAGCAAGCAATGCTGCTAAGGCCTAAGATTTAAAAATTTCAAAATATACTTATTCTGAAAATATTTGATTGGGAGCAATTCCCAGCACAGGATTAAGTGGTGTTTCAGCACCTCTGGGCAGCATTTTGGATCTTTAAGGCTGTTGTAAGCCTGTGACAAGTTTTCCCTCTGTCCTGCAGACCCAGGGCAGCGGAAGAGGCTCAACTGGAGTGTCCTTGTGGACTTTTCACTTTCCTCTTGTTTACTGCTTCCTGTCAACCCTGAAGAGACAAACTTTGTCCTTCAGCCACAGGATGTGACAGCTCTTGTGTGATGTTACAAAAACAAAGCTGGTGAAACCCTGAGCAGGTTCTACTCATGCTTCTAGATAAAAAAGGATTGGGGAAATATATAATTATATGCAATATTATGAGTTTTCTAGATGGTAAAATCCACCCTGTGGACATACTACATCTTCAAAAGGATGAAGTAAAAAGGCAGAATAAGGTCAGGATAAAACACTTGCTGAACATGAGAATGGGCTCTTATGAAACACTCCTGGCTTGGCAGGCAGAGCCTCCACGTGCGTTTGCTTTGGGTAGGTTGTGTTGGGTAAGCAAATTGTTTCTTTGTCAAGGTCACTACAAAGCCATCATTATTCATCCTGGGTAACCTTGTTGAAAGGGACATCCAAACAGAAGAGGAATAACCTCTCCTTCACCTCCCATGTAAACAGACCTTGAGCATCTCAAATGACAAGGTGGATCTTTCAAGGATTTTAATTCCAGTCCACATTCCCACAGCAGCTGAGCACAAATGAGTGGCCTTGGAAAGATGCATCATCCAAAAGATCTTTTCTGTTCCTATCTTCACAGGAACAAACAAACAAACAAAAAAGACAAATATTAACTCCCTCACCAAAACAACCAGCCAGTGCTCACTAAAAGGCAGCACCAGACACAGGAGCATTTCTGCAAAGCAGCTGCTGTTGGAGAGGCACATTCAGGCAAAAGGCTCAGCAAATCCCAGTTTTCACCACCCCCAGTCTAAAAAGCACCAGTACATCTGGGGACAAGGGAGGGCTTTGCATGCCCATGACAGTGGTACTGAGATGTTTTATTTTCCTTGTATTTAAGTATAAGTGTAGGAGGACGTAAATCTCAAAAAGAAATCCCAGCAAGAATAAGTATAATTCCCAGTTCTCCCTTTCACCAGTGCTAGAAATTTAATAATTAGCTATTTAAGGTCATTGTGACCATGAAGTCTCATCTTTGAGTAAGGTTCACTGTTTCATCAAACACTGCCCCATGATTCCTCAAGGAAGTCATGCTCACCACAAGAGATCCAAGTCCAACAGAGAAGCTCCAAACCTCCTGCAGACAAAAGACTTCTGGGCAAGAATACAAATTTTGGCACGTTCAGGCATGCACCTTTAGTGAGCCAAATTTCCAGAGCATCAAAGTATGAGCACTTTATTTAACAGCATTGCAGTTCGATTATACAAATAAAACACTGCTCTGAAAGTTTTAGACAGTGGCAGAAATTGCAATTTTATTCTTTGTAGGAAGAAAGCTTCCTTCTCCTCTCACTTTTTCTGTGCAAGATATAAATTTACTGAGTATATTTTCTATGTAGCAGTGATTAATACAGCTTAATAGAGCTATTAGAGCACAGCTGCTCCTCATGACCATGGGAATACCCAGACAAGAGTGCATCAGGGCTTGTCCATACTTGAGGAACTCCTACTCCAGCAGGGTGTGAATGCAAAGCAGGGAAGCTGCTCCAGAACCTCTCTGTGTAGATAAGCCATTTGTTGCAATTAGAAGTGACTAATTGGGCCTCTCTTACAGAATGCCACCCAGGAATATACAACGCCCAGTAAAACCAATGTGATTCTCATGCAAGTTTATATGTCTGACACAAGAGAAATGACAGCAGACATGAGGAACTAGCCTGAGCCAGCAGCTCTGTCAGACTCCAGGCCAAAATATCAGTGAAAATTCTATTTTTGTTTTTCTAGTGGAGAGAGACTCAAAATATAAAATTCTTATTCCCCCCTCCCTGGACTGGGCAGCTGTTGAAGCAGAGGGACCCTGGCAAACCCAAACCACGCTGGCCAATCCCCCACTGATCCTGCAGGATCTGCTCCATTCCCAGCCATCCTCACAGAGCATTCCAGCCCTCACTTGTGCAGCTACTGCTGGCTGGGAAACACATCCTGACACTGAACAGACTCACCCCTCTGGCCAAACCAAACTCTGAGGGATTTTGCAAACTTGCTGGGAAGCCAAAGAACTGTAAAGATGGAGCAAAGGTTTGTTTGATTTAATGTAATAGTGGGGAGGCAGGGCAGGAAGCGGGGAGCAGGGAAAAACAAATGTTTGATGTTTCATGTGGATACAGCAGCATTATTTGCTGATGGAGGTTCACTGAGTCAGGGCAGCTGCAAGGCTCCTTTCCCTGCCTCTGTATTCTATATCTGGGCAAAAGCAGGGGAGGACAAGGTGGACATTTAGCCCTGTCCATCTGCCCTTGTCTGACACATCACCCAGCCTCTCTGCCTCAGTTTCCCCATTGCTCTCCATCAGCTATCCAGGAAGATCCATGCCACTAACTCCTTACCTGTCAGGCTGTGAGATCTCCAGAAAAAAAAGAGAGAAATTCAAACTCTCTGTGTTCTGCCTCACCCAATTCTCCTTCCAGCCAGAGGTTCAGTGGAAGGAGCAGCCCAGCTCCAGGCTGGGGTCCATCTCCTCATCCTCCTCCCCAGGTTTTACTCCAACAGCTCCTTCCCTTCCTTCTGCACTGGGAACAGGCTCCTGCCCAGACCAGAGCAGAAGGATGAAACTGCTGTGTGCCCAGTCCCAGCAAAAGGACCCTCCTCTCCCTCATTGTGAGCTCTCAAATTTTGGGAGCTCCCTAAACCAGGAAACTTCAAGACATTGCAGCTATGGGGGGAAAAAAAGAGGGAAAAAAAAGATGGATGTCCCCAAAACTACATAAACTTTGGGGTTTCTATTAAATTTTAGCCCAGTGTGCAGCATACTGGAAGAGTTCTATTCACAAACAAATTTACTGTATTCCCTTCTCGTGCTTACAGTCACAATTACCAAATGGTCCAGAGTCTGATCTGCTCCTGTCCTGCAACAGGTATGGGGAAGTCACATCACCCCCCTCATATGGAACACGATTTTAATACACAGCTTGATTATTTTATTTTCTCTCTGAATATCCGACCCCTTCCTTTGGACTTGGGGCTCAACTTAAACCTCTGTCACTCCAGATGAGTAAAATACTGGAAATATAAATTTGAATAAACCTGACTGTCCCTTGGCTGTATTTTCAAGATGAGGCCCCAATTCTTAGCTGGAAGTTATCAATCCTTGATACAGTAGAAATAATAAAGCTTAAGCTAACAGTGCTCACTGAGAATGGACAATATATCTACACCAAGCTAATTTTAGGGATCTGATGACAGCACACTCAGGCTCTGGACTATTTACATTATCAAGGATGAATTTCCTATTTTCCACCCACATTTCAAAACAAACCAGAATGGCTCCAGATACAAACAAGCAAACCCTGCTCTAGAGCTAGCAAAGCCCACAGTCAGATGCTTGGAAGCAAGGAGGGGGTTCTGACCCCAGATACACAAGGAACACGTTTTCTCAGCCACACATTGCATAGGAGAATGGATTTCTGTCTTCATAAGAAAACCCTCAGAAGCTGCTGAAGAACTGGGACTACAAATCAGCAGAAGTTCCCAAAAGAGACTTTCAGGAAAGGGAAGATCCAGTTCAGGCACGTGGCACCCCTGGAATGCCCTTCCAAGTCACCCTGAAAGTGTGAGCATCCCCAAAAATGTGCTGTCCTCATCCAGCCAGGGGTCAGGGAGCTGCTCAGTGCCACCACATCACTCCCCGTGCTTTGGGAAAGGTGGAAAGCGACAAAAAAAGATCTGATGCCATCTAAACTCACCCATCAGTCCCCTGGTACCTGGGACTGAAGGGTGGGAGATGCCAGAGAGGAGTAGCAGGCCAAGGTATAGCAGAGAAGGACCTGGTTCAGCACTCTGTGGTGGTGAAGGAAGGATCAGCACGTACTGGAGAGGGGGAAAGAGCTTGCTCAAGGATGGAGCCTTGAGCCTGCTGCTAACGGGATACAGCCCAGAGCCCGGGTACAGCCCTGCCCCGGGCTGCGGGAGGACCCCAGCACCTCCTACCTCAGCTGCTCTCCAGCAATCATCACCTCAGCCCTGTAGTGCTGCTCCGTGGCTTTCTTCTTGAGGCTGCTGCTCAGGCTCTCCATGCCGGGCTGGCGGGGCTGCCCATGGGATGCAGCTCGGGAAGATGCGGCTCGGGGAGATGCCGGTCCCGTGCCGGTCCCGTGCCGGTCCCGTGCCGGTCCCGCCGCTCGCACGGTGCAGGTGAGGCAGCCCGGAGCTGCTGACTCCGCTCCACGCCTCTCCTTCCCTCCGGAGGAGGAGCCTGCTGCAACCCGAGCCTGCTGCTCGCCCGGGAGCCGGGAAGGTGGCCGGGATGCTCCCAGCAGGCTGGGACAGTGTCCCCTCTGCCGGGGGGTGACTCTGGCACACACGGGCTGGAGGATGGACAGAGCAATTCCTTCCTTACGCTGTAACTTTCCCGCAAGAAAAGTTCAAGATGTGCCATTTCCCAACACAAGCCGTGTGCCTTGTTCCCATCTTCCTCCCTGAGGACTCTGCCTTTCCACAGGCTGGGATGCATCCAACACCACGGCCAACTCTTGCTGAAAGGGGGATCAGAGCATCCCGAGCCCTCCCCCTGTGCAGGAGCCACCGGAGAGGTTGGATGGAGAGGCGCAGACTGTGAATAGCAGGATCTGGCACTGGTGAGTCTGGAGCTCTGCTGGTGCCAAGCCAACGCTGATAGCACCTCCAAAATCTGCCTCCAGGCACTGGCACATGTCTCAGCTACCACGCATTATTCCCATTATTTGAGGAACTTTCTGCAAGGCCAGAGCTGACCCAAAAGTGGCAGTGACCAGCAGAGTAAAAGACAGAGAAACTGGGATGTGGTGAGGGTTAATTACATCCATCACTACTGTCAGACTCGTGTGCAATCACTCTTCCATCAGTTAAATCAGGAGTGAAAAATACTGCCTGGCACAGGGGAGCAAACCTTAGAAACACAAAAGAAACCTCCCAAAAGAGAGTGTGGAGAAGATGGGTGTAAGGGCAGGGAAGGAAATTTTATCAGCAAAGGAAGTTCTGCTTCAATTTAAAGTCTAATAAAGCATCAATAAACTAAATGCTGTCTTTAATTAGCTCCTCTGTAGCAGTAATTCATCAGCAGACTGAGTTTGCTGTTGTCTGTATCAGCACAGACTTACAGGCTTACATTCCCCCATCCCATTAATGCTGCTAAATCCAACCTCCTGGGTTGGGGATTCGGGAAGAGCAGCATGGAGTGCAGAAGGAACAGGAGACACAGTATAAAGGCACCCCTGCAGCTGGAGGCAGGTTTTTGTCCTGGCACTGTGCTCTGGAGGAGTAGCAGAGGTAGAAGCAGGGGGCTGGACAAACCTCGCTGCCGGTGCTCCCGTCCAAGGCAAACAGCCGGGAGCAGCGGGATGGGCTGTGCCGACAAGGCTGCTCTGTCCGTGCCGAGCTGGGGCAGCCCTGCCCCGTGTCCCTCTGTCCGTGAAGGCAGAACAGGCTCCCCTTGTGCCCCGCTGGGCACGGCTCCTGCAGCCCCCGGCGTGTCTGTGCCAGGCTCAGCTAAAGCCTAAAGCACCTCTGAGGTGCTCCCAGGGCAGGCTGGGCTTGTCCCTGCCCTGCTGCAGCATCCTTCATTCCTACCATGAGCACAGTGGGGAGAGCTCCCCAAATCTGCCCATGCCATTGCCCACTGTGCTGCTTCCACAGCTATGGAGAAACTGCTGCTGTTTTAATGATTGGATAATAATGATCTTCAATCATTGGATAAAAACTATATTCAATCATTGGATAATAACCATCTTCCTTAAAAAAATAAATATATATATATAAATACTCAGCTCCAATCCTGAGAGTGCTCTACGGGAACGAGGTAAAGGATTTCAGCTCTTGCCAGCTTCTTCCATGAAAAACACAGGAGGAAAAAAGCTTATTTCTCCCATAAACAACCTTGTAAAATGTGCCCTTTAAGTTAGACATGAATGTTTCTACTTAAGACACACAAAAAAGGAAGAGAAGCTACTAAAAATATATTATCTCCCCATCTCAAGCCTGGGAAACAGTCAAGGAGCAGAGTGAGGGCACAGCAGCCAGGGATATTTGGGGCTGCTGAGGATGGAGCTGTGCTTGAGAAGCTGCCTGTGAGGATTATGGGCTGGGAGATGGACTAAAACTTCTCCTGAGAGGACAGAGCACCACTGAAAACCTGCAGCTGTCATAGAGGAGGTGACTGGAGTGGCTGTTTTCCCAGCAAGGACCAGGACTAAGATCATTAAATGAGTCAGCAGCCTTGAGACAAACTCCTTGAGAGGAGGGATTTTCCCCTTCAGCTGCACAAAATTAAACTGCACAAATTATCAATACTAGATATTAAGCCTCAAAAACTAAATTAATTTTTAAAAGGAATTAGGTAAATTAATGCAGGATAGGTCTTGGTATTGAGCATGGAAATCCAGATGATTCCTTCTGTTTTCAGTGATGGAAGCTGCAAGAATACATTAGTGGAGAGTTCACTCATAATTTCTTCTCCTCTTTCCCTGATTTCTGCTACTGGTCCACACCAGAGCAAGGATCCAGGCCTGGAAGAACTTCTGCTCTCCATCAGCTCAAGACTGAATGTCACAACCTCAGGGCTTTTTTCACTGACATTTAGTGGGAAGAGCATCTCACCAATTCAGGGGAAAAGGGATGTTAAACCAAAGCCCTGTGCTCACAGCACCAAACTCTTGTTTAACCTCAGCAGTGTCCTTGGACATCGACAGCTTTCCTCCAAAGCATTTTGTTCCCTTTTCTGAAGGAAATACAGGAATACACTCAGCAAGCTGCTGTTAACTCCATCCTGGAGGTGACAGAATTTCAGGGTTGGAAAAACCAATCCCTAAATATCTCTCTCACTCCCCATCCATGTAGGGATTAATTAGATTAGTTATCAGCTCGATCTACAGATGAAAAGTGCTTTCCACAGCATGGCTTCAGAGTCCAATCTACAATGAATGTGCAGAGTCCCTTCACCCAGATCTGCTCTCCAGAGGAACTGCAGTGTCTGAATTTTCTGTTTCAATAGATGAGGAAGCATTTTGATTCATTAAGTGTTCAGAAAAGATAGAAACACCTCTGCGTACAGCCAAATATCACTGTTTTCAGCTCCCAACTTCATTACATCAAATAGAAGGTTCAGCACCCTTTGATTTTTTTGTTTCTTTCTTTTTTCCCTAGCAGGGATGAGGAAAAGACAGGAAGAAATCAGATGAGTTTGTTTGAAAAGCTGTAAGAGAAGATTAAAAAACTGTTTGTAAATCTTGCCAGGAGTGAGCACAGAGGACACCAGGAGCTGTCACAGCCGACCTTGTCACTGGCTGTGAAGTTTGCCTTAGTCCTTTGCCTAAATTTTGTCCTCTCTGTGGCAATTCAGGCTCTGCATTTCAAGCAGAGAGCTGGAGAAAGATCCCATGCAGGGGAGCAGAGTCTGGCAAGAGACAGATTCAGATTGTTCCTGCTCTGAGCTGGCACACCTGATGCCAGCAGGCTGCAGCTGGCAGCCAGCCAGCACTGCTCACCCCACATACCAAATTTGATTTAGCTTAAGCAAAAAAACCCATAAAAAATTTTAAAAGGATTTCACTGCCAACATCAACACAATAAAATCCCTGCTTTGCAGGGCCTGTGTTCCTCTGCCTTCCCCAGGCCAGCTGGCATGGTGCTGTCCTTGCCAGAGAGCTTTTCCCTGGGGACAAGTAGTTGTCCCCAGCAAGGTGTGCTCACCTGGGCTGGAGCCCAGCTGGGCTGGCAGCAGAGTGCCCAGCATTGTTTGGGAGCCAGCCCCTCCCTGCTGCTTTGGGAAAAGTTGTTTCTATCCTGCAGTAAAGGTCACAGGCCCCTCCTGGGGCTCTTTGTGCTTCACTCATTGGTGTCAGTGCCACAGCAAACACTGGGGGCCACCTCACATCAACCCGCTCCACTTGGAGCAGCACATCAGCAGTTCTGGGGCATCTTGCGTGGAGGTCCTTCCTCCACAGCAGCCAGAGAATGGTCCTGAGGTCATTAAAGCCAGCCTGGAGGTTGCTGTGCACCAGGGAAGCACATTGCACCCTGGAGCATCCTCCACTGCTGGGCTGGAAGCTGGGAGTGGACAGCAGTGCTTCAGAGAAAAGTGGGAAGATTTATTACCATCTAGTGGTAGAAAACGAGCATGTTATTCAGCAATTTCTCATTACCCAGTTATAAATTTGAGCTGGAGCTCTCCTGTCATTGAGTGTCCTTCATTTTGTTCCAGAAAAGAAAATTTGGATGATTGAGCAGTATGTTGCTTCTTCCCACAGAAAAGAGAGGCTGCTAACCCCCAAGCAATCAAATGCAAGGCAAAATAATTTGGTTGGCTTCAAAGTAACGAATAGAGGGATTTTTGTTGCCCTTAAAATTTTAAACAAATACAGCTCAGTCCTGGTTCTCCAGAACTACAAGGAGTAGAATTTTAGCTTGGGAAAAAAACAAACCAAAAAAATCAAAACCAAAAAAACCCACTGAAAAATTAAATCCTCCTATGGTTGTATTGCTTCAGGACCTACCTGCAGCTTTAATGAAAACACCACCAAGTACTCACCTTCTTTATGAACTAATAAAAGTTTTCAATGGGAAAAAAGAAAACCGAAAAAGAACAAATGACAACAAAAGAAATGCTCTTACACAACAACACACAGAACCTTTTTCACCTCCACTTCCCCATTCCTCAACATCAGAAGAAACATTTCAAGCAGTCAATAGTCCTTCACTGTTAGCTCCCATACCAGCGTGTGGGTGTGAGACTTCAAAGCTGGGCAGAGGAGTTTAATTCCCTCTGTTCACCCTCAGGGCGAGGCTCTTCAGGGTGTTTTTTTAAAGATCCATCAGGTGTTGCAGACCACTGGGACAGGGACACAGAGACTTCCTTGTCCCTGCTCTGGGACATCTCTGAGAGGCATCTCTGCTGCCCCAGCTCCACAGAAACCTCTCAGGACTGCAGGATCTTGGAGATGTTTTCCAGTCCAAATGATTCTGTGGTTCAGGGAGGAGCAGCACTCAGAGCTGCCCAGCATGGTCTGCCCACCCTGGGTCAGGGCCATGCCATGGCTAAATCTAGACCCACATTTTTCAGAGAAGGAATGCTCAGGCTTCAGAGGTGGGAAAGTCTCCAGTCTCCTGCTGTGATGGGAATGTGCTAATTATGTTACAATTAGCCTGGACTGAACACAGCCAAAGGAACCACTCTTGGGAGAGGAAGTGTAATCCTATCATGATCCATTTATCCATAAAAATCATGATCTGTGATCCATCAAAAAGAGCTGATGGCTATTGCTGTGCCAATCTGTATTAGGAGCAGTGACAGACAGCCTGTCCCAGCTCTGCACCACAAGTCTGCTGTTCCTTGTCATAAAGGGCTCTCACACTGGTTTAACAGCAAGGACCAAGGCTAAACCAAAATAATAGGGATAAAACAAAGCCTTGATATTTGGTATTTGTTATAGCCCGAGCTTTAAACTGCCTCCATCCAGCCTGGTGCACTCTGGCAGAGAGATGAGAGAGCTGGAATCCCAAGGCAGTACATAAAATCAAAGGAGTACCTGTGTGTGGTTCAAGGACAGGAATTTTCCCCATGCTTCATACAGCAAGAAAGTCCCAGGCAGAGGACAGGCTGGGACTGTGGATAAGCAGATCCATGAGCAGGACACATTTCCAACCCTGCATGCAGCCATTCAAACTCAGGTAAGTTCCCTCAGAGCCATCCATGCCCAGGGACACAATCCCCTCTAGAGGAAGGAAGGTGAAGTGACAAGTGAAGATCTGCCATCAGCTCTGAAAGGAGCACCTTCGATCACTTCGGGGTGGAAACGACCTTCAAAGTCATCTAGTTCCAAGCCCTGCTTGTGGGCGGGGACACCTTCACTAGATCAGCATCGTCTGTGTGAGCTGGTGCTGCCCCAGTCCTTCCTCAAGCCCAGTGCAAGAGAGGGCTTGGGTGGCCTTTAGCAGGTGGTAAAAAGCCCTTCACAACACCATCAAAGAGAGGACAGGTGATAACAGACGTGGGAATGGGCGAGTCTGTTCTGCAGAGGTTTAATTTGACAAGCTGGGATCTCACCAGCAGCCTAGGTTACACAAGGAATATTTATTCCACTTCTCTGATATGCTTTGTGCTCCCTTCCAAGGTCTGGGACCAGCTGAGACACACCTTGGTGTGGGCAAGAAGAGATTTGCAGCAGCCTCAGCTGCAGATTCTATCTCTTCTTGCCAGTCCTGCAGTAACACTGGGCAGCTTGACTTGACTGGGCAGACAAGATTTGTAATTCAAGTCCAGTGCATTGAGCTGCTCCCCAAACGTGATAGCTGATGGCTGGAGTCAATAGGCAATTTGTGAACACACAATTAAAATAGTAATTCCCTCTTGAATGGTATCAAGCTTCAATGCAACAACAATACACAGAAGAGGTTCTGTAAGGAAGAAAATTCCTAGTTTGACCTTGATCACAACAGCCTTTATATAGGCTGGCACATCAATTTACATATATTAACCATCTGTGTCAGCAGAGTAGGGAAAAAAATGTATATACAAGTGGTTTTTGCCCTAGGTAGTAAAACACCATTCCATTGAAGGCAAGATGAGCAATCCAGTGCAGAACTGCTGATATCAAGCAGCAGCACTTCTCAATCAGAAATGGTGAAATTTTTTTCATAAAAGACACACTCCAGCCTTTCTGCCTTTGCTGGCAGAAAATGATTTATGTATTGTAAAATTCACCAGCCTCAGCAATGCTGAGCAGCCTCTCTGAGGGAGCACGCTGTGGCAGGGCTTAGAGGGAAAGATGAGAACTGGTTTCCAAAGTGTGCAGAGCTGATAGCACTGGATTTTCCTGCTTGAGCAGCGGTCACAATCCTGGTGAGGTACAACATGACTGTTCTTGGCAGTCCTTGCAGCCAGCCCTGCCAGAGACTCAGCCTCTCCCACTCATTCTCAGCAACTGCAAGTACAAGGCAGCTTCTCCTAGGAGATCTTTTCAGTATTTCTTTCATCTCTTCTGGTTTTAGCCAGTTTAAACGTTGCCATCAGGGCAGTGTTGGTGAAATTCAGATGGAAGGCAAAGCAGCATTTGAGGATAAAAAACCAGGACGGTTTCATCTCACCTAAAGCAAACGTCAGCGCCTTGCTCAGAGGAGGAGCTGACCTTTCTTTTCCTGCCTTCCTGAGGAGATTCAGCCTCTTGCTGACAGAGCACAAATGTCAGGAGCTGACACAGCCAGGCAGCCTGTCTTGGCCTCCTGCAAATCAGTGACTGAACAGCCAAGGAATGATCACACTGCAGGTCTGTCAGAGCTTCAGGGTTTACAGCTTCCCAACAGGACAACACAGCTCCAGCTCGTTTTCCTCATGGAATTTTCAGGTTTTCACCCCATGGCTGGCATCCTGCAAACCTCTGCCAAAGCAGTGGGGAGGTGGAGCCTCAGGAGGGTCTCTGTGTACTGGGCTGAGCCTGTGGAGTTTGAGGAGGTGATGCTCCTGAGCCCAAAGCCTGCTGCAGATGGCTCCTGTGGAGAAACCTTCTGGAACAGGTGGAGAGCACAAGGAGGGAAACCAGGACACGTGCCCAGTGCCTGCCTGCACACCTCAGAGTGCGAGGGGAGTGAGCTGTGAAGCTCAGAGTCACCTTCTGAGCCTGCATCTGCCTTGGAGGGCACCTGCACAGATCAGTAATGGCAGGAAGCTCCAGCTGGACTTGCTGCTGGTACTGGGATCTGAGCACGAGGCAATGCAGCAGTGACCTGTCCTCCCTCGACTCCAAGACTTGTGTTTTCTGGTCTAGACTCCACTTTTTCTATCAGCTTTTACTGACTATGCTCAGTCTGAAATCCAGAATACACATCACTGTTTCCATGGTGTTTTGTTTTTAGGTCATTAATAAAAGAATAAAGGGCCCAAATCCTCTCTCCCGAACCAGCATGTCCTGTTTACTTCCAGTAATCCCATGTGAAAACTGCACCCCACACAGCAGCCCTTACAGGAAGAATGGACACAGCTTGTCTATGGAATAATACCAGTGATGTTATCAAACACAAATATCCATTTTTTTTGGTGTAAAAATCAGTAAAATTACTTGTATAGGGCAAGTAGGATTCAGTCCTGCTGACCAAGAACACAATGGAAGGTATTTGAAATTTGCACAAAGCCAAGTGCAGTCATCTGGGGTACTCACATGGCTGTTTGGCTCATGAAGGAAACTGGAATCTGAATGTGGAGCATCACCACAGCTGAAGGATTTGCCAGAGGACTCTCACTTCTTGCAGGAAAACTGCTTTAAGTTACCTTTTCTGCTGTAATAAGTGCCTCTGTAGACAAGCTAATAAAAATCTCAGAGTACATAAATTTATCTGCACTTTAATTTCTATTTATAGTTCTCCTTAAATAAGGAGGCAAACAATGTTCTCCTTCACTTCTAAATAAGATTTGAAGTTAGACTGTGAAACTCCAGTGAAATATAAAGATGTTTTTGGCTCTGTGAATGTTGGCAGCTTCATTTCTCTGTTACTGACAGAGAAGAATATGCCTGACACCAGCAGCTGGGTTGAAAAAGGGCTGACCACCATTCTGCTCCATATCTTTTGCTTTATTGTAATACTTTTTAAAAGATGACACTGCAGTTCAAGTCCAGAACCACTCTACAGAACAATGAATAGTGTTCACTGAAATTGCCATTCCTGTGAACTTCACAAAAAAACACAGCAGGAAAATTAAAGATACAGTACTCCAGACTGACCAAGTTTCTGCTGGCATGGAAATGAAAGAGGGTTCTGCAGCTAGAGGTCACTCAGCTATTAGGATCAAACTCTTAATAATGGCCATGGAAATATATCTTGATTTCTGTTTAAATCACTGATTGCTCAAACCTTTACCTGGGTCACTGAAATTTAGTATTTCAGCCAAAATAAGCTAAGACCTGAAATACCTGTGCAGACTGCTTCTCTACAGGAGGACCACTGTATCTTTAAATGTATCCTGGATTGAACAAAGGTTTTATCTACACTTGTTAAATTATTGCACAGATCATTACACTGACAAGTACATTATGAACCCATGGAATGTTACAGTCTGGCCTGGAAAATAAAAGCAGCATTATCCTTGAGGTCTCCACCATGAGGGAGAGCTGGCCAAGCACTTCTTGAATTGTACTAATTACTAATAGGTTTCAAGACACAGATTAAATACTCTAAAATAATCCCTGACTCCCAGGATTATGTTTGGGAGCACCATCCAAGACTTTCACTCTTCTGCAAGTGGCACTTAGTTTGATTTCTTGACATTTTTCTTGTGTCAGACTACCTGCAGGAATCCAGCCACCCTCTATTTTCCAAAGTTGAAGCCATACAAAGAAATAAAAGCTTGGGTCACCAGGGGACTTGAAGCAGCCACTGCAATGTCCAATTGGTGCAGCAATTCCACTTACTGCACATCTCCTGGCAGTTTGCTTGTATGACTGCAAACTGTGACTCCAGGGAGAGGAATGGAAGGGGAGCAGAGCTCTGGTAAACCCGGCACAGGCAGAGCCCACGGTGACACCACAGCCCTGCCAAAGCACAGGCTCAGATTCATGGCTGGGTCCTCCCTCAGCTCCAGCAGCCTGCACTCAATTCCTCTGCTCATCATCAGGCCAAAAGGGATTGGGGAGAGAAGGAGGAATTAAAAAATAAAAAAAGTCTATGAATGAATAAACACTTGCTCCGCACATGCAACTTGATGGGATGCATTTCTTCAGAGTGCAGAAACCTCACAGCCACCTACTCTGAAAAAAAGTAAAATTCAAAAAACAGTGGGTGTGCAAAAAAAGAAAATGCCCTTATTTTGTCCTCTCCTCTGGAAGGCATGATCACACATTCAGGCTCAGACAAGTCATTTAAAAAATGCTTATTTGGCCATCAAACTGGCCAGCTGGCACATTGTTTTTGTGTCTGCAGTTACACCTTCTGCGATGACATTGGTTTATTTGGAACTTCCAGTAACATCTTTCTGTCAGTTGTAGCATTTTGTTGCTTCCTACAACACTGCAGAGACAACTGTTCTGTCCCTGTTTCCTCAACTGAAGGAAAAATCCTTACCCAAAGCTTCTGCTTGAGCAGGCTCTGGCTGTTTGATTTAGAACATAAAAGTTTCAAAACCTACAAAAATCAAATTAGAAGGACAAACAAATGGCTCATGCCAATCGTGGCTGCAAGTGATACATAAATAAACAACTTTTGTCTCAGGCAAAGCTCACAGCTGAGGAGAACAGCACACACACATCACAATACCACTGATGGAGTGGACTGAAATAAAGATTCTCCTGCCATGAGTCATTTCAGGAGGTTTATGAAAGAGGACCTGGAATAAACTTGTACAGAAGCTGAATCAGCTTCAGACAGGGCAGCAGCCACATTGACAAGGAGGCAACAGAGGTGTAAGCATAAAAAACCGAAGTTATGTTTGACATGCAGCTAAGCTATGACAAAGCTATACTTGGAACTGGAGAAAAAGTGGGAAAAAAATCCTTGTTTTAGTCAGGCTCTGAACTGCTGCCAGTGGTATCACGAGCAGCATTGCAAACTGAGAGCTCTCGTGCCTTTGGCACTTCCAAAGGATCACCTTGGGAATGGCTCAGCCTGGAGCAGCACCTGGGTCTGAGCATCTCTGGGTCCTGCTGCAGAGGCTCAGAGACCACGAGCTTCAGACCACACTCTCAGGAGAGGAAATGGGGAAAAAAAGAAATCCCAATTCTCGCAGAACAGGGTCAGAGAAGACTGGAAAAATACTCTGTTCACCATCTGAAAGATACTAGTCATAGAAATACAGATTCAGGCTGTAAATAGAGCTACTTCTACTCAGACTTAAGCCTTTAAAATTTACTACTTATGAGGAAATTTATTTTCTTTCCTTTTTAAACTGTTGATATTATTATCTGCTCAAAAACCTCTGCGAGGAGTAAAAGAAGTGGAGTGTTATTTAAGGTAACTTTGACACCTCTGGTTGGTTGCTGAACAAATTAACCAGTTTTGAAAAGAAAAGGCTTTTTAGGTATGTAATAGGATCTACAGGGTTCACAGAAAGAACTCCATGCTGGAAAAGCAGATCACAGAGAACATCATGATTTGAGTTTTCAAGCGAGCTGATTGTTTTCGTTCTGAGGGTACATTCACAACCATCCCCCAAAATAAAATGGGATACCTATGATACCTTTGATGTTAAAAGTCACAATTCTTCTCTAGAAGTTATGGCTTGTGTCATGCAAAGTGATTTGTTGGGTCAAAACTGACACATAACTCCATCTCCTGTTCCAGTCCTTAATGCTGACAAAGAGTTTCTCAAGTTTCCAAAATAGTGTTTCTTTAACAAGATGCAGGAAGAAAATGTGGAGAAATATATGACAGAAAGAGAGATACAGCTTAACACACTAAAGAATAATTTGGAAAACATCTGCTTAAATTAAATTTTACTATTAAATCCAGACATCCACTCATCTTGAAAGGGACTTGCTTCCAGGCTCTTTCCTCAATGTTCTCATATTTTCCACCTTTTTTTTCTTGCTGGAATTTTCTTCGTAATTTATTTTTTCACTGCCAGGCTGCCAAACAGATGTCCAGAAGGACATAAGCAGCAGAAAGGCTTCATTTTTAACAGCATTAATAAAATACTACACAGGTAGAAGGAAGAAAAATAAAAAAGAATACATAAAATACTCAAACTGGGGCAAGGGCATATGTGAGGAAGGGAAACACCACAGCTTTGCTTTTCCATGTAGCAGAGCTGCACAGTGCAAACTCAATCCATTGAGTAAGGTGGGCAAGTAGACTCTGGATATCCCTTGAGAGCTCAGGTCAAACGTGTAAGTTTACACAAATAAAATTATCTAGCTCTAGATTCCTTCTGAATTCTAAAGGGGAAAAGTAAGTTTTCAACTATTAAAAAAAATAATGCCACAATGTTTAAAAACAGCACTCTAATAAAAAATATGTTAAAGACCATCTTGAATTGCCAGACCTGTAGTCAGAGAAATCCGTAAGGCATTGGAACTTGATGTATCCAACTGCAGCTTGCCCAATTAATGGCTGTCTTTCCAAGTCACACCCTGTCCTTTGTTTGCATTAAACACCCCAAATCTCAAATTAGATGAGGACTGGATGAACACCTATTAACCTACACATGCAAGGTTGTGCCATGGAAGTGTCCTTGCACTAATTTCTTTCCTTTAACATTTGTGTTAAGAAAGTTGCTCTAGCCAGCTCCAATAGTGCAAGGAGAATATACTCATCACTATCCTTAAAAAAGGGAGAGCCACCTTTGTGTAAGAGAAGATTCAGATGCTACTTTTTTTTTCCCTATACGGGGGTAGAAGGAAGGAGAATGAATGGGAAGCACAAACAGATCAGAAAGGTCAGCCATGATACTCCAGGTGTGTGTAAAACTTCCTCCCCTCCATCAGCCAGCACAGCCTCCCTTTCCCAGCTGTGCAGAGCAGAGTTCTAAAAGTCATCCCACGCATTTTTTGTTGCCTTAGGAGGTTTTCTGGTCTTGCTCTCCCCTCCTGTGCTCTCCCAATTGGTCTCCCAGTTTTCCCAGCTGTCGCTGTTACTGTTCTTGTTGGAGACTGTTCCTGAGCCCCACACGTCCCAGCTATCCGAGCTCTTCTTCTCTGTGGAATTGTCCACATAGGTCCAGCTCTCACTGCTTGGAGATTTGTGAGCTTTTGGTTGATCTGAGTTGCCAAAGGTCTCCCAGAAGCTTTGATCTACAGCATTGTTCTGGTAGCCCTCCCCTCCACTGTTCTGGTAGCTGTCTGCCTCAGCTGGTCTTTTGGGGGGGTGGGGGGGAAAGGAAGATAGAAATAAATTAGTTATGCCAACATAACAGTAAAAATAAATGACCCAAAGAAAACCATAATTCTACTGCTCTTTGCTTTAAAAAAAAAAGCTTTTTAAAGTTTTTTCCTTGATGATAAAGGAAGAACTAAATATTGTTCCAAATGACATAAGCTTGTTGTCTAATTCACAGATTTTGTTAAGAGAGTTAACAGGCCTAGGGAAAAAGAATGTGCATTTAGATTAAGTTTTAAACCAAAATATGTGCACTGCTTTTTTCTCATCTTAAAAACAGTTGTAAACAAAGTTATATTGAATTCCTCTCTATTACATAGAGGAGGACTATCAGCAAAGAGAGAGTAAGTTCTTAATATTGAAAAATTGCCTTTCACTACTGTACTGCAGAGAATGTACAGGAGATAAAACTGTGTGTTCAGAGATACAAAATAAGAACAAGAAATTACCTGTCAGAATTATCATCTGGTTTGCCTGAAAAGAAAGTGGTGACATCTCTCCATCCCTTACTCCCAACTCCCTGAACCTAGAGAAAGAAAAAAAAAAGACACTCCACTCATTTGGATGGAACCAACACTTCTGCCAAGTCCAACAGCAAGAGCCAGAACAAATTCCTCCACATGTTCCCATTAATCAAACACATTTAATTGAATTAATTTAATTGAAATACCCACATAAAACAGGCCAGAAGTTGAATCCTAGAATTGGATTAGAAACACAACTTCTGAAGTGACACCATGGAAGGTACTATTCTGAGTTAGAGATAGGGATGAATCCCAGAATTCAGCCTGAGAGTTACCAGGCTCTAAACAGAACAGGTAACATAATTTATTTTATTTTATTCAAAAAGTACCAAAACCTAAGACACTGAGCTGTCTATGGGAGAGCTTCCAATGCTGACTTTTCCAGAGCTAGAAGACACACATTCCTGGGTAACACCATGCAAGTTATCCCAGCAGGTGGGAGTTTGTGCAGGATTTCTGTGCTTGGCAGCCTCAGACAGCACTTACCATGTCCCCGAGCACCAAGAGCAGCGGAAGGCAAAGGAGAAAGGTGCAGAGCATTAGCAGGTTTTACTGTACCAGTGCAACACAAGCTGTCTCCATATTCCCTCACACATTTTCTTTGCTTTCTTTTCTTTGTTTATAACCACCCCATGTCCTCATTCAAATTGCTAAGAGGACACCACCATGCCTGTGCAGCTTTACACACCCCAACAGAAGTGATGCCCACCGAAAATTCCACTTTCCAAATTTCTCTATTCAACACAAGCACAGCAAAGCTGCAGTAGGATTTTGTATTCTTTTTCATAAGAATATGGAGACTGGCTTGACCTGTTTGGCCTCCTGAAAGCCAGACAGGCCACCTCATACCTTGCTGGCCAACTGCGATACCCCCGTGGTGACCTCCTCAAATATTTTCCCCTCTTTCACCTACGTGGACCAAAGTATTGGTAATTAGTCAAAAAACAGAGTATTACTGAAACCTTCAGACAAGCTCATTTGTGCTTAACAGCCAAAATGTCAAAAAAAACCCACCAGCCCCAAAACTGAATCAAAATAGATTTAAATCAAAACAAAGTTAGGAAAATTATACATAAAGTCTGTTGATCTATAGTGCAGTGAAGCTCAGTTCTTTGAGTTTGTGGGAGTTTTCTGTGGCTTAAAATCCAGTTTGAGGAAGGTATCACAGCCAGTTTGAGGAAAGTATCATTTAAATACAGTTCAGGTATCATTACACTACTGCTGAGCATAAAAACATCAGTACAAAAAACATCTGCAAACATGAAGCTTTATCAATACATTCTACTGCATATAAAGATTGTGTTTGGAAACTTAGCAGATCCCTTTTATTCTCTATCTTTTAGAGATGCTTATTTATATATTAAAAGTGCTTTGAATTTTGGTGGAACACAATACAAGAGGTACCTTTCAGCACTCAATAAATGGCAGTTGTTCCAAAGCAAGTGACTTTGTACAACCATATAGAGAACACTTATTTCAGAAAGTAACACGTATTTAGAACTAATAGCAGAACATCCTAAGGGAAATGGATTTTTTTTTTTTAACACAGAATGTCTAATTTCTCATTAAATTGTCCTACAAAAAGAAAAATCAGCTCAAGGAAATGCACCCTAAAAATAACCCTGAAAATAATGCATCTAGACCCTCTGAAATAAGCTGTGGATAATTCTAGGGAATAGAAAACCAATTAGAGTCTTCTCCTGTGGTTTGAAATGCCATGTAAAGAATAGTGAATTAATAAAGGTAATCAAAATTAGTTTGAAATATGATTAAAACATTCTCTTCAAATGGCTCAAATATATTTGACTGAATTAAAATAAAATCGGCAGGTAGGTAAAACACTAGGAACTTAACACTCCAAGATACAACTACTAATAGATATAAATAT
Source organism: Toxostoma redivivum (assembly GCA_013397375.1). Taxonomy (NCBI): domain Eukaryota; kingdom Metazoa; phylum Chordata; class Aves; order Passeriformes; family Mimidae; genus Toxostoma; species Toxostoma redivivum. The sequence continues at coordinate 92,484 of VXBI01007053.1, read as the reverse complement.
GTATCTATTTAAACAACTGATTTTATATCTATTTAAACAATTGATTTTATATCCATTTAGGGTGCATTTTCCCCTTGTTCCATCTTCCATTATTGAAAGCATGAAGTCTATAAAATGGTATCTAACAAGAAAGAATGTGACAGACTCTGGTGGACATGAGAAAGGTAGGTGGAGGGAGTTTACTTTCATTAACATTCTATGATAACAGCCCAACTCTGAGTTGTTTGATGTTTCCCCTTTACAAAAGAGCCCCTGAGACCCTGGGCAGCTGTGGCAGGAGGAATCAACCACTCCCTGAGTGAGTTCAAGCATTCTTCTGCAAGTCATTTACTGGTTCCAAAGTTACCTTTTCCTGTGCAGGTTTGAGAACATTTTCATTTAATGTCTGACCTAACTCTGATGCCTATTTAAAAGCAAAACAAAAACAAAGTCAGTTATATTTTCTTTTTAAAAAAACTCAATAAAAACCCACAGCCAACACCTTCTGCAGGCTCATTTCTCAGCAGTATCTCCAAAAACACAAGAAGCCTTTAGCTTTGATTCGTACAAGCAGAATGAGCTGAAAAGCACACACAGCAAAGTGCTGCAGGAGACATTAAGAGACAATAAATTAAAATCAGATACACATGGCAATAGATGCCTAGAGCCCAAGCAGAGTCTGACCTTGCACTGGAAGCAGAAGCAATGGTGCAACCAGCAAGTTTTGAGGATGGGCCCCTTGCTAATGCCTGCAGCTGCATATTTGGAAGAACTGTCCTCATCCCCCCCTTATTTTTCCATACTAATTAAATCACTTGTAGAATTAGATATTTCTGGCTGATTTTCCCCTCAATTTCTCTGTCTTGTAGTACTCCAATTGTCATTTGTTACTAAGAGCTCAAGCGTTTCTGAGAAATACACAAGAGCCAATGCTGTGACAGATTTTTGCTATTTTCTTCAAAGCTCCAGGTTTGCAGGGAGAAAAAACAATGAATTTCAAAGATCTGTTGCAATCCAGAACAAGTTGCACAAGGATATTGTACTTCAGAGGCAGTTTACAAAAATGTAAGCCCACAGTCTAAGTCACAAAATTACATTCCAAAGGCAATGCTGACAAGGACAGCAGGTTTAGAAGAGTTTGAAATCATTCCCTGCCCTACTACCATAATAAGCCTTTGACAGATTTAAACTTTCTTCAGAACTGCCATATCATACTGAGTGCCTCCAGAATTATCCTGGTTAACCCAAAAGGGCCAAAAGGGCAATTAAGTTTCTTAATTTCATAAGGGTTCATATTTGATTACTACCATTGGTCAGGGTGTGAGCCTTCACTCATGTCCTTCCTGGGAATGGAGCACCTTAAACATCTTTCCTCCACAGACTTCCAGGTGTCTAAAAAGCCTTTCCCTCAGCCACAGCATTCCCAGGATCTCCCCTTTTCCCAGCCATTATCTCCAGTATTTCTACTTCTTACAGGATAAAAATTCTTTGAGAAGCAAAGGCAAAAGGAAATCCCACTTTCACCTAGCAAGAAACATGAATGTAAATCACAAAGGGCTTGTTAACTTTGGAAGTGAGGCTACAAAGTGTTTAAGAAAACCAAGAAAAGGGTGTTCTCACCTGTGCAAAACCCTCTGGAGTCTACTGAACCCAGCAAACTGTTTATGTTTTATAATAAAGTGTAACACTAACAGACTAACAGTTCAGGTGTCCAAGTGGAGTCACTGCTAGAATGAGGAAGAATTCTTATCTGATCCCTCTTACTCAACTACATATTTTTGTAAATGTGGAATGGAAAGGTTTGGGTACAACTGTATTTTCATCTAAATCACTTCATCTTTCCTTCCTATTGCTGAATTTAGGACAGCACTCTAACCACCATTACAAACATTTCATTCAAGTGTCTGCTTCCAGCAACACCCAGCTGTTGGCACATTCCTGGAGCAGACATGCAAACAGAAATCCTGAAATCATCAGAGCGTGGACAGCAGCACAGTCAATTTTCAGACAGTGCACAGCTTGGGTATCTCTATCCAACTTGACAAATTTTAAGCAGATTTGAATAAATGTCACCATACAAAACACACAACATTATTCTAAACAGGTTTGATGTAAGGCAGAAAAAGAAAAGACAGCTCAGGAGCAAATGCACATATTCAGCACGAACAGACAAGGAGTCCATGCACAAGAACAGATGGGAGGGTGTTACCGGCTCTGGCTGCTGCTTGTAGCCCCAAAACTTTACCCAGAGAGCAAAAGAGAAAAGAGCAAGGAAGGTAGAAGCAGCTTTTAGCAAAAAATTGGCAGCATTTTTTCAGGCAAGTTAAGTAGCATAAACCTTTTCTAACTTTTAACATCTACTGACAAGACAAACTGAAATGTGTTTGGTCACTGGGCCCCAAATACAATTTTAACCAATCTACTGCATACAAAATGTGTTAAATCTGTTCTGCAAAAAGTCAGAAGTTTCAGGAACAAAATTTAACCTTCAGTAACAAAGTTTACACTCTATAGCACCATGTTGCTGTGGTCCTTGTCAGTAGACGTGATGAGCTTTTACATTTAATATTATATTTATTAGTAATTCTAAAGAAAGAGCAGCTTCTAAAAGGAAAACTGCCAGAGGGATTGAAGAAGAAGACCTGTAAAAAACCTAGTTTTTCTTAAGCCAAGCAGTAAATACTTTAAAGCTTTGAAGTAGGAAGTTTGGGTACTTTAACAAGACATTTTTGTTGCAAACATGCCTACATTTGGCTATTTGAAGGATTAATATCCCAGTGCACAGACCTGTCTGAACACCAGCACCTGCAGCTGCACACTGGTTTGAGCAATACTTTCTATGCCTATCAGGAAGCAAAGCAGGCTAATGCTGCAAATACACAAGTTATAGTTCATTTAAAACTCCTGAACCATCTATAAATATTTGCATCTCACTCAGAACCAAGCAAATTAAGAATCCCACTCTTTTATACATTTTTACATTTGAGACCTTCCCTTGCAGACAATCTTGCTTATGTCAGAGCTCTGTATAATCAGGTCTGACTGTCTCTGCTTGAACCCCAGTTTGATAAATGAAATCCTTTTGTCATTGCTACTTTTTAAAACACACCCAAGCAAGTTGATTTATTAATAATATTGAGCAGTTCACATTTGTAACATCTTATTAGGCTTTAGCCATGGGAAGATGGCTTGCATTGCATTGTATCTACTTCAAGCTAGACCACATTTAAGATTCACAGAAGTAAAACAGGAGTATGTTAAGTTTGCTCTGCAGAAGCTCTGCAGTCTCTCCAATACACCCAACAGGAACAAACAGCAGGATATCCCTGTTTATCTCTAGCTTAATTTGATCACTGCAGCTGATTGCAATTCCCATGGAATTCAAAGCCAAAACTAAACACTACTGTGCACCATGAAGAAAAGCACACTGGTCTGTTGATGATCAAATCTAAGTCAATTGGTGCAGGCAAACACATGGCACTTAAAGACAATTAGATGAGTAAGAGCTAAATCTATAATCACCTTTTGACTTGCTTGAGATCCAAATCTGGTAGCCTGTGAAGAGAAGCAAATATATGCAGGTTTACCTGGAATAAACCCTTTGATTTTTAAAGGCTTATACTTAGAAATGCTGCATGATCATCTCCAAGGTAATCTGGCAGAATTTTACAGTGAAAAGAAAACACCCATACCACCACCTCTGGCATTCCACTGCTAACTAAACCACATTTTATTTACTTACACCCTCTTTAGCAGCTGAGGCAATTTTGCTTGCTCCAGTTGTAAAACTGCTCCATCCCTTTAAAGAAAGCAAGAAAGTCATCAGCTACATGTGAGTAATAATAGCAAATAACCAAGTTTCCATTAAAACAGATTAGCTTAAGTCAAAATGCTCTAATACAGCTTGTCCTGTAGTCATAAGAACTACCTGCTACTGAGAGAAAAAATAGAGCCTCTCATTTAACTGACATATAGTGATGAATTTCCAGTATTTGTGTGAATTTGAACAAGCCAGAGTGTTTCAGATATTACTCTGCTAAAAATGGCTACAAGTGTGGGGAAAAATCAACCCATGCAGTGGAAGGCAAATTGTTTTCCTCACCAGGATAAACACCCGTGCAAGGAATTCAGTCTTGTAGAAATACAGGACTTCAGAGCACACTGCAGTGTGTGCCTGTGCTCACACGAGGGCATTCCAGCCAGGACATTCAGGGAGATCCTGGACTCAAAGAATGGCTCACAGGAACAGAAGTGTTGCCTCTCCTTGGCTGTCTTAGCTCACCTGCAATACATTGCAGATGTGCTTTCTAATCTGAACTCTCTGGCCTAAAAGCTGTGAGATATCTAGAAAATATTTAGCTGATCTATACCAAGCAGCCTGTGGGATCACATGGAATATGGTGATCAACCTGTTCAAAGGCTCAGGCATTACCTTTCTCTGGTGAGTTCCAGTGAAATTATTTCTTTATTCTTAAATAAACAGTGGAACCTGGGGTGAGTATTTAGGCAAGTAGGGCTCTACAGAGGGCTATTGGCCACTAACCTTACTGTATTTCCAAATTACTCCAAACCCCAAATATTGTTCAGCACTGTGACTTTGCAGCCTATCAAAGCACCAGTATGGCCCTGACTGCCTCTGACGTTACTCTCATTTTATTTCAACAATGCATCTTTCACTATCTCTACTTGAATCATGACAACTGTTCAGCCATATGCTGTTATCTCTTCACACCCTGTCACAAGTATTTCAAATGTTTTCATCACTGCTCAGGGCTTCTGGCACCTACATACACACACATTTCAGTTGTTTTCCTCTGAACATTCTTAATATGTTTAGCAGATTTAGAGCTACTCCCTACAGGTAATTACATTTTTTTTTCCTTCAGCCCTGTTGATTAATATTTCTTAATCCATTGTTACATCCTCACTTATTTCTACAAACTGATACCAGACATAATTCTTAAGTTCTGCTCAAGTTTCTCCATTTTGCCTTTTGAAGTCCACCAGTATCTTCTTCACTCTTTGAGAATACAACCAATACTCTGTATCTCTCCCTATCCACCTGCAGTCTTTAGTTTCAACTCTCCATTCATATTCTCCCCTAACAGGGGCTAAAACAGAAGAAAATAGTAATTCAGAAAGCTCCAAGCAATTCCTTACCGAGTATAATGAGGACATGGCATTATTCAGAAAGTCATCTTCCTTTTTGGGAGGGTTTACTGTGTTCCCAAACCCCACGTAGCGATTCTCTTGGCCACTGCCACAGGAAAAGGAATAAACAGTACCTGTATCAGCATGCAGTCATTAAAAACATTGAACAAGAACTGAAAAGCCTGCAAGAATAACAATTGTTTTTGCACCTGGAAAAGAAAGCGCTGTAGCACCCAGCACCCAAAACACAAAACTACTCACTTCATAAAAACACCAAGGATCCACTGAGGAATCCTAGCACAATACAATTTCCTCTGTGCAAGCTAATGTGGTCTTAATTATTCTCCAGGTTTAACAGATCACTGACATCAGAAAGCTGAGTAAATCCTAATAAAGTGATACATGAAAATGAGAAAAGGAATGAAAGAAGTTTTATAAATGCCTCTGTTTAACTCAAATCACTGTAAGGTACAACATACAATCAGAATTCCCTAGTTTGGAACCCACCACAATAATATTTGGAATTACAAATGCTTTCCTCAATACCTCAAACGTTTTGTTATGCTAGAGAGAGGCACTCAGAAAGTCAGTAAATATTGCATTACCCTTGGTAGGAGCTGACATCATCATTTAACCAGTCTTCAAAAGCCTTGTCAGAAGAGGCAGTTGCAGTCTGAGATTGTCCAGCAGAACTGAAATAAAACATTGAATAATCAAAGCCATGTTAAGCAAAACCCACTAGCTCAGCAATGCAGCTTGAGATGTATACACCATAATAAAGGTTAAAAATTGATTATTTATTTCATTTATCAAGAAGGGAACTCTAATGCAACCACTAAAAGGCTGCATTGAAGCTCTTGTTCCTTTGATTTACAACTGCTTTTGCAGTTAACTTGGATCTTTAGTGCAGAGAGTAACAAACACTACATACAAAAGCAGAACAACAGAATTGCTGTGGTACAGAGCTTTGATGCTCCCCTGGTAATTAGCACCAGAAGGGAAAAGCCTGTTTCTTTTTCCCTGGCATGCAATCCCAACTGGCACAGCACCACAGTTAAGGTGAAGATGTCACACACCACCTGTGAGTGACACAAATGTGTAATTTCAGGTGCATTACAAGTCAAGATAAAATAAGCATGGCTTATGCCCTGCTCTCACTTCTCTCTGCCATGGTTTAAGGCTCAGGTGCAGGGGGTAGGAATTACTACAGAAACGAATTCCTGTTACCCCATATTTCATAACTTCAGCTTGTTCAGACACCAGCACCAACAGGGTAAACCCAGCAGACATTAAACCATCAGGTTTTGAGGATGTGTCTATCTGATGCTGTATCTGTACCAACATTAGGTAAGCAGGGCACTTACCGGTGAGCAGAAGACAGAGACATTTTAGGCTGAGGTGGGGTCCAGTTCCTGGCAGGAGAAGTTTCAATGGACCACTCCTTGCCTTCAGCTACTGTAGCTACCTACAAGAGCCAGAACAGTCAAGAATGCCAAGTCAGAGATTTCATACAAATTATAAACTGGTTCTGTAACATGAGGACAAGTCATTTTTCCAGTCTGCTGCTGGATCAATTAACTTTTTTTTCACAAGAAGCCAATTTTTTTTTTTACTCCCGGGCTGTGATGTTGAATTGAACACTGGTTTTATTTCAGGCAACTGAAATAGAAAATGAGACAATTTCCTCAAATAGGCAGGTTTGGTTTGAAGAGGAGAGACTGGATTAATGAAAAGATGTAAGCACTAATCACAGAGTAATGGAGGAACAGAACTACATTATTGTTGTATGTTACTACATACACTAAAGATTTATCAGAAATTACTTTGGATAGTACAGCTGAAGTAGTGAACTGCAGTGAACAGAAGACAGCTCCACTGACTAAACAGCTGCACTAAAAATCAGAACTACCTCAGCTAAATGCAGAAATGAGAATTTCAATACAGAACTCTTACAAGACTAGGGAAGAAGCACTCTAAGACCTTTAGGGTCCCAAGAGGGCAGTCCTGGACTGTCAACTCTAAGGTACCAGACCATTGGGATACCCTTGGGCAAACTAGAGAGAGTTACCCAAAATAAGGAAGTTAGTCCAGAAAAGCTCCTGCCTGCCCAAGACACTCTTTTCTAACCGCACCATATCTCTCTAGCAGGACTACATTCCTTTTATCTTCTGCTGAATACTTGAGCCATGAACTCATTCAGGTTTACATTAACTCTTCCTGGATTTCACTCTCTACCTTTTCAGGAACCACTGCAAAGGTTAAAAAAATTGCAGCTTTCCCTCCTTTCAAAACCAAATGCTTACAAATCACTTTTAATATTTTCAGATCATAAGGGTGAGGACACACCTAAAACTGAGCTTACCTGGTCTCTAAACAGAGCTGCAGCTTTGCTGTTGTACTTCTCTTGCATTGTCCAGCATGGATCATAATCATCTTGAGATTCCAAGAACTGTCGGAATTTGCTGTTACCTCCAGCCTTCATCTTCTCCAGCTCAATATCCTTCCACTTGTCCATGGTTACAGAACGCACAAAACTGAAAAGCAGGTTTAAAAAAATTTAGATCACAGCTTGTTATAATTTCCTGCTATATCAACAGTGACAAAAAGAAGCTTATTACAACCTATCTCAAAAGTTGAGAGTATAAACATGTTAGAGAACACTCTCAAAGTACAGAAAGACAGATCATGATAAGAAGGTGGGCAGATCCTCACTGAAATAAGCCAAAATCATGACATTTATTGGCATTTAAAGGAGACAGTCAACAGAAGGCAAGTGACTGAAAAAGCAGCTTCCTTCAAAGTCCAGAAATTAATCTAGCCCACTATGTAACAGAAACTTTTCCCATACTTCACTCTGCGATTTTATTTTTGTCTATTATCATGCATTTTGATGGTTGGACTTGATGATCTTAGAGGTCTTTTCCAACCTTGGCAATTTTATGATTCTATGTCCTCATGTCAGAAATTTCATCTTTTCTTCCATGCCACAAACAGTTCCAAATGCTCCTTTCCTATGCAACTTCTACTCACTAATGAGCTCCAAATGACCCCTGGAAAAGCAAAGCATGTACTCCTGAATGGCCTCCTTGCTTTGGTGATTTCCCTCCTGGACTTTCTCTCCTTTGCTCATTTGAGTAACTCTTCCCTGCTTTGGCCCTATTACATACACATTGTGAGTCTTCAGAACCCCAAACAGTTCTTATTCCATAGACTCCTATCTCAGCTGAGCACGGCTGTGGGAAAACAACAAAAACTGTCATTTATATTACAAAGAAAAAAGAAATCTCCTGAACAGAATAAAGCTGTTTTTTAGATCTAATTAGTAACAGACAAGGCACAGCAAGCAAAGCCCACTTTGGAGAGGAGCATGAAGCAAAACTGGATTTGAAACATTGTGTTGGATTTGAGACATTCTATACATTCCAAAGCAACACATGCTGTTCACAGCCATAATGAACCGTGAGTCCGAGGTCTGTTGCAAAGGCTGACCTGAGGTGAACTCCCAAGCCTCGGTGTTTTCCTGAGCACTCCAGACAGATCCAAATCCCATAGGTCACACTCACCCACTGGGGGTTAAATGCACCACATTCAAAACAGACCTGTGAGAGAAAAACAGTATCTCGGCAATCTGCCATCACTGTCCATGGGAAGTTTTCACAGCTCAAAAAGACAAATCATGGAAACATCACACACCAAAAATAATTTCAGAAGGAAAGGTTCTTCATGTTTGGAAACACCTTCCCTGACATCATAAACTTCCTTCAGGTATTTCTTTATGCTGCTTGGATTATAAAAATTACTGCACCAACTACCAAAACCCAGTGAGAAAACACAGACAAGCAAATGGAAATTACTATGCAAAGAATTCATTTTGATTTCATTTTCATTGCCTTGAAATAAAGTAACCAAACTGAATTCTTGAGGTTTCCTTGGCAAAATAAAAATGCAATATTTAAAGTTTGGAACATTTTTTCAGTCACACTACAGTTTGGCAGTAAATGGTAGCAGATCTAAACAGAATTTTCTCTTTAGAAATAGCTTTATTGCTCACACAGTGCAACAGCTTTATGATCAGATTCACCACTTGAGATTTAATGCATTGATATAAGTAAAACTGAATCTTTCCATGGACTATCACATTTAAGGTATAATCAAGCTACTTGAAATGGACCATTTTAATTTAAGTCGTGCCGCAGACATCACTTGTTGAAAAGACTCCAGGGGTTCCAGCACTACTAGAACTGAAATACTTGTGCCAAATATACAGCAAGGTATTGTAATGTACACATGAGATATCCAAATTTCTATGCTAGCATTAGTGAGCCACAGCACAAAGACAACAGCAGCTCTAGCAGACCCCAGTGTTCATCTGGAGTAGGTTAAAAGCAAATTCAATTCTACAAAACTGATCTAAAGATCGTAATTTTCTCACATTGTTCTCATCTTGTGCTCTGACTTCCTTGAGGACTTTCCTTGTTCTTGGACTTGCCATGATTCTGCAAAGGGAGAAAAAGAAAAAAACTTAGTCGTGATCACGGATTTGATTCTGGTGGGATGCCCAGTACCTCAAAAGCACAGCTCTGCGACAAAGAGCCTGGAATCTAAACCACTGACTCACAACCAGCTGCAGAGGAAAAACAGAACACCATAACCTTATTTTTCCATTTAATTTGCACTTTCGGGGGGATTTATTCATCTCAACTCCATCAGTGGAAAGGTGGAATTCAGTCATGGCTGAAAAGTGGGTGTGGGGGATAAACACAGGAATTCTTCTGTGTTACAAGTGGTATCAAAACAGACTCTACTGGTTCCTGCCCCAGACCCATCCACTATCCTTCCTGAAATCGTAACATCCATGATTTTACAGGATCACATGCACACAGCTCATCAGACCTACACAAAAAATAGCAGGAAGTCTTACACTTCAGAGTGCAGAACACGTTGCTAAAAGAGCCCCTTATGAGAGGATACAAGAACTTGTAATTTTCCAGAAATATTGAGTTTGTTTGTCAACTGAATTCTAAAGAAATTAAGGCAATTATTGGGACCTTTTACACAAAATAGAATTGTAATTCAACAGGCATGTCTCACTGGCAGACCACATCATCTCACTCTAATTTTTATGACGCAGAAAACAGCAGGGAACAGTCAAGCTATGGATAAAATTCACATTAAGACAAAAAATGTGATTTTCACACAGTACACAGCCTGGAAAAACCCAAAATACACAAAGCACTCATGATTTGAAGAACTATAGTGTAGGGTGCAGCATAAGGCTGCAATTTAGATAAAAAAATAGACTCCTATTACCAACTAATAGCATCATATTTAAATTAACTTTAAATAAATAACATCTGCTCTTTTTACTTCCTCTCCATCTTATAATTTCTACTCCAGAAAACAAACTTCTAAGATGTAATAAAAGACAGAAGTCACCAAGCTGACTAGAAACAGCACCAACTACTAATGTCAAGCTTATTGGCCAGTCAAGACACAAAGCATAGAACAGCAGGTTGATATTTTCACCAAACACTGGTGTGAGAGGCAAAAATGCATTTATGCAACTCTCTGTCACTGGTTCACTGTGCTATCTGACTAAATAATCAAAAGTCCTTAGAATGTCAATAAAATCAACAATCTCACAATAATTTTAGAAGGTAAATAATTAAACATTACATACAACTGCCACAGCCCTAGGGGATGGAGGGAGGATGTATCTTTAATAAAGGAAGAGTGCTTAAAAAGGTAAAACGCTACAGGTAAGAAACATTGCATTTGTATGACTGACATCAACTTCTTAGAAATCTCTAAAGCAGAGCAGTACAATAAACAGTTCTGTGCATCAGCAACTAAGATAACATGACTCAGAAAGGAAAAAGCTCAGTTTTGTACCTATGTGTTGCCACTGCTAAAAGCAGAAGGTGTTTGCAGCAGAACTCACTGCCTTTTATCTAAAATACCTATTCCTCTGTAAACATCTTGTTGACAAATATTTAATTCTGTGGAATTTAAGGGGCAGTGTTTTCACTGATGTTTAGAATGTGCCACCTTTTCAGCCTTAATTACTCTGTATTAGGCAAAAAACAGGTAATTGTGATAAATGTTTTAGACTCAAAAGGTTACTGCAAGTAGTGGTAAATAAAATCTTCCTGTCCTCCTGCATTAAAATAGTTATTTTATTCAATACAGTTATTTTTATCAATTATCTAATAAGAATTGTGTAACTTTCAGAAGAGGAGAATGAAAGTGTGGCAAACAACCCCTCATATAATGAAACACACCTTTCCCAATAGCATTTCAATAACATTTAACCTTCCTTAACTTACTCATGTGCATGTGAGCAGGGAGGGAGATAGCACTATAAGCATTTGCTTGTCCTAAATAACAACCATAAACGAATTTACATGACTCCCAGTCCACCTCTTCAATTCCACTCTTTGTCCCTGGTGAGATAATGGAGAATTCTTCCTCTGCAGTACAGAAATTAAGTAAATAACTCAGTAGTAATAGCCAGACAGACAACAGTGCACCCTCTGGGCCCTCCTCTCTGCCATTATTGCTGCTTTATCTTAGCATTCAACACCTCTTCCCCAGAAATTAATTTTCCCAGCATCTTCCTGTACATTACTGACAGCTTCCAAGGCTCCTCTCTTTGGCTGGACGTTCAATCCTCTTACCCCTACCCTTCCTTTACCATTTTTCCTCCTTTTTCACAGGTTTTCAATTAGAACAACCAACAGAGGCAGTCTATATGCAGAGGCCTTTCAGCCTCCATGGCAGATAAGCACTGCTGGAGCTGACCAGGAAAGCCTCTTCCCACTCCAACTCTACAGGTGCCAGGAATTGTCTACAAAGCAGAAAGTTCCATCCATCCTCCAACAGCCAATGTCCAGCCCCCTCCAGTGTTTATACAGGAGTTTCACATCTCCAGCTCCAAGGTGAGAGAGGAATCAATTGCTTTTGGTTTTGCCATAACTACATTTTTTTTTAAACAAAAACTAGAAGACCTTGGCCAACTGCAGTCTGAACATACACCCACTCCACATGCACCAAGTTCCCTGCTCAAACCACCACGTCTGTGTGGTGGGAAGGCAGAGCTTCATCCACATCCAGGAAAAGGAGGAGGTAACTAAAGGCACCAGCTTTTCACTTTGTCCTCCTCCATCGAAGCATTTGGAAATAAAGGACAAAGTAAAAATGATATGTTCAAAGCTTTTTAATAAGTAATGTCTTTAGAGGTGCCTAGTTTACTTCCAATAATTTTCATACAAAGTTTTAAGGGTTCAAATTATCAGTTTACCACTGAGCCCTGGTAGCTGACTGGACATATAATCACTGTGCTGTTTAAGTTTCATTACTAAATACTGGAGAAAGAAGCCACCTTAAAGAAATATACATTGTTTTGATCTAATATAAAAGGACATAAGCAGTGAAGAAAATGTTTAGTTTTGGAGTAAGTTTCCACTGAAGAACATAAATATTTTTTACAAAGGTTCCAAAGTGGAAAGAGACAGATTCACACAGACCAATCTCACACTCTTATTTCCCAATCTGCTCCCAGAGCAATAACTAGATGTACAGCATGTAAGTTTTCTGGTTATGAAGTCCTCAGTTTGCTAAACAAGCAAAAAGGCAGAAGTGGACTAGAAGTGGAAATAACACATAATAGGACTTTGCTCCTCTGATTCAGCAGCAAATGCAGAGCCAACCTGCAAAGGGCTTTGCAATTCAGCACACGAGACAGCGGGTGACGTGGCCTGGTGACTTCACGGTCCTGAAGGCTCCCTGTGAGTCCCACCAGCGCAAAAAGCCACAGAGGCTGAAGAAACCTCTGGAACCACACACTGCGCCCATCTCCATGGAGCTGGCAAGGCTCTCCTTCACAAATACATCAAATACCGGTGCAGTTTTAAAGCGGCGCAGTTTCACACTCACCCGCCTCACGCAGCGCCTGGCAGGGCCGACAGCAGGGCGATTCCTTCAGGCACACCTGCGCTACCCGGATCCCAGCGGCGTCCTGCAGCCCCCCTCAGAACATGGCCGGGTTCCGCCGAGCCCTCCGGCCTCTGCTTTCTAGGCAAGACAATAACGGAGAAATACTGACACAGCGGGCAGGCAGCTGCCTCCTGCCCACCACGCCAGCCTGGCCCCCGCGCCTCGCCCGCCCTCGGGACCGTCCTGTGTGACAGCGCGGGGGCCGGGCCCGAGCGCCGCCACCTCAGCGCTGGGCTGGGCTGCGGGCCACGGGCACAGCGAGCCCCGGAGCGGGGAGCCGCGGGGACGGGGACGCACCGCGACCCTGAGCAACACTGCTAGCCCGGTCCCGGTCCTGATCCTGGTCCTGATCCCGATCACAATCCCGGTCCCGGCCGAGGCCCGGTCCCGCCCGGCGCCGCCGACGTTGCAGGGCGCGAGGCATTGTGGGTGCGCGGCTTAACCCGCTGCGGGCCGGGCCGGGCCGCGCCGCGCGAGGAACCCCGAAAAGATCGGGTTGTATCGAGCTCACCGTGCTCCAGAGAGGAGTTTGAGGGATTTGTTAAAACCGCGAAAAGCTGAAATAAAGCTCTAAAGCGAACCTTGCGCTCGCGCTGCTCTCGGTGCGGCTCCAGGCTGCAAAAACGACCCCCGGCGTTTATGGCTGAGGGGAGGCTGCCTGTGGGGGTGAATTCCATGGAATTACGCGGTTTTTCCTCAGACATTTATTGATGTGAGAGTTTTCAGCTGATGCCCCGTGGTGCTCCTAGGCTGGGAATAGCAGGTGGAGGGGCTGGTTGGACCCCCAGGCCTTCCCCAGCTTCACCTCCAGCTTTGCCTGCTCTGCTGTGGCCACTCCTGGAGCGCTGGGATAGCCTGGGGCACCCCAATCAATATATGGAGGAGCTAAAGCTACTAAGGAGCATCCAAAGGAGGCCACAGGGATGAGGAAGGGTCTAGGGAAAGCCATTAGAGGAGCAGCTGAGGGTCCTTGGGTTGTTCAGCCTGAAGAAGAGACTGAGAGGAGACATCATCGAGGTCTGTGCTTCCTCATGAGGAGCAGCTCCCATCTCTGTTCTCTGGTGGCCACTGATAGGACACAAGGGAATGGCTGAAACTGGGTCAAGGAAGGTTTAGGTTGGATATTACAAAAATGTTCTACCCCCAGAGGGTGGTTGGGCACTGAACAGGCTCCCCAGGGAATGGTCATGGCCCCAAGGCTGCCAGAGCTCAAGGAGCTTCTGGACAATGCTCTCAACGATGCATGGAGTGAGATTTTGGGGTTTCCTGTGCAGGAATCCAAAAAGTCCCAGCTGAACTTGATGATTTTTATGTGTCTCTTCCAGCTCAGGATTTTGTCTCCAGAGATCCTCCCAAAGGTGAGGGTGGATCAGAGATGGAAAGAGCACCCAGAATTGCTTTATGTGTTTGGAAGCACAGACCAGGCAAGCACATTTATGCTATCGCTAACTTCTTTTTAATCATCAGCTGTAGGCACAGGGCAATGATTTAGTGTTTACGTCTGAATCCCACAGAGACAATACGCTGCTCATTTCAGTGCAACTCCTAGTCTGGCCTCTGTACTTAATAAGTAGGCTATTATCTGACTATCAGCGCACGGGAGATTAACAGGAGCCATTTTCATTACCATTAATGGTGGCTACACAGATAATGCCCTCACGTCAATGAGATGATAATGGGCCCTTAAGTGTGCGTGTGTAAGGCCGACAGAGGAAGGGGAATGAAATATAAAGCAAACTCGGCTTAAATAATTTGCTTTTCCAGTTAAGAAGAAAGTAATCTCTTCTCATAAGCACCATCATTTTCTGGTAAACGTGAACCAACAGGTAATGAGGTTCCCATTACACAAATGCTGTGTTACAGGGTCTAATGAGCATATTAATCTTTGTTTTTCCATATAATTGGTAGATAATCCAGGGATATGTGTTGGCTCTGCAGTGAATGTGTGTGCTCACAGCCTGAGCCAGGAGTCATCCTCAACCCCAGAAACACAGCAGAAAAGAATCACCTACGTGAGGGGTGCAGGATGGAGCTGTCTGGTGTGCAGTAGGAATGAAGGAATGCCACAAACATTTGTCTTTCTCAGCAAGCAAATAAATGTGTGCCATTCCCTGGCAAGTCCAGTTTGCACCGTTCCTGGAATTTGGGATGGGTGCATAGCTCTCTCCCCATCTCTGCAATGTGTGGCAAATGTCTATTCTGAGATAATAGATAATGCCAAGAAGAAACATTTGCAAAGGCAGCCAGCACTGCCTCCCCTACTTGTTCCTTTTATCTGCTTATGAACTGTTTCTAGCCTGAAACTAAATGACAAATATTTTTAGCACAATTGCCATTGTTATAATTGTTATGCCCAATGTCAAGAACATATGAAACATGATGATAAGGAACAAATTACAACATAAAATAATACAAGGCAGGCACAGTATCCTTGAGCTGTTTTCCATGTTGAGATTTTCCAGATAGAAATCATTTTGCTTGGCTTCAAAAGGACAATATGCAAACATGTAAAGGTCAGTCTGATTTGAGAGCACAGAAAACAGCTAGAGCCAAATTCTGCAGAGATTTCATGAATAAGTTCACCATAATTGCAGTGAAGAAGACTAATAGCACGTGGAAACTTACTAAGATAAGCTACCTAGTGTGCAATTTTGCCTATAAATTAATGATTTTGTATGATGGTTTTAAAAATTCTTAGGGGAAAAAAAGATCTCTGGAATATGATTTAAACCAAAGAACACTCATTTTCACTTTTTTTCCTGTTTTACAAATTTACTAAACTCTTTCTTATCAATAAGACTAGATTTTGGTTATTAAATATTGCAGTTCCTGACATAAATGAAGCAGCATTACCACTCAGCTTAAATCACACAAAAACACCTGAAAAATTATCTTCTAGAACAATTGACAGCCTGAGCTTCAAATATTAAAGGCAAAAGAGATACCACAAAACCCTCTTTGGACTTGTTTACTGATGCCTATGTGGGCTGAATTACAAACCTCACTAGTAGCAGCACTTGTCATGGACTGAGAAACTGTGAATTTTTATTGCCTTTTTCCCTCCCAACACACATGAGATGAGCCACTATATCAGGATGTCACAACACTTAAATTGAGGGGGAACAAGGAGAAACGCAGATCCCTTCTTAGATAAATCTACTTAATAAATCTGAGGAGCAAGGAGCGAGGAATGGACCTGTTTGCATGATAAATGCCACCACTGAGTTCTGTGTTGTCACTGTGTGTGACTTATGTAACTGTGTGAATAAAGTACAGCTGTGAGCATAACACAGAACTGTGTCTGTAACTGTATGAGTAATAATGCAACCCCAAACTCAGCCCTTCTAGCACCAGGAGAAATCTGATTAATTGATGGGACTGTGGTAACACCCTTTTCCTGCAGGGTTTTTTGGTACTTCTGTGTGTTGCATACTCTGAGTAGCACCAAGGAAACTGCAGGTTGTCACCTGAGCCACCAAAGGCTTCACCTCATTTTCAACTTCACGGGCTTGACAGTTCAAAGTGACTTTGGGGAGGGTCTTATCTTTGTAAATCCCATCAGAAGATTCCTGCTAACATTATGTTACATAAAAAATACTAGAAAAATAATATGTGAAATATTTTCTGCCACAGGATGAAACACCAGTTGTTATTAAATGTTTATTTTTATATTATTATTTATTACGCTGAATGAATAAGACTTATTTTTATTGATCATAGCACTCGGGGATATTGATACTCATTGCATTTGGCAGCCACAGTCTAACAAACCTAGCCAGCTACAATGAATATTGCCATTAAGCTACAGAAATGTCACATGCACTTAATAAAACAGTCTCTTCCCTTTCCTTGTACAAGGGAACATTACTTTTTTCCTTCCTTTTCATCTGAGAAACCCATGTTTTCTGATACATTTCCTCAGTGAACTTGACACTGACACAAATCAGTAACTCCGACCAGCACAGCCCTGCTGGTAGTCAGGCACCAGAAGCCAGAGTTTGTGCAGGGGTTTAGTCCTACAGGTAAATCACAGAGTCCTGCCTATGCCATGGCCACACACCACAGGCTCCAGCATTGAATTTCATGTCCAGCTCTTCAGAGCATAGACAAGATCAGGACAGTAATCAGCCCCCATCCTTCCTCTGCATATTTATAGGGCATTCACTTCTGATTGAGCTCCCTGTGCCCACTTCCTCACACAGCTGGGAGGGCATTTTAATGTGTGTATTTCTACTACCCATCATGTCACTCAGACATCTTTTCATTATATTTTTCCACCTCAGAGCTAGAGCTGAAACAAAACTTAAGCAGATAAGTTGTATTGTAAGTTTTGTATTTATAAACCCCCCTCAGTCCTTCTCTCTGTGCATATTTTTTCCCATCAAAAATTGAACAAAATTTGGAAAGCTTTTATACGAGACTACAGGAAGCTTTATTTTGATATTTGAACAGCAAACAGAAAAGCTAAGCCTTTTATTTTAAAAGCAGCTGTTACTCCACACAGCTTTAACTTTGTGTTTATGTCAGGTCCATGTGTGCCACATCATAGTTTGTAACATTGTCAATCAAAGCTGTCAAAGTGGCCAGCTTGGTCCAGGAGAGGGAAAAAGCCTGGAAGGGCTGCTTGAATCTACTCTGTGAATATGCAGAATGAACTCTGGGAGGCTGGTTCAAGTGGCTTATTTCCAAGGCAATTAAGTCTTTCTTAAGTAAATGTGTGTAAAAAATGCTCCTTCAGCCTGGTGGCACCTGACACTGCTGACTTCTTAATACGCATTAGCCTTCCCTGGCTGGGATTGGAGAGAATATCACTGAAAAAACAGCAGAAAAATAGCTGGGTTTGTGTGTGTATGTGTTGGAATATCTTTGGACTGCACGTTCCATCCCCTCCTCGGGTCAGGACTCACAAACACCGGCTCCTGACACCACACACCCACACTGCTGCAGATGTCCTTCAAAAGATGTGCTGAAAGAAACTCTTTATTGATTTCTTCTCCATCACATCACTTGAGACTTGTTAAATTGGCTCAGGGAAGTTTGTAATCATTTGAGAGGAAAGAATGATTCCTAAGCAAGTGGGGAAGCAGCTTGTCTAAATGAGAGCGCCCTAAGCCAGTGCCCGAAACTGGAGACTGCTCTCACCCTTGAGGCTCTCTTTTTTGTCATATCATTTGAGAAATGCAACTGTTGCATGGAAACCTTGAATAATCACTTGGTATCAATACCCAGGGACCTTGGCAGCTGCATTGAATTACTCCTTGGTCACAGTGCCTTGTGAAACTGCGGCTGGAAATGTGGCTGCAATCATGCCAGCTACTCGGATTGCATGGCTGAGGTGCTGGGGTGTCAGCTGTGCTGCTCCTGCGGGGTTTAACCCTTTGGGCACTGCCTCCTCTCTGCTCCAGCTCTGCCTGTTTTGTCAGGAATGCTGACACAGAACCACAGAATATCCTAGTTTGGAAGGTACAAGGATCCATCAAGCTCCTGGCCCTGCACAGAACAATCCCTTCATGTGCCTCAGAGCATTGTCCAAACACTCAGTGAGCTCTGCCAGTCTTGGAGGCAAGACCACTTCCCTGGGGAGCTATCCCAATGTCCAGCCACCCTCTGGGGGCAGAACCTGTTCCAAATATCCATTTTAAACCTCTCCTGACACTACTCCGTGCTGTTCCCTGGGTCCTATCCCTGTACATGTCATCCCCAGAGCTACTACAGCACTAGTTTGAGCAGCCTTTCTCCAGTTCAGTAGTTGTTACATGTTTTTGGTCTCCAGACCAATAAGATAGGTGGGGAATTTCAGTGGATGAAGGAGGATTTTCAGTGCTGCTGCTTGGGTGAGGTGGTCTGTGGCACAAAGCTCCTGCCTCAGACTAACAAAAATGCTGGTAGCTTCCAGGGTGTGTGTGTCTCAATGTTTTTCCTTCATAGCCATGGAGAAATAGAAAAAAGAGGGTTATGAGAGGCTGTTTGTGAGATGTTATGGCAGAATTACCACATTAGTAAAGGTGTGAATGTGAACCTTGACTCCACTGTAGAGGTAAATGGACGCTGCTGATGTGTTTGATCCGGGGAGGAATGATGCCAGTCAGGTTTCCTTCATACAGCCCTTGATCACACAAACAAGGCAGCTGCATCAGCCAGATATGGACAAATTGCTCACCTTGCTGTTACTCTGACGTACCAGAGAACTTGGGGAATCTGCCTTCCACCCCTGCCATCCTCCACCTGCTCATCAAAGAGTGATGGGAATTCGTTGTGCAGCTCAGCAAGTTAATATTAGAGAATTACAAATGTGAAATGCATTTGATGGTGGTGTAAAAATGCCGAAAAGGCCTGATTAGGAGCTGCCTCCCCCCAACATTGGAGACTTCATAGGGATCTGAGAGAAAATGACAGATTTCACACACCAGTTCTGATGAATTTTACAGATCGCCCTGAGCTGCTGGGAAACCATTTCAAAGCGTAAAAGTCATTGAGAATTTTTTCTTTCTTGTGCAGTGATGAAAACAATTTCTGAAACATTGTGCTTTGCTGTCACCAGGCTGTTTTCCTCAGCAATTAATTCACCAGGCTGCAAAAGGACAGGAATATCAGTATGCAGTTCCTCTGGCTGTGGCCTGCTGAGGGTGTGCCACTGTGATGCTGCTCACTTTGGGCTTCTCTGCCTCTCTGGTCCCTCTGGAGAGAAGAAGGACAAGTCTAGGCTATTGCCACCTCTCTTGGGTCTTCTACCATGATGGTCTTGGCTTCAGCTGGCTTCAGTCCCAGAGCAGCAGTTATCAGCCCAGGGTAATGGCAGGTTTAAAAAATTATAAGTTTAAAATTAGAAGGTCAAGAGTTCTTGTCCTTTTTTTCATACACTCTTTCTAGCTGGTTCAGTAACCTTTCTCTAGGTTGAAAGTCTTCAATAACACACATGGGACACATCACAGAGTCCAGTTGTTACAGCCAGGGCTGGCTGCCCAAGGTAACTGGAGGCAACCTTGGGTCACCAGCAGTTAGATCCTCTCCCTGCATCCAGCGTTAGTCTTGAGAAGAAAGGAGAGAGCCCTTTCCTCCTCCCATGCAGGAAGATGATTTATCCTTATTCAATTGTATATTTTAAACTTCCACAGTGTCCTGTGGCAGGAAGCTTCACAGCTCACCCACCTTGCATGTGAAGACTTCCCAGTTATCATTTTGGATGTGTGTGCAGGAAATCCTGCTGTGTGCACTGCTGAGCTGCCATCACTCAGGCCATTGGCAGTGGGGCTTACTTGTAATTGTGACACAGAAATAGGATGTGACATGGCACCTTGGGCAGGCTGCTGTGTGCCCTGGAGCAGGGGAGCAGGCTGGCTGATTAGCTCCTGGAGCACTGGGACAGGCATGCTTTGCCTTTGGGGTGTGGATGGAAAGGTTGGAACACTCTGACACCGCTGTGTTTGATCAGACATCTGCACAGGCACCGGGACCCAGCTGATGTTATTAAAATGGAGAGGAGGTGGATGTAAATGAACTGAGTGGAATAATGCACCCCATGGTACCGTGGGATGTAAGACCATCTCCAGCCTTCAGCAGCTGTGACAATTAAAGGGTTTGGCTGTGAAGAGACAGGTCCCCAGCTAATACTTTTAGCCTCTGCTGCTCCTCTTGATCTGTCAGAGTGAGGAAGCTGCAGGTATTAGAGATAACAAGCTGTGGTAAGGTACTGCTGCTTTGTTTCAAGTGTGCTAACTTTGTTTCTTCATTTCTTCTAAAGTAAACCTGTGACTTTCTCCCAGAAATGTGGATGTAATCAGACAGGTGACAACAAGTCCCACTGTCTAAGGTTAATCACCTCTGGCAATGCAGCTGGATCCATGCAACAATACATTTGCATGGGAAGAGGTTCCTGATTCAAAACTGTCTAAGAACAGGGACATTCAACCTTTGGAGCATCATTTGAACTTGAGGATGTTTCCCATCCCATGGAGGGATTCCATTTCCTCCATGAAGTCAGGATGTGCATCAGAATCTTAAAGTACAGGCACATCCTCAGGAATTAAAGGAGGATAAAAGAAACAACCAGGATCTCTTAAATATCCCTGTGGCCTGGCATTTGGAGAGGGCTGCAGTAATGATTGCTTGACCAATTCTTTGTCCTTGGTCCTCTCCTGATGGTGAGGGATGCAGCAGCCTGCGATTGCCTTGCTCTATGTACACATATCCCTGCTAAGAATGCCTCAGACCCCATCCAGAACCCCTTAATCAGTAGAAATTCTTCTTAACATTCAGACTGGACTCTTGAAGCAACATTTCATCCATCAAAAGCTGAGGGTGAGTTTATACTTCAGGGAATAAAATATTCAGGATACTGAGGAATTTTGGTTTTCTTTCTTTTTTTTTGCTAAATTAAAGTTGTAGTTGGTTTTATGAATTAAACTTTCAAGGTAGATTTGTGGTCCTGCAGCACTCATGCAGTAATTCAGATGGTCAGATACACAGATAAGAAATCATATGAATGAAGATTATAATATCAGACTCTGGGAATTTTAAGTCTGTTTGAAATACAGGTTGTGTTATTCCTGTGGCCTCACCCTTATTAAAAAGCTCAGGAAAGTCTGTGTTTTCCTTCACATGCATGTGGAGTCGCAGCCAAGCCATGCTTGCTGTCTGCACAGCTTATCAAGATAAAAGTGCAGGTGGAAAAAATCCTATTTCTGTCAAACTTGGCTTTTCAGCAGCAATACCTTTTGCTGTTTCACACTGTGTCTCCTTTGCAGTACAACTGAGCTGGAAAATAGCAATGCCTACAGGAGGTTTTTAGAAGCAGGAAGTGGAACAAGAGATGCAGAAAACCTTAAGAACAGACACAAAAGCCAGGTTCTAACCTGCATGGCTGTATCCCAGCTTTCCCCTGCTGTTCCCAGCAGTTTCCAGAGGATGTAACAAGTCCAGCCTAACCCCAGGCTGCTTTTGGCTGACTTGAGCTCCTGTTCTAATTCTGATGTCAGTTGCTTGACCCTACAGTGCAGAGTGAGACTTCCCTGTGCAGTTTGTAAGGAGTGTTTTATCTGCATTCATGAAAAAATAAATTGATCTTTGCTCCATTGCCTTTTCCATTCAAAATGCACCTTCTGAGGAATATGAATACTACCAAAACTTCCACAGTTTTCTGGGTGAAATAAATTGATTTCTTCTCTGGATGTTTCTTCTCTGGGTGTTTTCCTTTCACCTATAATAAAATGTGTTTTATTGTACCTGACTGCATTAATTGATGCCTTGGTTATGCACAGTACACAGGTCAGATAATCAATATATTTTACAATTTAAAACCAGAAGGATTTGTGTTCAATTCAGAGTCTACCTTCTAATCTCAGGTATTCAGACTTGGTTTGTTTGTTTGTTCTGTTTCTCCCCGTGGCTGATGTGAATAACAATAACTTTGTTAATACAAGGTTTTAAACATTCCCATCACTTGATGACCAATCCTGCTTCCTTAGGATACAGGCAGGCGGTGTTTTCCTTGAGTGAAATGATAGAGCTGCTGTGATTTCAGCTGCCTCCTTCTCACCTCACTGCAAGGAGCAGCGGGCTGTGCCTATTTCCAATGAAAGTGGAGCTGATCCCTGCTGGGGGGGAGTCAGTCACACCCTGCTTTGGAGGCACAAATGAAGCCCGGACTTGCTTCAGAGGAAGAAGGGACAGCCAGAGGCGACAGAACAAACTGTTGTGCAGACGCTGGAGCCACCGGAGATTGCAAAGAGACGACCTTGTCACCAGATGAGGCTCTCAAAGCTTCTTATCCTGTTGTGCTGAGCTTAGTAGCGAGTCTGTCCCAGTCACAGAGCGTGTGTGTGACCCGCTGCTCAGGCCGGCCAGTGTGAGCACAGGGGAGGCTGCCAAGAGCTGTGCCTTCTGGATCCTGCTTCTCCTTCGCCAGGGGAGGCGATGGGAGCGACTGGGGCATGCAAAGGAGCTGGTTGCGTGCTTGTGGGTTTGCTCTGCTGCTCGCAATTCAAGTTGACTGCCTTGCTTTTCTACAGGTGCAGGGTACAGCGAGTGGTGCGTACATAGTGCTCAGATACGAGCATTTTTTGGAAGTAGAGCGATGATGTCCTAAATCCCTCTGTTCCCACTCAGCTGGGGTTCCTTCTCAAGCCTGGGTATACTTTAAAATACTCACAAACGTGCATTTTAAACAATCCCGTGTCTTACCGCCCTTTAGGAGCTTTCCTTCCATGTGCACCCTCTCTGACAAATTCTATGGGAAAAAAATAATTACATTTTAGGTCATTACATTTTAGGTTAGTTTGCGGCTTCGTAACGTTCAGGGCGAACACGCCAGCACTTGCACGGGGAAGAATTGTGGAAAAAGGCGAGGATCTCTCCACAGACCGCGTGTCCTACACACACACACCTGGCCAGCACAGCCCTCTGTCCCAGCACAGACCGATCCCTCCCGCGTCCGGCCAAGGGAGAAACCAGGGGCTGCCCTGTCCGGGGAATCAGAGCTGCCCCCGCCTCCCGGGGGAGGGCCGGGGCCGGGGCCGGAGCATCCCAGCGCGCCTGCGGGGGCCCGGGGGGCGCATCCCGGCGCTGGCAGCAGCCCCCGCCCCGCCTGCCCGCCCAGCCCGCGGGACGGCAGCGCTGCCGGAGCGTTGCCCTTTTAAGCTGTGGCCCCACTCTCCTCCTCCCCGGCTCCCGGAGGGGCTCCGGCAGCCGGCACTGACCGAGCGACACCGAGCGAGCGAGCGAGCGACCTCGGAGCCGCGGAGGAGAGCGGGCAGCGCGGAGCCCCAGGGCGGCGGCGGGCCCGCGGCACCGGGCTGCCCTGCCCTGCCCTCGCTGCTCGGGGACCATGGGATGCTGCACCGGCCGCTGCACCCTCATCTTCCTCTGCACTTTGCAGCTGGTGAGTGGAGGCGCTCGGGATCGCGGGCAGCCGGCGGGGACCTGTGGGTTCGGCTCGGCGGGACGGCGCCGGGAACAAAAGAGCTGCCCCGGGCTGGGCTGCGCTCCTCCGCAACTTGGAGGAGCAGCAGCAAGGTGGAGGGATGTGGGGCTGCGCTCCGGGAACGCTGTGCTGCGCCGGGGGGGAATTACCGATACTTAAAACTCAAAAAGAAAAAAAGAGAAAAAGGAATAAAAACCCCAAAACAAGAGAAGTAGTTTTCAATTAATAAGTTCTAAAACAAAAATAAAACTTATTGATTATAAAATAAAAATGAAACTTATAAAATACAACTGAAAAAAAGAGGGAAATTACTCTGTGAGAGGAGTCCCGGCGGCTCGGTGGCGATGTTACAAACCAAACCAAACTTCATACGTGCCAAAACCCACCGGTACCTTCAGCCTCTTGCATGGAAAGGTCCACCCACAT
This sequence comes from Toxostoma redivivum, assembly GCA_013397375.1. Taxonomy (NCBI): domain Eukaryota; kingdom Metazoa; phylum Chordata; class Aves; order Passeriformes; family Mimidae; genus Toxostoma; species Toxostoma redivivum. The sequence goes on along the minus strand of VXBI01007053.1, from coordinate 68,015 downwards.
CCCACCCTGGCGACCAGCATCCCACCCTCCTGGAGTTTGTGCTAGCTTGGAAGGAACTATTTCAAACCCCCTCGGGATGAAGTGCTTAGAATGTGCCTATTAATACGCATGTATTTATGTAGAAATAAACTCCCTAGTGTGCACAGAGTGTGGTCCCTGGTGGGCACGGGTAGGTCCTTGGCGGGTGCGGGTTCCTGGTCCTTATGACAATCTGCATCGATGCTAAACAAAGGTCTGGTTGTTCCCCGAGTGTCTGCGCATCCAGGCTGGATCTGGAGGGTCCCCTTCTTGTCAATAGCTAATGGGCTCCAGGGCTCCTCCAGCCTTAAAAAGGAAATGACAGCATCTAGTGTTTTAATTTCACTGACTTCTCCCAAATTTGCTTTATTTTGGAGCTTTAGCAGTGGGCAGGAAAGGGCAGGCTTCCTGCAAAGTTCTTTTGAATAGTTTGCTGGTGCCAAGAGGTGAGTTCAGTTAAAACTGGAGTTGGGTGCTGTGACAACGTTCCTTTTTCTGCAGAGAGTCAGGGAGCAGACACAGGACTGAAGGTGGGAGAGGAAAACTGGGAACCTGCTGGTTTTGAAATGATACCCATCAGCCTAAAATTGAAAGGGAAGAGGGTGGGAATGCACCCCTGTGAACCCAGACTAGCACAGTCAGAAGATGAGTGTGGAGGATTTGACTCATCGTTAAACAAAATGCAGAATAGAAGTGATGGGGTTTTCTTGCACAAAGCGTCTTGCTCAGCATATTTATGAGTGAGTTGAATGGCTGGGGAGTGTATTTAGTCTCCTGGATTATTTCTTTTGATTTTTCACCCGTGATCACACAAGAAAGAGGCTGCACCCTCTATTACATTAGAAATTGGCATCTCAGCACTCACTGTCTCTTAAACCCATCACTATGTCATCCTGCTCTAAGCACACACTCACACACTGGGGTAAAAAAAAAAAGGGGGGAATGAGAAAAAGGAAAAGCCATGAGCTGCTGGTGCTGTTCTGATTTCTGACAAGCGTGGGAGTTTTCTTGTATCCAAGATACAGGGACAAAGAGCCCCCAGCATTTTATTTTCCTTAAGACCCTCCTCCTTGAAGAAAAGAATCAGTTTGGCTCATTCTTAAGCAAGTTTGGATGCCTCAGCCATAGCAATTTCCCATGGCACTTGCTGGGTGAATTGGTAGAGCTGGAAAAATGTGAACTATGGTGAGGGAATTTCTGGAGCTGCACTCCAGTGGGGGTGAGGTCAGGAGATCCTGGCCAGTTCCCAGCAAAGCTTGGGTGAGAGTGAGATCCAGCATGGTGCTTTTTTATTTACTTTATTATTTAATTAAGCAAACTTTGTCTGTAAATCATCACACCACATCGCACGGCTGTGACTTGCAGGACTTGCTGCTGGCCAGGGTGGGCTCTGCTAAGACAAAACGCTGAAGCAATCAGGCCAAGATCATCAATAAATTATAATGACGTGAACTTCCTTTGTTCCTCTCATGTCTCTGCTCAGCTTCATTTGATACTTTGAACCCTTCACAGCCTTCCCTGTTTGTTGCCAAGCTCTGTGTCTCCCACTGCTGAAGTCCCAGGGGTGAAATTCTTGTCTTGTATGGATGTTTTGCCTCTGACTTAAGTGAGGAGAGGATTTCGGTTGCTGGGATCTCCCACTTCAGTTCTGCAGCACACCCTTGAGATCTGTTACATGTTCTTGTGCCTGTTCCTCAAAGCTTCACAGGGCTTTTTATATAAATGATGAATAGAAACGTGAACAACCCCCCAAAAAACTCGAATCAGGGATCTGAGCAGCATTGCTTCATATAGATAGTTTTATTATTAGGAGTTGAGTGAGCGTGCGGGGAAGTGTTTGCACACTGCAGTCTAAATGTTTCCCTGGGAAAAAAAAAAAAAAAAGGCAGAAAACAAACAAATTCATCATTTGCAGTGTGTGCTCCCAAAGAAAAAGTTTGTGCTCCAGCCGGAGAGCAGAACAACGTGTGAATTGAAGGAGCTGCTACACAATGCGAATACCAACGAGCTCCTGAGCCCCCCACGGGCTGAGCCTCGTGGCGCAGGGAGAGGAGCAGAGCAGTTCGCATCTGTCTGAAGCAAATCAGGGCTGACTCCCCAGCGGTTTGCTAATCAAGGGGGAAGGGAAGGCTGTAGTTTGAATAAATAATTTGCCGTGTTCCAATTTTAGATTATTGTTTCCTTGAAGCGTCCACATTAGGCTCGGTGCTTTGCTGAGCGGTGCTGCGGGGAAGCTGCAGGAAGGTTCTGGCTCTCCCTCCCTCTGTCCTGGTGTGCATCCCTGTCCCTAATCCTTCCCTTTTTCCCAGTTCAGCCCTACCTCCAGCAGCAGTTTGGGTGAAAGCTGGCCCAGGTCAGGGCTACCCTGCCAAAGGGCTTATCCTCAGCCATGGATGGCATGGAGGAGGAGCATCAGCAAGGTGGTGGGGTATTTTTCCAGGGTTTGTGATTCCCAAAGGGGTTGTCACCTCTCCATTCTCGCTTTACCCAAACAACTCTGCCATCCAGGAGCTGTTGTCACATACAGCAGACCACCAGCCCTTCCTCATCCCTCCCAACCTTTGGGCAGGTGCATGTTAAGAAACGAGAGCAAAGTTTAAATGATCCATTTGCCTCCCCAGGAAAAAATCATGAGGTTCTCTGTCAGGGAGCCTCTGCAGTGGGTTAAGAAATGCCCCTTGTCGGAATTAGAACTGCAAAAGTTTTGCCAAGGGCAGGATTTCCGAACCCCAGTGGAATGAGGCTGTCACACCCACCAGTGGGCTGGGTGGCTCCTGGTGAGGAGCCACAGACCAGGGCTGGGTCTCAGGCAGGGAGATATTAAATAATCATTGATTTGCTGCTTTCCTCTCGGCCAGTGTGAGATTTCACCCAACTGGTGAATTTTCTGGAGCAGTAAGTGCCTGTGCACCGGAGGCACTATGTGAATTTATTTCCACTGAGCATGGAAAAATTCCCTCACTCCCTGTGCCCTGTCCCTATAAATCAAACAACTGTAGTTTCTTTACATTCTGTCCATGGATTGAGAGCTCAGATGCCAAGCAAAGCCTGGAGACAATTTTACAGATACATTATAAATCCCCGTAGAATAACAGCTTCTAATGGAAAAAGTGACTAATACTTCAAATGAGCACAGAACAAGGCGCCCTGGGACGGGACTGCACATCGAGACTAACCAAAAGTAACTATATACATTTATTTATTTATTTCCTCGTGCTCTCTTTCTGCCTTGCTCCTTTCTTAGTGTTTTCTTTTTAATCTCTTACAGAAGAGGGTGACCAGTTCTGGAAGCTATTTGAAACCAGCACAGATCCTTCTCTAACTACTCTCTTGAAGTGGTTGTATTGGTTTGATCAAGGCATCAAATGATGCAGAGCACGTGAGGAGTGAGGGCAGAAGGGGAGTGTGGCAGACTGGCAGTGGGATGCCATGGAAAGGCCAGATCTGGGCAAAAATGGAGTGGAACAGAGGGATTTTTTACAAGGACGTGTAGTGATAGGACAAGAGGGAATAGTTTTAAATTGAAAGAGAGTAGGTTTAGATTGGATTTTGGGAAGAAATTCTCCATTGTGGGGGTGGTGAGGTGCCGAGAAGCTGCGGCTGCCCCTGCATCCCTGGAATTGTTCAAGGCCGGGTTGGATGGAGCTTGGAACAGCCTGGGACAGTGGAAGGTGTCCCTGCCCATGGCAGGGGGTTGGAATGAGATGAGCTTTAAGGTCCCTTCCAACCCAAATCATCCTGTGATCCTGACTCTGTCACTTGATCCATCAGCACCCGTGGGCTGCAGGGGATGGCAGAGCCTGTCCCTCTCCAGGGTGAGGAGAAGACAGGATTGCAGTGTCTGGGGGCTGTGGAAATGACTTGCTTGGCTTTCTCCTCTCCACCCCAGGGATCACTTGGGCTGGAGGCTGGGAGAGGGGAGCAGGACTTGTCTCTCCCCTCATCTGCAGCTGCCTCTGGAGCCAGGGCAGAGTCAGGCTGCCCTGGGGGAGCTGTGAGCCTGCACAGCTGCCGTGTGGCTGAGCACAAAGCCTTGGGGGGAAGAGCAGGTGCAAGGGCAAGCACAGCGTCCCTTTGCTCATCACACTGCTCAGGACCCCTCCAAAATTACCTTGTGCTCTCCCCAGCTGCTTATCTTCTCCATGGCTTATGCTCAAATTCTAACCCCTCCAGGGAAGGGCCATCTTTGGTGGATGTGCACAGCACCCAGCGCTGTGATGGCTCAAATCTATCCTGAAGTCCTTGAACAATACTCCAGGCTAAATAATAATGTAAGACTAAAGGCTACATTTGACAGATGCTGTCTTCTCCATGTCTGTTCCAGACAAAGGAAAATTAAAGCTGTGCCAATAATAGAGCTCGTCAGCATTTTCCACTGAAGCTGACTTTCAGTAGAAACCTGGGGATTTGACTAAATGAATATTTTCATGAGAAGTATCTGCTTTCCATAGACAATCCTGACTTTTTCTCCCAAGTTTTAGCCAGAATATTTTGGCGAAAAGTCAAAAATGTGCTGGCAAATGTTTGCTGTGCTGGCAAACATTTTTAATTTTGGAGTGGCGGAGCTTTTCTTACAAAAAGTTAAATTTTTACATGAGATTTTTCTTTTCTTCCTCCGTTTTTCCTGAGCAGCTGGAGTCAGTACACTGCAGCACAAGGGAAGAACAAGGGAGGAGCAGTTTGGGGTCTGTGTTTCAGACATGCCCAGGTCTCCTGGCTCCCCACATCCGCCTTTCCTATGGTGGTGCTGGAGATTGCAGATGACTCACAGGAACTGTGTCCTCTAACCAAACCCACTCAGACCAGGAATGAAATTTGGCCAAAGCCAAGCCAAGAAAGCAGCTGAGGGCAGAGGGTAGTGTTGAAGTCAACTCTCCTTGGAGAACTGGGGTTTTATTTCGGCTGACACAGTGTCTTTGTTGACCACTCTGATTTTTCCCAGTCACTCTCTGCTCCTTTGGCCTCTCCTTTTCCTCTCAGCAGAAGAAGAAAAGGAGAAGTTTTCCCTGATGGGGACCCTCTCCCTGTGGCTGGTGTGGGGGTAAGGGAGCTGACGTTGCTCCATTGTGTGTTAATAATATATGGAAACTCAGATCACATTGGCTGGGGTGCAAAGTGGAGCTCTTCCAAGAATCCGCTCCAGGGGCCCTCAAGTATGAACTCTTGGAGAACAAACTGGATAACAAAGGCCAGATTGTGATCTCTTTTCCTCCAGGAAAACCCTGGACTAGCCCATTGCTTTTCGAGCACTTAAGAAAATGCATATTATCCAGTGAGCAGCAAGTGCCCCAGCTGTAGCATTGCCTTTCCCATTAACAGAATGTTGGGTTTGAGGTCAAGTAGAACTGAACCTTTTCTTTCTTGTTAAACCCCCCTTAAAACCAGGGATAAATTGTGATTTCATGTTCCCTTTGTCCCCATTCCTCCTGTAGTAGATGTGATGAGCACACCCAACTGCACAGGTTGTGTCTCTATGTTTTAGTTTGGTAGATAAAGAGTTTTCAACCAAGTGGAAACTTTTGTCTCAAAAGCAGCACATTCTTCACCCCTTCCCTGTTTAAAGAATGTGTGGAGGGAAAAAATTACATTTCTGGATAAAAAAGGAAGAAAATACCCTGGCATTTAGTAATGTTTGCTGAAAATGATGGGGGTGTTTATTGTGCCAAACCCCAAATATTTTGAACTTTTACAGAAGCTTGAAAACACTTCTGAAAAAAGTCTCCCCAAAAAGAAGTTGATTTGTTGTTGTTGTTGTTGTTTTTTTCCATTGGAGTTGTGCACCCTGGATGTTCTCACCTTTCAGATATCTCTGGCATTATCATGACTCCCCCAAACCTAGCTCATGATGGGATTTAAGGAAAAAATCCTCAAAGGGAGAGCACAGGTTTGGGTGTTGCTCAGGGTGGTGCTTTGCTGCAGTGACTCATCTGTTCACAGCGGTTTGAGGTATTTTTGTGGCAGAAGGAAACTCAATGAATAAACGCCCTTTGGAAATCGGAATCTGAAATGTTTCATAATAGTTCTAGAGTCATAATATTACCTTAAATTTCATGAGATTTCAGACTGCTTTATTTGTTTATTGATCTTTGGTAAGAGTCAGAATCTTATTTCACCTTCTTCTTGCCAGGGATAATAGTAGGGATTACAAGAGTATGGATTAACAGGAGTAGAAAATTGAGAATCAGTAGTAGTAAAATGATAACAGAAGAGTAGGTGATAATAATAGGGAGGAGAAAAACTGAAATGATTAAAATATCTGGCAGAAATCTCTGAGATGATGTTTCAGCAGAGTTGCTGCTTCTCACCAGCATGTCAGAATTGTGCCTCACCTTGAGCACAGAAAAGTCAATGGTGATGTTGGTCTGGCTTCTGCCTTAGCCAAGCCCTGGCCCCACATCTGAGAGTCCTTGTGAAGAACAGAAGTTTTATTTTGCTCTGTGTTCTGAGGCTTCACAGACTATGGAGGAGCGAGCAGCAGATCTCTCTGCTGGGGCAAGATCAATATGTCCTCCCTTGACTTTGCTGTAGCTCATTAACATCAAATATCTTTTCCAAGAGGTGCTTTTTGGTTTATTTTCCACAAGGACTTAATTGCCATTTTCATGGCGTCTGTGGCTCATTCTTAGGCCAGCTGCTTTTGTGTCAGAACGTTGGACACAAATATGTTGTTTATCAGGGAAGCACACGTCCCAGATTTTCTCTCAAAGGTGAGAATTCATGGAAATCAGGAGCACAGCTTTTCTGATCCCCTTTCCCCCATCATCCATCAGGTGCTGCTTGGGTGATTCCAGGTTTAGTAATTGAGATGTCAGATTCCCTGACACCTTTGAGCTGAAAGGATGATGGTGTGGAAGTGGTGACCTCAGCTGCCATCTGCCTGGGCCTAATGAAAATAATGAAAATATACTGTGGGAATTGGGGCAGCAGCTTGTCTTCATCACCTGCTCGAGGCGGGCAGACGTCAGGACTTGCTGTGCCAGCTTCCTTTGCCACCTCTCAGTGACTGGCCAGCCCTGCAGGCAGCTTCCCACCTGCTCCCCAGGCTCTCTCTGGCCAGCAAAATATCTGCTTTCTTCCCTCTTTCCTTTTTTTTTTTTTGACCCTCCATTTTTACCCTCCAGTGCTCAAAACTCAAGCAAACCAGGATCCTCAAGGTGTTGTTTTTAACCAGTGGAGCAAGCACACAGATGTGTGCCCACCCTGATGTGCCCAGGAGTGTGGGAGCACAGGTTGCCCCCCATTTCAGCAGCAGAGCCACCCCAGTGCCCAGTGGTGGGCTGGGGGGGCTGGGTGTGCTGTGCTCTGTCATTGTGCCATCCCTGTGAGCTGGGACATCACTGGCCTGAGGTCAGAATGATACAGGACACACTCTGCCCTTCCTTGGTGAGCACTTGGCCAACTGGGCGCCTGGGCTAAGTGGAAAGAACAAGAATTGAACAGTACTGAGGATAGTTCAGTTTCATTTCTCCTGAAGTCCTAAGACCTTATAAAAAATTGATTCAGGTACTCAAATGAATACACAGTTGCAGCAAATAAACAAAACCTGGGAAGATGCCCCCTGTGATACCTCTCAGAGGACCAGCGACCTGTCTTGTGTCTGTGGTGACCCTGACAACAGCCTTGGACCCATTAAAGCATTTGGTGCTGATTTATATTTTCCAAGTGCTGTTCCCTGGGGATAGTTCATCTATGAGCACTGTTTCATGTGAACAGGAAGGTGAGATAGAGGACACTAAAGAAGGGGATGGAGCATTTTATTACCCACACACAACTTATAAAATATTGAGTGTAGCCTTGCATGGTGTGCTCTGAGTGCTGTGGTCATCCATCATGGGTAAACAAGCTCCCCACAATTAACAGCTTGTCACTGTCTATCTTCAGCTCCACCTGAACATTACCTCTGTAGTAACCAGAGCTCAGTCTCAGTACCAGCATGGTTGACCTACTTGGAGATCAGGAGGAATCTTAAATCCTGGCCTTATTCAGGTTTGTTAATTTTTAGGAAGTTTGGATGTTATCCTACAGTACTACAACAAGAGCATTGTCCTGCATGTTAGAAATGGCTTATTTGAGTTGAGAGTACACTGGGTTCTACCCTCAGGTCTCCAAGCAAATTTATCCCCTAGCTGAAGCTCAGCAGATGGATGGTGTTTTTGTGGAGGGAATGTTGCAGAATCTTTGCTTAATATTACTGCTATGGTCCAGCTACTTGGGGGAGTTTAACTCCAAGCTGTGAGGTTTGGGAGCAACCTTTCCTTCTTTGAGAGGTGCTGGATCACTGATACTCCTTTAAGAACTCCCACTTTGGTGGAAGCACCACATCCAAATGCTCCTTGAACCAGGATGTACTCATGGGCACTTAAAAAAAAAAGCAGAACAATTTCTTTTCTGCTTGCCTGAGAAGGAATTACGGAGTGAAGCTTGCTAGAAGAAAAGCTCCTCTTGAATCAAAGACCCCTTTCAGTAGGACAAGAAAGAGCTGGCCTGGCCTGACTGTCTTGGACCTTCATTTAAGGTCATTCTCTTCAAGAGACCTTGGAAGTGGCACAGACCACAGATAAGTGGTTGCTAGCCCACAGGTTCACAGAGATAAGGACCAGGCTCACAGGCTGATGAACCTCATGGAGAATGACCAAAACCTGAGTCCTGAGTCTTGGGCAGACTCCCAGAAGCTCCCCAGAACCCAAAAGACCTCTGAGGTTCTGGCCAAACACTTGCTGTTCAACTGCAGCACAGAACAGCTCCTGCAGCTGATCCCTGGAGGATGGTGAAGGGAACATCCACATCTCTGGCCAGATTTGAAGACTGTGCATTTAGATAACTTGCATGAATGTCTGAACTACTGCTTGCTTAGCCAACACAATCCCAGCTCCCAATTCCCCATGGCTGCTGGTAATCTGTTAGCAGGTTTCCATGTGGGAGATGGCAATGGGCTCTGGCAGGCTGCTGGCACCCCTGGCTCTGGCAGACAGCACTCTTCTTGTGATATCATTGTGGGAAAGGCAGTACACCTGCTTATATTGTGGATGTACAGAATTAGGGGAGAAATCTGATTATCCTAATTACTCAGAAATGCTAAATATGTGCAGAATACCGTTTGGCTAATTAGCCTGGGAGATTGCTGGCTGTTCAGCAGGGAGCAGAGCGGGTGCTGGGAGAAGTGTGATGGGAGTTCACAGGCTGTTTTGTGCCCTTTGCTGTCTGAGCATGTGGAGAAAAGTGAGCTTGGATGCTTGGAGATGTGATTTCCAACCTTAAAACAAATTAAAAAGCTGGGAAAGTGCAGTATTTTTTCATATGTCTGACACTTTTTAGTGCTGTGGGTCTCCAAGTTTCCCATCTCATTATTTTGAGCAGAGATATCCAAGGGAAGGATGAATTTGCCTTACTGCAAACAGCTGGTGAGAGCCGCTGCACAGCACCTTCTCAGAGGGATCTGTTCTACTCCTTGTGCTGACACAGGCACAGCCTCAAATGCTCCTGAAGCCTCAGGAGACCAAGATGTAGTTGGTTATCTGAATGGTGCTGCTTTATTTGCATTTAATAGGCTCATCTGCGCCACTGAAGGGGTCTTGTGGCCCCAAACCTGGCCTTTTCCCAAAGGCACAGAGAAAGCCAGGCAGATGCTAAGCAGGATGGAGGGTGGTTCATGTGGTCAATGCCCAGATATCCAGATGCAGAGAACCAGGCTGGCTCCTCCAGCTGGACACAGATCCACCAAGGAAACCTGAGGGTGTTTGGGAGGGCTGCAGGGAGGCTGGGACAGGTGATGTGCACAGCTTGGTGTGTCCCAAGCCAACACAGCTCTGCCATCAGGCCAGGGCCAAACCCCAGATCTTCTGGGTATAATCGGTGCCCAAAACTCATGTCCATCCATTTCTCCTTGTAGCTGTGCTTCCCCATATCTTTAAATAACCCTGCCTGGCTTTTCTCCTCACCTAGCAGAGATGAATGTCCACCTTCAGCTTTTCTGGAAAGGTTCCCCTTCCTGCTCCTGTGAGCTCAGGGTCAGTCCTGTGGTCAGTCCAACACAGCATTAGCTGGGCACTTTTGTAGCTGGGAGAAGCTACAAAACATTTGAGCCTCCAGGGCTGCCATTGAGACAGCTTAAAGCTGAGTTGTGTGACATGAGAAAGAATAGATAGGGTGATAGAAAAACTCTGCCATGGCTTCAGACAATAAAGACTGTGTGTCCCTTGTGATGAATAATGGCTCTTTGTTTTATTCCTTAGATGACAGGGCTGTTAGAACTGCTGAGAACTATCCCAGTGCTAAATATATGGGTGTGCAATAAAGGCTCTGCAATCCATGAACTGAGAGTGAATGGATACTTGAGTGAATCATTTCAAGTAGGATGAATTTCTGGAGCAGCTGACAGTGACAGGAGGTGGTGGGGCAGTATCCTGTAGAATGCTTTCCTTGCATGAGACGTATCCCAGGTTTCATGGCTGCCAACTTTTTTCCCTCCTGAAGCCTCCCTTGGCCATGTCAAGTTCCTCACTCCCAGTTTTGGCCACTAACCTCTAAACAGAAGGCATTTCAGATGGAGCTGCAGGGTTTGGTGAGACACTGTCCAGATTTTCTATCAGAAATCCCAGAATCCCAATCCTGGCACACTCAATGAGAATAAAGCAGTAAACCCCAAGTTCAGCAATAGGCCAGGGTTGAGAGCTCATCAGAACCCATCAGAAATAGGGTCCTGCTATAATAAGGGGGAAAATGCTGCATCTTCCTGCTGCAATTCACCAGGCTGGAGGAAGAGGTGATGCACAGCTGTTGTTGTCACTGTCTGGAGTCACCTCTGAGTCCTGCCAGATTAAATTTCCTTGAAATTACTTAATGTAGCAGCAAGAATTTGAATTTCCATGATGGGGATTAACACTTTTCTCTTTCAGCTAATCCTTGCAGTCAGACCCACAAGCAGAGGACTTGGGGGGAAAAAATGGCCAGGAAGGTTGAAGTAGGAGCAAACTACAAATGCCATTGTTCCAGGGAGGAGGAATCATCTCACACCTCCAAGGAGAGGTGTGGATGAAGCTTTGGTGTCACAAGCTAATAGAGGACAAGTCTTTGTCCCTTTCCATGGCTGAGGAGGCACAAGAGTCTGTGGGGGCCCCATGGGGGAGCTGCTGGTTGGGACTCAGCCCCTGCAGGGTCACCAAACTCTTGCCCTGTGGAGATACAAAGATTTGCTGCAAGTGAACTTTGTTCTCCAGAGCTGCCAGAGTGGCATCTATTGACCAGCCTCTATTTCCAAAAGGAGAGGAAAGTGGAAAAAGAGAAGGAAAAGAGAAATTCAGCTTTGCTGTTGAATAAACCATGAGCCATTGAGGAGCTGCAGCAGGGGAGGGGCAGGGGCAGCACAGAAATAAGGGGACAAAAATGTCATGCGAAAAATGAAACACAGGAGGGGCCTGGCCATTGTGTGACACTCCTGGAAACTTGGAGAGTTGGTTGGTGGGAGGCCAAAAGATGTATACAATGAAAGAAAGACACTCGAGTGGACTGAAAATGCAAACAAATTGGGTAGCACAACGGAGGAGATAAATTATGCTCATAAAATAAACAATGGCTGAGTGACACTGGATAAACAGTTACATATAATAACACCACTGTTTGTCCCAGCCACCCTAATTGGGAGGCTGGGCAGCATCCGATGAAAACTCAGCGTTGCACATTTTCCCCTTCTAATGAGGAAGGTTTTCCCTCCCCTCTGGAAGCCTCCTCCCCCCAGTCCCATTTAGCAGCAAACTGAAAGGCCTGGTTTCATTCCACTTTCCCACAGCAAACTCATCCTGGCAGGAACTGCATTAAGGAGGACAAGTAGAAAATGATAATAAATTGAGGACTTGCTCTTATTTCACCTTGTGACAAATCTATCCAGTGGGTGACTCAGGGAGGGTGATAAGAGCAAGGACTGGGCTGCTGCTTTCCTTTTGGTGCTTGGTCATGTGGAAAATAACCCCATTCTAGCCCTCACTCAAAAGGGCTTTCCTTTAAAAATAATGCTTTTTAACAGGCACTGAGTCCCTATTTACCCTGTTGGAAAGCCAGCAGCTCGCCTCCATCAAAGTGAACGTCATGGCTCTCATTTCATCATCCACTTGGGCTGAGGAGCAAAACAAAGGGCATGCAGCACCAAAAGTGAGGTGGTCAGTGCTGTCAGTGCCACTGGGAGAATCTGGTAAACCTTAGTGGATTTTCAGCATGATTCTGGTTGCTGGTAAATCCCTGATGAGAATCTTTGGTTTTGCTGAGCTCCTCTCAAGTATAGCAGGACCCACAGTGGTGCAGGGGACAGTGGGCATGTGAAAACCACAGTGACTTCCCCCACAGCCACTCTCACGCTGTGAATCCCAGAAAATCCACCCTGGAGCTCTGATTCCCAGCACTCAGACTGTGTTTTGCAGCAGAGCTGTGCTCTCACCCTTCCATGACTGCCCAGAGCAGATTGCAGTTCCCATGTAAAAGGAAGGCACATCTCAGGCTCAAATTGTGCCTAGACTTTCTGCCATCTCCCTCTTTAGACATTTACTTGATTAATCTCTTTGAGCACTTTGTGTGTCTCTGTTTTCTTGCTTTTATCTGAGGAAAATAGAGCTGGGGTTCTGCTCTGCTCGTGGGGAGGTACAGCTGAGGAAGACTCCTAGGAGGTGCTCAGCCTTCCTCACCTCTGAGGGACCATGCTGAGGGTGCTGGTGGCTCCTGAGATGTGGGTGGCAGCTCAGAACTCATCTTTGATCACATAAAATTGGCTCTACCTCCTGAGACAGCTGGAAAACTGGAATATCCCTAGTTTGCATGCCTTGAGGGAAGCAAGGAAAGCCAGGGTTTTAACCTGTGATTGCTAAGGTAACTAATCAATTGCTTAACTAGGACTGATTTTCTTCCAGAGAAGCAATCAGATGATGAAAATCAATAGTGATTGATTCATTTTCTGTCCACTTCTTAGAGGGAAGTTCTTTGTGGGGATTGTGGTTATTGGAAAATTCCTGCAATACCCCAAAAGCCTCTGACAGTCCCTGTTTTGAACAAAATCATCATTTTCCTGTTTGTTCCAATTTAAAACTCTTCCTGTCAGAAGCATTTTACTGGAACCAGAAGCTGAACTGCTAAATGTTTTTCTTGTCCAAAATACTATTTTCTTCCCAGTTCTTTTTCATTTTGTGCTCTGATGACAGGCCTGGAAATTTGCTGGTACATTCATTAGGGGAGGGTTGGTCAGTATTTCTTCACTGATATCTGGTTTTCAGCTGTTTTTCATGGCTACATGTTTTTTCAACTATAATTTTTCATTTTGTCCTTTTTTTTTTAACTGATATAAACACATTTTTGTGTTTTGGTTGGGGTTTTTTTGGATGATTAAAACCCAGCTGTCACAGTATAGGTCACTTTATATGATGACAGTGTGGAGGAAATGCAAACAAGCCACTTGACCTGTTTGCAGCCCAACTCCTAAAATACTTCCAGCTTCTCATTTGGGGAATGCAGGCATGGGAATAGGGGGAGTTCACCCCTCTGTGCAGTGAGTATGACAGTGATGGGAAAGGTGAGAGGTTGGGGTTGGTGCTGCTGTCATTATGGGAAGTTCCAAAAGCCCACAATAATGGCAGTGAAGATGCTGTTAGTGCTGAGGCAGGATTATTGCTGTGGAGTGTTACAGAAGCTTTTTACAAGCAGGACCCAAGTCTCCAGCAATCCTCTGCGGGAAACGAGGTTGTTATTCCTAATTTCACTGCACAGGTAGGAAGACAGAGTCTCCAGCTGTGCTGGAGGGCTTGGTGGAAGGAGCAGGAGCAGGAGCTGCTGCCCGTGACGTTACAGGGGGCAAAAAGCATCATGGAAAGGGAAAGCTGCAAAATAATGGGAACTGCATCCCTTTGGCCTCATGTTGTCTCTTCCTCTCACCCCCAAATTGACAGCTAGGTGCTAAGAGCACTTCTCTGTGTCCTGGTGGGGTGAGAAAGCCTTGCTCTATGAAAAAAAGGGTCCATTTGTACAGTAATTGGCAAGGAAGTCTCTGGGTGACTGTGCTGTGTCCCCTCCTGCTTCAGGCTGATTAGGATGAGCTTTCCTTCAAGGAGCAAAGCTGCAGCAAGACCATGACAGATCCCAATTTCCTAGATTATTAATAATAACAATATCATTTTCTCTCTCTCCCCTATTTCTCACCCACCCTGTGCTTCCCTTTTAATGAATTCTCCTCTCTTGCTGTAGACTCTGCAGTGACACCAGCCTGATTTGTAATGTAAATAGGCAGCCCAGTGTAAAGGCGACCTGCAAGAGCACCGCAGGGCTCTAATTATAATTTTCATTAAATTCCTTCTGTTTACGAATATCCAAGCAATCTGGCATTGCAGCAGAAGCAAGAGGAAATTAAAGCAATGCTACCACTTAGCTCCAGTGTCAGGGAGCAGGGGCCCAGCTGTCAGCAGAAACTGAAGTGAGGCTCCTACGGACAAAGTTTTGAAGAGTTATTTCAGCTTTGGCATCTTTCCTCTCCCAAGCTTTTCCCCCAGTTGCAGGGCTTGCGTGTTTTTCCTTCAGAGGATGTGGCTGGTGCAAGTGTTTTACACGTGATCCATTAGTGACCTAATTAAAGGGATCAGCTGCTGGAGCTCCCAGTGCCGTGTGCAGGAAGGAGCTGGGGGAGAGCAGGCGCTGAGCTGAGCAGGGTGGGAGCTGTGGGTGCAGGGATGGGGACAGAGCAGGCACCTTGGGCTCACAAGGCCCTGCAGGGCTCCTACAAAAGTCCAGCAGCACAGGCACCATCTGCCCCATGTGCTGGGAGCATCCTGTGGAGAGAGGGCTGCTGTGACACAGACCTGTGTGAGGTGGGGCTTTGCTCCATGGCCACCAAAAAACTGCCACCCTCATCTGCTGCTGGATGGGAAAAAGGGCTGCAGGTGGCTTTCTGCAGGTGTTTTGCCTTCAGGGAGGCATTTTTGTCACTCAGGCCACAGCTGACCTTTCCTGAAGAGGAGATGCTGCAGGTGCCAGCCGTGAGTTAGACTGGCAGGGGACACCAGTGAACATTTTTGTTCATAAAGCCAAAAGCAAGGGGTGGTCTCAGTGTCACTTGGTCACAGAGTCTTTCTTAGGCTGTGTATGGACAGGACAGAGGGAAAACTGAGCTTGGCTTTTTGAGCCTGCAGCAAGAGTTACTGCTCCCTTGGGGAAACTGCCAGTGGTGTATTTACAGCCACAATCCAGCTTTGGGGTAAATGGCAGCCAAATAAAATTGCAGTTTGCAGTAAGTGCCTATAAAATAACAAAGAGAGACAGATTTTTTTTTTTTCTAAACTGGGTGAATCCAGCTGGTGTCTCATGGGCTTTGTACACACTGAGAGTTTTGGTCAGACCTCTGAATAATTTAAAGTCTTTCTACTACACTTGAGAGTTCATGGGATCTCTGAGCTCTTCGCACTCAGCTGCTCCTACACCCAGGAAACTCCGGAGGGCTGCACCAGGAGAAGACAGGCTGGGCAGTGCTGGCCCAAGCAGTG
The DNA here is from genome assembly GCA_013397375.1 of Toxostoma redivivum. Taxonomy (NCBI): domain Eukaryota; kingdom Metazoa; phylum Chordata; class Aves; order Passeriformes; family Mimidae; genus Toxostoma; species Toxostoma redivivum. The sequence goes on along the minus strand of VXBI01007053.1, from coordinate 52,491 downwards.
CTTCAGGGCAGCCTTGTGCCTTCTGTGCCAGCCCTGTCAATGGTTTCCCTTTTCTGTTAGCAAAGCAGATGATGCCTAGGATATCAGGTCAAAAGGAAATAGGTTGTATTTCCTAAACACAACAACCTCTTGGCTAATTTTCAAATATTTTCACTTTTTTTCCTTGCATCCCTTTCATGGGAACAAGCCCAAATTTCAGATAGCATTCATGGCTGAGCAGAGGCAGGGATCACACAATATAAAGCCCTGTTGGTAGGGAATAAATCTCTCTATTAGAAAATTAAATTCCTGCTGATCTCCAGCACTGCTCTGCCTCACAGCCTTTGGAGAGTTTATATGGGTTCATAACTGGTAGCAGATCTCCAGAGGGAAATGGCTGCTGAGTTAATGGCACACATTTAATATATATTATTTCATGCAATGGGGAAATTTGTGCTCCTGGTGGGAGAAGTTTCCCCAAGAGCTGAAGCTCTCAGCCACACCAGGATGCTGTCTGGGGGAGCAGCTGCGATGTTTGCCCTGGATCAGCAGCATGAGGTGGGATAAGATAGCTCAGCAAGTTCTTCAGCAGGTGAGGGAAAGCCAGGAGTGCAGAGCCTCAGCCTGGGCATCTGGGTGATAAAAATGTCAGGCACTTGTTGAAGAAACTCACTGGGTTTAATGTCTGTTTCAAATGCAGTCACATCCCTTTCACCCCAGTGCCTCCCCTCTCTGCCCCAAAGCTGAGCCATGAAACTGAGAGAGGAGAAAAACACTGGGGGGGGGGGACTTAGAGAACATTCTGGGCACAACAGATCAATTTAATTATGTTTGGAGAACTTAGGCTGGAGTGTTGACGTAGTTGCAAATAAAACAAGTTTGTCATTCCTGCCAGAGTGCTTTTCTGCCTGGATCACAAAGGCACCTGCTCATTAATTTAGCCTGATTGTGCTTTCAGCAATCAGCAATCACAGCAGTGTGCAGAGCTGAGGTGCCATGGGCAGGAGCACAGGGAGCACAGCAGCTCCATCTCCAGTGCTGCCTGCATCCCTAGGCTCTGAGCCCCAAGGGGAGATGGGGTCCATAAAACCAAACAGGCCAGAGGATGTGAGGGGTGCACAGCACAAGCATCATCACACATGTGGCTGACTCTGATTTGGGAGAAACTTAGACAATCCAGAGCAGTAATTTTCATAAGCATTCCTCCTAGGAAACAGTCTTTTTCCCAGGAGCTGGATTGTGAGCACCATTCAGAACCTCAGTTAATTCACTGTCCCGCTGACCACCCTGCTGAGAAGGTTGTGGATCAGGAGAGAGCACCTGTGGATGTGCCATGTGCCAGGGACCACGGGCTGGGGTGTCTTGCTGGAAAAAATACTGCCAGCTCCTGATGTTTTGCCAGTTCCATGGCACAATCCAACACTTGGAGTAAAAAGGCTTAAGAGGTTTGCTTGGATGTGTGCCTTAAATTGTTCCAGGGGAGGTTTAGAGTGGATATGAGGAACAATTTCTTCACCAAAAGGGTTGTCAAGCACTGGAGCTGCCCAGGGCAGTGTTGGAGTCACTGTTTGTGGAGGGATTTAAAAGACATTCAAATGTGGCACTTGGGGTCATGGGTTAGTGCTAGGCTTGGTGGTGCTGGGGGAATGGTTGAACTCAGAGATCTTGGAAGGCTTTTCCAGCCTAAAGGATTCCATGATTCTGTGAGTTGTTGTGCATGGCCCATGTCTTCAGCTGAGCATTGCTGGTGGTTCTCAGATGTACTTAGGAAACCTCGGTCCCCCTGAAGCCAGAGCCTCAGCTCCAGACACCAGCAGCCTTCTGCACTGCTCAGTGCCAGCCTCATGCCTTATGTTTAGCAGGATTGTGCCTTCCCTGGAGTGCTAAGCAGCATTTGAACATGTGGGACTGAATAATGACATATCTTTGCAGCTCAGATGTTTCTGGGAGGCTTTGGCAGCAGAAAGCTCAGAGCTCAAGGTCACAGCAGTGGCACTCCTGAGAGCATCTCTGCCCACACACAAAATGATGCTGGGAGGGGAGAACTCAGAGCTCAGAGGTGCCAGGCCAGGGGGAATGAGGAGGTGGGGGCTCAGCACTGGCATGTTTAACAGCAGGATGCTCCAGGCTTCAGCAGAGAAGTTGTGATGAGCACAGGGAGGGTGTTACACCTGCCCAGGCTCTGCACAGGATGGTTCTGGGCTGGGAGAAGCCCTGATCATGGATGTGGCACAAGGCAGCCCAAAAGCTGTGTTTGCTGGAGTGTGATGCCCAGGAGCAGCCAGGACCTGCTGCAGGGAGTGACCTGGTGTGGGACCATGATGGGGACTTGCCCTGCAGCCCCGTGGGGCCCTTTGGCTGGGCCAGCACAGTCACCAGTTTTCTTCTGAAATATAAATGACTTCAAGGTGTCAGCCCTGCTGTTGGGGGCCTCTCTAATGTCTGTGTGAATAGAAGAGGGTTCAGCAGCTCCTGGGGACAAAACAGACCAGAGGAGCAGAGAATGGGGCACGTTGTACACAGTGGCCAGAGTGACCAAAGATGCCCGAGAGACCAAGTGGCAAACACAGACCTCCTGTGCAATTAGTCTCTTGACCCCCGTGGTGGGGAGAGGGATGCTGGGAAAGGAGCTGTGCATCACAAGGCCCCAAGGAAGGTTTCCTTGACAACATTTACTGAAGAAAAATGAGATTTCATGAATGCAGTGGGTGTGAGCATGTGAGAGGCTGACTTTGGGAGAGACAAGGACGTGGCACCTCACAGAACGAGCCCCTCCGTTTGGGGATGGGAAGTAATGGCTCACTGAGCTGCTTTTGCAGATAAACTTAATTAAAGAGCTATTGCAACCATTCATGTTTATTTAGAAATGCAGCCACTGTGGTAAAAGCAGACATTGTTTAATTGTATTTCTACTCACAGAATCTTCTCCACCTTGAATAAGCACTGGTACAGAAGGGAGTTTTTTGCTCACTTCTGGTAGTTTCAGCACACAGCAGCTTGGGTTTAGGATTCTTTAGTTCTAGCATTGTCCCAGCATTTACCAAGTCAAAGGAATTATATAGAAAGCTGTGTAGAATTAAACATTATATCAAAATAATACCAGTATATTAATAATGATAAACAGCAGACAGGTGTTTAGTATTGCCGAACTTAAACCATGTGGAAGAACCAAAAAAAATATATTTGTGTTCAGAAACTAAATATATATATATTTTAAATTACACAATCTGAGACTTTTTAATTTCTTCCTGCTGTTTCAGGTAGCAGGATGTAAATTTCCGTCCTTCTATGATGCCTCATAGGGGCAGTAGCACTGAGACTTTGCCTGAGCTTGAGCCATCACATCTCATGGCCAAAATACCTCAGGAAACCAATGCAGGTTTTTATTCAAGAAAAGGCCTGTGGCCTTCTCCAGTGAAAGCTCTGATGGTGTTTGCACAGCAGACAAAGAAAGAGCATCTTCTTAAAAAGCGAAGCCACTTGGCAGGAACTCAAGCCCTGGATCAGGGCACTGGGATCAGCCAGGAGCCCAGAACATCATCCCAGCAGCGCAGTGCAGACCCAGGGCTGCAGCTGAGGCTCTTGCTTGCTTCAGGCTGGAGAGAAAGGACAAACAAGGGGTTAAGTGGCAAATTTAGTCCCAGTTGAAGCTGGAGGAGGAGCAAGAGCTGGAGCAATCTGTGAGGCTGTGCCCTCACAGCACTGAGAGACAAGGAGTAGCAAAAGAGTTTTCAGGTTGTTTTCTTATAGGTCAAGTGGAAAATTGCCTGGGTTTCTGGGTAAAACATTTTTCTTCTCTTTCTTGTCAGTTGTTTTTTTTTCTTTAGCAGTAAGATCAGCCTTTCCTATTTGTTCCCTTTGTTGCACACTTGGATATTTAACATTTCATTTTGAAAATAAATCTCTTATTAAAACTTAACTTGGAAAGGTTAAAGCAGGTTTGCTTACAGAAACAGATACAAATGGATGTGTGACTGTACTTTTTGTGGGGTTTTCTGAGCACCTTTCCTGTGTCTGTATGAGTCACATCAGCATGTTTTGAGACTGATATTTTTTCTTTTGTGTCCCAATTGATTTCAGAAATGCAGTGAAAGACACAGATACAAACCAAATAAGATTAAAGGCTTTCAAAGCTTAATAAATTAAGAAGAGCACATCTAGCTGATAGCATGGCTTTGATAGTAGGCTATAAAGGGCAGGGAGTTAAGGAATTACAGGTACCTGACTGTTCAGCAGCATCCCTTCCTCCTCAGCAGCATGGGGCACAGGGGAACAGGTTGGACTCTCCAGCTTATCAGCAGGAGAGGAGAAACAGAAGACAAAGTTGAGGGGATAGAAAAGATTTGAGGGACTAGAATTTAAACAAGCACTCCCAGCCCATGCTGAACCAGCTCAGAGCATCCTGCTGTCAGTGACACCTGCCAGTGGCACTGTCCTGTCAGAGCCATTGGAAATGGTTTGAACCCCCAATGAGAAACTGGCCCATCTTTTGAGATGTTTTCTAGGACTTATTTCCTATTTTGCTATGGGCACCCCTCCAGCTCAGATACAGCTGCCCTCTCTGGAGAAGTTTGATGGTGTGATGTCCCTGAGCATGTCCAGAGCTCTCTGTGCTCCCTGTGTGTGGGCTATGGGATGGGCTCCATAAGCTGCAGAACATCCCTCTGCCTTTCATCTCTTCCCCAGCTGTATAAATGAATGATGGCCCAAGAGAGAGCTTTGGCTTGTGTTGTTTTCCTGGCTAACAATTGCTTCACGTGGTTATTTGCTACTCCAGTTTCACTAAGATCAGCAGAAATGTGGTTTATTTCAGGAGAGACAATTCTGCCACAACTCTTCTGATTTTAGTGCTGCAATAAATCATGTAATTTAAAGAATGAAAGGTAAAAGTATACTATGGGTTAGAGAAGCAAAAGGAGCAGAAGGAATCCTGGTTTTAATAAGAGCAGTCATAAAGAAGAAAAATTTGTCCTCCCTGATGGAAAGGTCCTGTCAGCTTTGAGTGGGTAGAAACCTGTGCCACAGTCTGTGGCATTTCTCTTTACAACCAGTATCTCTGGAATATAATAGGCTTTCTCAGTAGGGAAGTGTGAATCATTGTAAGGAACACCACAGCCAGGATATTGCTCTGCACAGACCTGGCAGCACAAGAGAAAGATGGCATTTCCCTGCTCAGCAAGAGGCACCCAGAGAGCTTCATGAGAGGGGACAGATAGATCAGGGCAGACCCTGACCCTGCCATCCCTGAGCAGGATTGAGGCACCAGGACTGAAGGGATGTGACATTCTTCACATACCAACCCCAAATCAAGGCCAGCTTAGCCCCAACATCAGCCCTGTTTACCTGCAAATCTCAGCAGCATTTTGTGGGCAAGCTGTGCACACAGACCTGCAGTGTAATGAGTAAAATGGTTGTTTATCAATTTGTTTGCAGCAAATATTTCCTTAATTATGGTAAGTTCCTGAGGGAACAGAGGGAAGCCCAGGATAACCTCAAGCTGCATTTCCAATGGCTGGATTGGAGCTCAGACTCACTCCCTGCCTGTCACTAATACAGTGTTGGAGTTTCATCAGTGGCATTTGCTTATCACCAACTTGTTTTACAGAAAATTGTAATTTTATTTCTATAAATGGGGAAACAGCTTGTGTGAGCTCACACATCCCACGCCCCCTGTCCTCCCCTGAGCCAGCAGGTGGGCACAGCCCATCTCTGGACCAGCAGCTCCCAGTACAAAAACAGTTAATAATGCTGGGAAAGTGGCAAAAGAAAGTAAATCAGGATGGAAAGAACCCGGAGACAAGGGAGGTGAGGGAGAAGGAAGTGTGGTGTGAAGAGAATTTTCAGGATTATGGGGAAAAATCCAGAGACTTCTCAAGGAACTGTGCCAAAATCTGAAGTAGTGTAGATTGGCAGGTCCATCTCCAGGGTGGTTGTTTATCTGTCACTTCACAGCCCAGTCTCTTCCCTGGTGCAAACAGACCAGGAAACATCAGGAGACTGTGGAAGGACGAGCCCTAATGACAAATACTCGTGGAATAGTGAAGAAAGCACTCCTCCACACATGGGTTGCCTTGATTCTGGAGTGGAGAACTCATGCAGAAGTCGTGGGTAGGGGGATCTGTGTTTATCCTGATTTTCAGAGCCTGAAGGCAGAGGGGAGGCCGGGCAGGGTGATACCTCAGCCAGCACCCCATTGTATCCCCGGGCTGGGTGAAGCTCTCAGGGCACACACAAAGTCAATTAAATGCCTGATTGGATAAAGCAGCCACAGTCAAGTGGCTCATTGCCAGCCAGTCAGGATCCCGAGTGTCCCAATATCGTTAAGGTATCTGTGTTAATCCCTCCTGAAGGATCAAGCATTTAACCTGTGGCTGGTGTTTCTGAGGAGAGCACAAACCTGCTGGGCAGGGGGAGCAGCACTCGCCCCACAGCCCCCTGGGTGGCCACAGCATCTCCCAGGTGCTCCCAGAGGGTGATGCTTCAAAGGGAAGGTTACTTGGCAGAAGAGATTTGATGTCTGCCTCCATTCCTTCCTCACTCTCTGTCCCTCTTTACTTTGGAATAAGATAGAGGGAAAGCTGCCTGCCCCCTCCCTGCCTGATTGCCCTTAACCACAGATTTCTTTGAAATACAGATTTTTATTGAACTTTCAAAGTAGTGTTGGGAATTGCAATACCTTCCTAGCCCGAGAGGTGTGAAGGCAATTTCCCCAGTGAGTCAGGAAGAAGGAGGAATAATGGCCATTTAATAGATGTGGCTCCTCTCATCATGGGGCTTGAGAGGAACCTGCAGCCACTCACGTCCTTAAAGGCTTTAAGCCATCACAGAAGCCTTGGTGATAGATCCCAGCCAGGAAAAGGTGTCACATAGCTGATTACACACAGCAGAGCAGGATTACCCATGGTTAATGCCTGATTAGGAGTTAAATTAATATTGACTGTCGATAGTAAACTGTAATGATTTATTTATCCAGAAATAAATAAGAAATGTCATAATGCAATCCCAGTGGCCTACTGTGATAATTAATGATACTTTCAAGTCTTGTACTGACAGGGAAGACACAGGTCCATGGAGGAGTTTGCTGTGTTAATAAAGACAGAAAAAGAGAAAATCTCTCTATGCCAGGCTGGGCACAGGAGAAAAAACTGCATTAACAGTTTTTCCCCCTACACTTATGATTTCTCCTATAGATATATCATTTAAAGGCTATGGGCATGCAAAGACCAGCAGGCAGTTGCCTGTCCACTGTGCTCTTTCAGCTACACAGAGATTCAGGGCCAGGGGACCAGATGTTCTCTGATGATGGCTACAAGTAAAAAGCATATCTTTATGCAGATAAGGTTTGAAAATCAACTCCAGCACTCCAACAGGAATGGAGTTTTATGTCTAGAACACAGTGCTAGCCTTGAACTGTGTTATTAGTGCTGGAGAGGAGCACAGCCTGTCCTGGAAAACTGATGTGCTGGCAGAATTTCTTTACTGGTGGCAGCATTTTCTGAGGGGCGAAGGTGGAGGAGAGAGTTTCCTTCTGTCCCTCACTTTGATGGATGTGTGCTGGAAAGCAGAAACATAGGAGGTGTCTGGAGTGATGGAGTGACGCTGAAGGCTCTGACAAATGAGCTCTAGAAAGTTACACTGGCATCTTTGTGAATGTATTTCACGTCCAGCATTTAAGATATTACCCTCTGCTCCCCTCTGTCCTCTGCCAGAGCCCCAAAGTGCTCAGCACAGGGGAATGCCCCACACAGCCCTGGAGCTCAGCCATCAGAGGAGCTGGGATGAGAGCAGAGGGGAAGGGGGAATGTGTAAACAAGCCTTGTGTCCTACTGACCTGGTTCACAGGCAGCAAACTGCTTTGGGAATGGAGTCCCACCTTCAGCTGCCACAGGGATTTGCTCAGGGAGCCCTGAGAACAAATACTGTGGGTGCAGAAGCTGTAACTCTCCTTGTCCTTCTCCCTTCCAGCTTACTGCACTAGAGAGGCAAGTGTTTGACTTCCTGGGCTACCAGTGGGCTCCTATCCTCGCCAACTTCCTGCACATCATCATCGTCATCCTGGGGCTCTTCGGCACCATCCAGTACAGACCTCGCTACATCGTGGTGGTGAGTGACACCTTGGGCTGCCAGCACCCAGAGCCTGTCCCAGCCTGTGCCCAGGGGCTGTGGCACTGCTGAGGGACAGAGCAAAGCCCCTGGGAGATCAGGCACCAGCCCTGCACACTGTTCTAGCAGGGGGTGCCTGGCTCTGCTCAGGAATCCACTGTCCAGCTGTGCTTGTGCCAAGCTTGGAAGGTTTCAGGTCATTCTTACAGGTGCTAAGGCAGCCCTGCCCAAATGCTGCCCAGCAGAGAGGGAGGGCGAGGGGCTGGACAAATGCAGCACAGAAACTCTGACATCCCTCCAGCCTCCTGCCCCTCTGTGTCTTATCAGGCAAGAGAGCATCTGAATATGGAAAACAGAAGAAGAGAAAAAGGATTTCAGTGCTGACTCAGGGCATTCCACTGCCCCCAGCTAGAGCATGCATACATCAATATAAATATAAATATATATATACAGTAATTCCAGTGACTTCCTAATGTTTATTGCTTTTCTCTCTCCCCAACCCTATTCCTTCCCAGTATGCCATCTGGACTGCAGTCTGGGTCACCTGGAACATCTTCATCATCTGCTTTTACTTAGAAGTGGGAGGGCTCTCAAAGGTGAGTGCCCAGGCTTTGCAGCAGAGGGCATGGAGCTGAGTGGGGAGGGTGGCATGGCTGAGGTGAGGGGTGGGAGCAGGTCCTGCCCTCCTGCCTGTGGAGAGGGCTGCTTTCTCAGGGATGGGGAATACTTCTGCTTGTATGGGAAACTGAGGAGCCACTGTTGAATTCTGGAGCTCTTGGTTGGTTGGTGCAGGTGGTGGCTGCAATAAACCCTGCCCTCTCAGCAGGTAGAGTGCATTTGCTTTCCAGAGGTGAGAGCAGGCCTGGCAGCAGAGCCATCCTGAGGGGAGAGGGGGTTTGAGGGCCAGTCCCAGCTGTGATGCTGAGGAGGGCTGGGAGATAACCAGATTGCAGCTGATCCTCTTGGGATCTGAGACTACCTTGGCAAGCAGGTGTGTGATGGAGGGGTGGGCCCTTGTGCAGCACCTGAGTGTGGATTTTCTGCCAGCCTGTCCCAGGGAAGGGCTGCAGCCTGGTCTGCCTGGGTTGACCTGAACCCAAGATTTTGCTGAACTCTACACCTGACCAGTTCTTGATATTTGTGTGCCTCCCAGTCCTGCTGAAGACTTGCTGCACTTCAGCAGCTGGGATAAATACCTGGTTGTTGCCACACTAGGCAAAATATTTCCTGCTGTACCTTTGGGGAGAGGCTCCCCTGTCTGCTGAGCAGAGAACATTCCTCCTCAGAGGGATCTGGCTCATCTCCTGGGGATGTGGCTTCCCTGCCTTAATTCTTCCTTCTTAAGTACAGTGGTAGTTACTCATGGCTGCTGGCCAGGGTGTTGTGAGTTAATATGCAAAGCTCTTTGAAGACTAGATTAGCTGAGTATTGCTGTCTGCCTAATGAGGGATGAGTCAGAAATAATAAAAATGGGAGGCAGACCCTAAATTAAGCCTGGGCTGTAAGCAATGAATTATGAGTGTTGCTGTAGCACAGCAGACTCAGAGTGATTGTGGTATGCAGGTTCATTTCAGAGCACTCCACATCTGGCTTGAATTCCCAGGTCATGCATTGGAGTTGCAGTCATAATTGGAATTGCCCTGTGGTTTTATCAGGCCTACAGCAAGTCAGGAGTGGCAGCCTAAATCCTTTGCAGATAAGAAAATGTAACTTCTTAATGTCTCAATTCATCTTAATTTCCCCTCTCAATTATCTCCATAAACTTTGAGAGAGTTCTTGCCCAAAACAGTGATTATTCATAGTCTGAAACCTCAGCCTGAGATGATCTCCATGTTGGCTGCGACCAACTTAAAAAAAGAATTTTATATAACTGTTTAAATGCTCCCTTCTGCAGAGAGAATGTTGGCTTGATAAACTGCTCTGGGAGCTTCTCAGAGCCAGTGTTTGCTTCCAGCCAGCTGGATACTCGTGTGTGCTAATCCCAACCTGCACTGCAACACGTCAGGTTGCTGTTCTGCAATTCAAACAGCACCACAAATTCCTTTTTTTGTGCCACAGAGGAGCTTCACCTGGTAACCTTGCTCTGTGCTGGGGCTCATTTTAGCCAAGCCAGCACACAGAGAGGCTTTATTTAGCCTACAGGGTGACACTTGTGACTGGGGACATTTTTTATAGAATTGGGCTGCAATGTAACCTGTTACTGACTCAGTGGACTTTCCTCTCAGGCTGCAATGAGAAATTAGTTCATTTAATGGCAGCCAGGAAAACCAAGAGAGAGTTTGTGCTTGTTTGGCTGTAAAGTAGTTGACAGCCTTGCCTGTGTTCTTAATGTGTTATTCTCACTTTAGAAAGCTGTTTTGTAAGGAAAACTAATGATGCTGCTTTCCATCCTCCTCCACTTTCACTGAAGTAATTTAGGTCTTTGTAGTGGCAAAACAAATCTTCGCTTCCACAAGAGACCAAAAGATGCACCTGAAGCAGGAGCTGAGGTTTCTGTAGGGCAGAAAACAGGCTGGGCTCTCCTGCTGCACCTCTGGAAACCTGACCCAAAGCCAGCTGGTGTTTATTGATCTCAGTCGTGGGACCAGACCCCACAAGGACATCTGGGCTTGGCTGTACAGGTGTTGGGCAAGGGCAGGGCAGTGTCAGCCAGGAGTGGGTGGCAGCAGGGCTGCAGGTACCTGTGTGCCCCAGGGCCCTGGGGAGGGGGCTGCCCTCTAGTCCTGGTGAGAAGGCAGTGTCAGAGCTCATCATGAGCCTGGCAGTAGGGAGGAAATTGCAAATATTGGAAGAAGAGCTTTGGTGGGAGGCTGATGGAGCTGCTCTGATAAACACTAACTCATTAACTACTAGACTAAGCAGGAACACACTCAGGAGTGTGCAAGACAGGGTTGTGCAAGTCCCTGAAGGGACTGAGCTCTGCAGGTCTTCAGGGTGCTGTTTCCTCTGTGATGCATGGTGAGCCTGAGGGAATGGGAGAGTGGCATTGCTGCCAGCCCTGCACTGACCCTGCTGTGTTCTGACAAGGGCAGCCTGCCAGGGCAGGCTCTGTCAGCAGCTCATTTACAGTGAGAGCATGCAGAAAGGGCAGGGAACTCGAGAGAATGGAGTTTGTTAACTTGGTGCCTGGTAATGACAGCCCAGTGCAACTGAGACGGGTGATAACTCAGGTGGGGTGAGAAAGGAGAGGAAGGATTCAGGTGTTTCTGATGTAACAGATTTAAGAAAAGCCCAGGGAATTGAAAATATGAGGAAACAGTTATGTGCAGTCATTGCAAACAATTCTTTGTGCTCTGCTGCCTAGATGTGATTTCACAGTGGTGAAGGAATACAGGATGGGAGCAGGGAAGGCTGTTCACAAGAACAGAGATGCCCCTCTGGCTTTGGGTGTCTGGCTGATTTAATGAACAGAAACCAGGGACCCCACAGTCCCATGTCAGCCCATGAGTGATTTGGCAAAGGGGTTGAGACAATCTCTCTGTTATAAACTTTAGCTCATCAATAGAATAAGGGCTGGTAGCTGCAATTTGGCTGTTTGCTTTCCCTTACCAAGGAATTGTTCTTTGCTGTGTCTTTCCTGCATTCCATTGTCTGCCACCACTTCTCACCCTCTCTTTCCTCCTGTCTTTCACGTTTCTTAAGTGCTCCTTTATCCTCCAGCTTACTCTAGCATGTCCATTCCATGTCTCCTGGCCATGGAATTGCTGAGGATGCTGTTCTGGTCAACCCTGCTCAGGGAAGTTGTAACTAATTACAAACCAGCTACCAATCAGTAGTTACACTGAATTTTTTATTGGAAAGGAAGAATACATTTTACTGATCACTGCATCTATTCCCTACTTCTTGGAAAAGCTAAACTGACTTGATTTCTGTCTTTCTATCCTGCCAGGGTATTTTATCTTGGAATCTTTTCTTAGCAGGAGGAAGAGTGTGAAATATGGCCCAGCAGAACTTCCTTGGGTGGCCAGACACAGGTGGATCAGCACAAGTGTCTAAGGAAGCATTTCCCTTGCTGCTGGAAGGGCCCCCGCAAGCACACAGCCCATGCCAGTTTTGCTGGAAGTGCTCTGCCAGTGAGCAGGCGAGTGCTGGAGCAAGCTGGATTTACAGGGCTGCTTCTCAGCCCTGGCAGGGAGGTGGTGATGTGTCTCTGAGCAGCTTTTGGCAGCATTGCCTTGCTGACTTGCTCTGCTCATACTCCTGAGCACACTTGCTCCAAGTGCTGTGCCACTGCTCTGTGGTGGGGCTCACAGCCGAATTTCCAGGTTGCTGTTCCCCCTCCTGTCCCATCTCCCTCTTTTCCCTCCATCTGGCCATTTGGGTAGGTGAATTGCTGGGAGCTAGCTCTGAAGTTTCCAGGCTGTGTTTGCAATAATATGTTAAGCTTCTCCCTGTCTACTCGAGCGTGAAACGCATCCCTCCTGCAACCCCTCAGTCTGAGTCAATTATTAAAATCCTGCTGCTAAGACATATGAGCATATGTCTGTCCAGCTGCCATGCTGACTGACTCTTCATCATGTACTTGAGAAATGTTCAGAGAGGTTTGAGGAGCTGTATTCAACGTATTCCTTTGTCTTTTCCCTCTGGAATTATTCTTCTTGAATGGTGATTTCTAATTTTTTTTATCCTTCCTTTATATTCTCTCTTGTTTATGCACTGCTTTGATCTGAATCCAGAGCCGTGGTGGCCTAAATCTCCTCTTGAAATGGAAGCAGCCCTTGTGAGTCAAATGGGGATTATTTGTATTTCAGAGAATCTGGATGGCATCTTGGGAGGACTTTGTACCTGGTTAAAATAACAGGAGGATAGATAAATTCATGTGTATGTAAAACTGTCCCTCAACTCCTTCTAAATTTAGAACTTGGAAGCCTGGGATTTGGCTTTTAAATGCTGTGGCATTGTCAGTACACCCACTGAGAGACACTGGGAGTGTTTCTCTGTGTCTCAAGGTGATGCAGGACTGAAAGATGAACATTATATTTCCTATTTTATTAAGCAATGTTTCCATCTAAAAAGATTTAAAATGATTCTGCTGTCAAGCTCTGGTGGCTCCCAAATGAGCTTCAGTTCGTTGCAGAGCTGTCCTAGTGTGGTTTTGCCTGATAATTAAGGAAATTTGGGGGAGGCAGTTCAGAAGGCTGTTAACAACAAGATATAAAACCATCTCTGCTAGTGTCCCTTAGAAAATAATTTCAGAGCAGCTTTCAGGAAGTTATTTTAGCAAAGGATCGCAGCTGGCTCCGTGGGTGTTGGGGGTAGGTGTGAGTTTCCCGTGGGACACGCTGGGGAGAGCAGGCTCTGGGAAATGGAGGTGCTGCAGTTTGAGCTGCTGTCTTCCCTCTCACCCTGGTGGCAAATGGGTGGCAGCCAGGTGCTACAGCAGTTCAGAGTGAGGTGTGATTTTTTGGCTGGGGCTTCCCTCCAGGCTGGAGGTGGAAGAGGCAGTGATAGCCCTGGCCAGGCACACACAGACCCCTCTCCCTGCAGCAGGGCTGCCTCACTGCTGGGGCTGATTCCCATCTCCCAACCCACACTCTGCTGCTGGGAGCATTCCAGTGTGTTTAGATTTCAAATGCATCGCAGAAAGCTTTTGGGAAACAGCTGTTCCCTAAACCTTCTTAAAACTGGCTCTTTTCTCCTGATTTTTGTGTGCTGTTCTAATTCATGGTTTCACTTCTCTCCAAGTGTATTCTCACAAAGGAAGCTGGCAAACCACAGGAGATATCCTGGAGTTGTTTTTGTAGTCTCCCAGCAAGCTCTGAGCAACGGGAGGTCAATTAAGGGATTTTCTTGAGTGCTCTTTTTCTTGTGCCCCATCACACAGGTATCCAGGGACTCAGCAAAGGAACAGCTCTGCTTTGCACGTTGAGACCCTCTTGTTCGTGCTGCCCTCGTGCTCCCGACAGGGGCTGGTTCAGGAAGGTTCTCTGAACACAGACATTCCCTGATCCCACTGTGCAATCATTATTCACTTTACATCTGTGAGATTGATGGCTCATGAGTTCAAGCCATTGTGGCACTTTCAGAATCCAAATGTGCTCAGTTTTTCCAATCTGCTCTTCACTGATGTATAACTTTTTTTCTTTCTTTCTTTCTTTTTTGCTCAGAGTTGGAGTGTGATTGTGGGCAAAAAGCAGTGAGTGCTGGTTAGGACCTCCTGTTCCTCCACCTGTCCACCTCCAGCCACACCTGTTCTGCTTTTTCAGGCTGAATTCACAAGCAAGTTCAGCTTCTGCAGCAAAGTTAAGCCAGAGCCAAATCTCTGAATGCTGAAAAAAGGGAGATTCTAGAAGGAAAGCAGCCTGTTTCTTACTTTACCAAACACACAGTGATGCCTCTATGAGAAGCAGAGAGGACACTGAGGGGTCTGTCTGCATCAGTGAGGCAGAAGGTTTGGGAAGGCACCATCTGTGAGCTGGGAGAGGGAAGCCCTGGGGACCGAGGTTGAGAATAGATCCTGTGGTGCCCTGGGGAGCAGCTTTGGTTCTGTGCTAACGGGGGGAGCCCCAGGCAAAGAAACAGGAATTCACTTGGGGGGGTTTTGGTTGTTTTGGAGGTTTCTTTTTATCTGTTTGTGGGAGTTTGTTTTGTTTTGTTTTGTTTTGTTTCCCCAGCCAAAGCAGTGAGAGAGAGAAGAGCCCAGCCACTGGAGGCCTGACTTTGGCTGGGGAAAAGCCATGAGCTTCAGAACACACAAACCTGGGGGAAAAAGAACAAGCTTTGCAGAAAAGCTGTGATTTGGAGACTTTCTGAGCTATGTGTGGGCCACTGAAGGGTGAAGCCCAGGAGAGGGCTAAACTCCCAGCTGTTAATGGAGTTTTCCCCATTGTCTGTGCTATTCTGGCTGTTTTTGCCCTGGTGCCATACTCCATCTCTGTGCCCTCCTCCATCTCTGTAAAGCACTTGCCATCTGCTGTGGTGATTATGTCAGGAGCTTGGCAGCTGTCTTCTCACTTAATTGTCCACATTTCTCAACACGTGCTTCCTGCAGCAGATTTGAATAAGGGCTCTGCAGGCTGCTTTGGGGTGTCTGTGCTGCAAGGAGGGTCCCCACACAAGTGGAGCAGTTGGGGACTGTTCACTGGTTCTCTGGCTGGCATTCAGGTTCCTGCCCTGTGACTCGAGTTTGGCCCTGGATGTGCTTTTCAGTGTCCCTGTTTTATATCTGCAGGACTGCCTGGCTTGGCTCCTGTGTTGGCTGTGGAGACAGGCCCTCTCTCCAGAGGGTGATTTTGGAGCAGGAGCTTGGATAAGCTGCTCTGAATCTGTTTTTCCTTTTGACTCTACAGGGAGCTGACACAAAGGAGCTGCCATGTGAGGTTTTCCATGTTGGGAAGTGTGAATACCCCAGGCTCTGACTGCTGCTGTTCTGGGAGCCATGGCTTTTCTCCTGGGGCTGTGTAGGAGCCTGGCACAAGCAGTGTGAAATAGTTTATGGATAGGTGCTAAAACCTTTAGTAATGGGTGGGTGACATGTGTAGATCCAGCATTCATCCTCTGTACAGATACAAATTCTCTGCCTTCAAATCTTTTAATCTATTCTGCAGAATAAAACTTCCAACCCCTTGCCTTGTTTTGTAGTCAAAAGGGATTGTTGATTCTGCATCAAAGTGACCTGAGAGGGCTTCAGGGGCAGCCAGCACTTGGCACTCATCCATGAAGGGTTGCAGCTGTTCAGCCAGTCCTGAGCTTGTCTTTTACCTGCAGGAGGGATTTGCCATGTCCTGCAAGCTCAAAATCCCAAAGCTCTTCTGAGTATTCCTATAAATACTGTGCTTTTCCCAAGTGTGAGGAAAGTGTGGTCATTTTAAAATAAGCACCTGGCTGCACACCAAAGCCCTGCACTCCTTTTGTGTCTTTCACTCTGTAATGCCCTCAACTGATTTAAAGTATTTACCTAGCAAAGACAAAGAGCAAAACAAAAAGCCTCTTGAGGTAAAGTTAAGAAATTAAGGTGAGGGGAGGCAGGGGATGTGTTTACAAGAAGCTGCAGTCAGCACTGTGAGCTCAGCTCAGCTGGGTAGGCTGACCTGGGGCTGACAGGAGATGCAGAAGCACCAGATGGGAAAACTGTGGAAGGAAAACAGGCAAAAATGGTAGAGGATCTTGTCAGATGTGTTAAAAGCTAGGAACAGAGGAAGATCTGTTGGGTTTTGAAATTCACGTTGGGGTTATGAAGTTCATATTTTTCGGTTGCTTGTGTTGATTTCCATGCTGGGAAGAGCCTGGCAGGACACTTAGTGCTGCCTTGTTTACCTTTTTCCTCTAGAGTTACAGGGGTCATCTCCCAAACCCAAAACTTGAGGATTCTTTTCTGGGTGAAGAAACCACTAGCAAAATGTTCCTGGGTCTACAGCCTGTGTCCAAACTGTGCTACGGGATGGTGAAGTAGATCTGTTGCAGGGCTGCCTCAGGAATGGTTCTCACCACAGCAGGGAAATATGTTTACATTAGATGATAGGAGGAAATTCTTCCCTGTGAGGCTGGGGAGGCCTGGCACAGGTTGCCCAGAGAAGCTGTGGCTGCCTCATGCCTGGAGGTGTTCATGGCCAGGCTGGAGGGGCTTGGAGCAACCTCGGATGGTGGAAGGTTCTCTAAGGTCCCTTCCAAACCAAACCATTCCATGATTCTGTGAAGGAGTATCAAGCCAATGTGCTTTGATCTGTGCTAGCATTTCTGGGGAGTGGAGATCTTAGAAACTAAGTTTTCCATTGATTTTATACAGCCTCCATCTGATAGCATGTCTGACGCTCTCAGGGTAAACAGAGATCTCTGCAACTTTTCCCTTCAGGACAGCGAGCTCCTGACATTCAACATCTCCCGGCACCAGTCCTGGTGGAGTGAGAATGGCCCTGGCTGTGTGAGGAAGGAGGCTTCAATGTCTGGCATCAAGGGGCTGGATAACCATTCTTACATCTCTGTCATTGGCTGTGCCCTGGAGTACCGCTACATCGAGGTCATGCACAGCTCCTTCCAGATCCTCATCGCGGTGAGTGCCTCGCTCAGGGGAGACATTCCTCTGCACATGCTCTTTGGTTTTCTTTTTTTTTTCCAGGCATAGAGGTTGGCCTGTATTTTCCACCATCTTTTGTATTGCTTGATTGCAGAAGCCTCTGTAAACATGTTTTGTTTGATTGTTCTCCTGTTCTGTCTTTTACAAAAAAATACAGCTTGAAGCAGTTGGAAATGGGTATCAGCAGCCTGATGCCTGAAGTAATGCATCTGTGCAACCAGACAGTAACAAAGGGCTCTGAATTCCTGTTGGGGTATGGGAATTCATGTTTTAACAAGGACAGAGACCCTTCTGGAGGAGGGTCCAAAGAAAAGGTTTTGATAGGACAAGAGGAGATGGCATCAAATTGCACCAGGGAGGTTTAGTTTGGATACTGGGGATAATTTCTGCACAGAAAGGGTTGTAAAGCACTGGAACAGACTGCTCAGGGCAGTGGTGGAGCCACCGTACCTGGAAGTGTTCTGAAAATGTGTGGATATAGCACTTGAGGACATGGTTTAGTGATGAACGTGGTGGTGATGCTGGGTTGATGATTGACTTGATCTTAAAAGGCGTCTTCCACCCTTAATTCCATGTTTCTGTGAAGCATTACTCTTACTCTCCATGGCTCAGTGATGGGTGGTGGAGCACATACCTGCACATTTGTCGTGAAGGATCTCCAGAAAATGAAATCAACTTTTAGGAGGCAGTAAGCAGCATGTTTTCCTTCTGCTGATACCCAGGATATATTCACTAAATGTTTTTAACCACTCTTTCCTCATCATAGTCTTCTTCAGGCTTTTGAAAGTACTCTGCAAAAATGCAGTGTCCTGTTCACTGTTGTTTCTCCCTTTTCTGTGAAATTAACTGAAACAAAATGTCCATTGTACCACTCACTTCGGTGGTGCTCTTGCATTTTGTAGCCCACATCTCTAACCTGCTTTGTGTTGTTACTTTGGGGTTAATGTTTTTAGTTACAAAGGTGAAGTGGGGAACCATTCACTTTTTGGCTTTCAGTTTTGGCTAAAAAATGAAAAGTGACTTGCCCTGTTTAAACGCTGAAGGATAACAGAGATTTTTCAAGTTTCTGGTGCGCCAAGTACTTCTCTGCACGTTTTTGGTACAGCTTTCTACTGTGCTGCTCCTGCATTTCCTATTAGCTGGGATGGTCTGTGTGAACTGCAGGGAGGGGGAAGGCTCAGGCCCCTTTCTTGCCATGTCACAGAGAAGAGGCAGAGGCAGAAGCTCCTGTTTCCTGAGTTGGAAGGGCTCCCTGGCACGTGTGCTGGCTGTTAATGTTCCCTCAGTTCTCCTTCGAGGCAAATGATCTGCATGAATCTGTCTGTGAGCTTCTTCCATGGGTGTGTGTGAGAAAGACAAACCTGTGTGTCCAGGAGAATACAGCCTGGTGTCTTTTAGAGAGGGATTTTACAGGTGCTGTACCTGAGTTGGGTGAAACAAGGGCAGACTTTGCAGTCACAATATCCCTTTTTAAAGCACAGAGGTTCCTCACTCTTAGCATCCTTCCTGAACTCCTCAGCTGGCACAGCCACTGTGTCCTGGGCTAGAGGTTGAGCCAACAAATGGTCCTGAGTTTGTTTGGAGTAGATCTTTTTTTGGCAGCTTACTGACTTAGGCACGTGGCCCTGGGCTGAGTGATCTCCCTGATATATAGGACTCTGTCTCTGGCAGTGGCTTTTCCTTTGCTTCTTCCCAAAGGCACATGACAATAATCTCTGTGCATCTGCAAATCACCACTAGGGGCCAGATGGGGAGAGAGGAGGGAAATATAAGACAAAATAAGATTTAGGTAGATACTTTCTCTCTCTTTCTCCCTGAGATTTAAGGTGCAATAAATTTTTGAGTCCTAAACCTAAAATGGGGTTAAAATACTTGCAGGCAAGAAACCCATATGGGCTGAGCTATGCAGTGAACTAAATTTCTACTTGTCCTGTAATAAAAGCAGAGTATTGAAGCCCCAGGTCTGTAACTGCTACTGACTCTGAAATGCTCATGAAATTTTGTCATGTAGTGGGAGGAATGGAGCTTTTCCCCTCTTCCTTGAGGTCAGGCAAAAAGCAAATCTTTCTCCCTCAGACCTTGCCTGAAAGCAGTCAGCCACTTCTCTCCCTTTTAACTTTCTGAGGGTCAAACTCTTTGATCCCTGCCAGTATCTTTTTCTGTTCCCTTTATCTCACTTTGAGGCAGGTTTTATTACGGGCAGCTGTCCCCAGAGTGCTGGCAGGTACAGTGCTGCAGACAGGCAGGGACACAGATCAATAGCACAAAAACACAACCAGCAACTTGAAGGCTCAGGGGATGCAGCAAGAGACATGACCTAGTTCCCTCCTTGTCTGAGACCAGAAGAGTCAGTTTCCTGTTAGGAAGGGCAAGGGACAGGAAGAATTGTGCTTTCAGTAGTTTGTTTTTGCTTTGTCTAATGTTTTTTAGAAGTTGTGGGGTGGGGGGCTGTGTTCTGCTTGGTTTGGTTTCCACCCCAGATACAGCACTGTGAAATCCACGCTGTTTGAATATGCAGTGCCCAACTGTGAGCACTTTATTATTTTTTTTTGGAAGTTCCAATTCCTTGAGACTACTGAGGGACTGTACTGCAGTGTTGTGTACTCGGGGCAAGGCTCCCTGAATTCAGTCTTGCATGCCAAAGGAGATGGAAAGCAAACTTGGACCCATATGGTGAGCACAGTGTTGGCTGTCAGCTTGACTCCTGCTGATTATATCATCTTGCTCCTGGGTATACATTTGAGGATACATAAGGTCTCAGTCTGCTTTTGCTCAGAGCTTGTCTGTACTCCTTGAAGGCAAAAGCAATTCCTTTAATCTGGAATGCAATCAGACTTGGGCATATTAGTCACCACATGTGATACAAGTTGCTGTAGGGCTCAGTATGAAAATCTTTCTCAGTGCTTCAGCACAAAACACATCAGAGGTAAAAGCTCATTGTGGCAACATCTAAAAGTCTGTCCTGGTATAGAAATGAACTGTAAAGATAATCCTGCCAGCCCAGGTAGGAAATGCAGCAGCAACTACTTTGTCAAGTTAAGAATCTGCTTTGCTTTTGCCTTAGCAAGGATTCATCTTGCACAACCCCAACTCGCCAGCCAGCAGGGAGAGGAGTGATTCCCAGTTCTGAGATACCTGGCATAGCTCTGGGCTGTCCATATGGTACTTCTGGGAGTAGGGAGGGTCGGGCTTTCCTGAGGCTCCACTGAATGGGGCAGAAATTAGAAATGTCTTCCCAGCCGCCAGAACTCGCTGCCTGCCTGTCTGTTGTTTTCACTCAGACTGACAGGTTGGAAGGTTCCCAGGGAGGCAGCAAGGCAAGCCTTGACAGCAGATGTTATGTGAGAACCAGTGCACAAGAGATGCCTTGCTCTTGGCAGAAGGTAGATTTTCAGTGGTTGTAATTGCATCCAAAGAGTAAAGAAGGTCAAGGAATTAAAGGATTTTGATTGCCTCTCTTTGGCTATCTGGTCACAATAGCTCTTTCACAAGCTGAATTTTTGCTTTCTCATAACTGACTTCCCTTCATTTGCCCCTCTTGCACTGATGTCAGTGTGCACCTTTCATTAGCTCTGATTAGAAGTGAAACCTAGAATGTATCTGCCCTGAAGGAAGAGACTTGGCACCTATTCTCTGTGGTGGAAAAGCAGTGACAAATTTGTCTATTGAGAGAAGAGTTGGAGAACTTCAGCAGGACAGAGGTAGACTAAAGCTAAGATCTTACACAAGTAACAGTAACACCTCCTAAAATTTGCCTTTCCCATGCTTTGGTATTTTGCCCACTTGCAGCCAGCTGGTCCCTTTCTGCAGGTTTTTCTCTAATTTACTCTGCCTGGCTCCACTGCCTTCATTCAACACTGCTGTTTATGAACAGTTTTCACCTCTCTATTAAAAAGTTAACTTCAGAGCACTGAGGGGCAGGGGGATGCTCAGACATATGTTTCCCTCGTTCCCTTGGGGCACACTTGTCTCTTCCTGTCTTTCCCACTCTGTTTGCCTGCAGAGTGCTTGGGGCAGCCCAGCTCCATCCTCTCTTGTGGGGCAGCCTGTGCATTCCCAGGCTGACAGAACACACCTGCCCTCAACATGTGTTCCTAATAAAAAGCTTAATCGGATCCTTCTGCAGCTTGGAGAAAGCTGGTACTGCACATGCAGAACAAGCAGAGAAACAGCAGCAGAGGTTAAAGCCCTAGAACATTCCTTGGGGAATTAGAGCAGTGGCTTAGTGTCATTTTACATGGCTGACGTTTTCCCTCCTCTTCCACCTCCCCCGATGTAATTTGCAAAGATCCAAGAATTATTGGTATTTCCCTGGGATACAGAGCTTAAACCCCTCCTTTGTATTGAAATCAGCAGCCAGGATGGTAAGGGTGAAATTATTCCAAATTGTTGGTTTCTGTGAGGCTTCCTTTTCTGTGTTAATTGCTGATAAACTGGGTGATGTTTGAGGGCTCAACACATCATTATCAAAGGTGCAGTCAGAAGGGAATTTCGGGTGTTTCTTGGACTCTGCTCATTCCACACTCCTGCAGACTCTTCCAGGGGAAAGACTGGACAATAGGAGCATTTCTCCTCCTTAGCTGCATTTCATTCATAATTTATTCCAAAGGTGAGACATGGGGATTCCCCTGAGTTCAGTTAATCCTTGAGATTATTTAATTTGAGGTTATTTAATTACAGATGAATCCTTTGGAGTATTTAATTACAGTTTAGGTCAGCACAAAAAAACCCTGGAATTCATATTTATGTTGTACATCTCTTCCCCCCTTGCCATTGAAACTCTCCTGTTTTGGCCAGATCATAAGACAAAGCTTCTTTGAATAAGAAGTTCCATTAAATAAACAGGCTTTTTATTGCAGAAACTGTTCTAAAGAAGGAATGGGTTATGAAGTCAATAAAAAATAAATTTTAAACACTAAGCAGATGATTTTGAAACAAAGCCAGGAGATGGAAGGAATCAAATAAGAAAACACTCCAGTGGAGCTGGAATTAGAGATTTAGGGAAGTTCACTTAATTCACTAGTTTTTGATTGGTTGGGTTTTTTTTTTGAATGCAAAAAGTCACCTTAGTCATAAAGTGAAAAATGTATGGGGTGAGCAGAATGATGGTTGAGGGTTATGGGGCATTAATTTCTGTGCAAAACAAACTTCCCAAGTGAATCACATTGCTTGGTGCTTCTGAACCGTGAAAAATGTGCAGAGCTTTATCAGGTTTGCTGTGACAGTACAGCTGATAATCACTCCTGACTCTGCTCATGAACTGGGCAGGTAAATCATTTTCATTGTTAATTCTATCAGGAGCTTCCTGGCACAGGTACCACATAAGATTTGTGTCTATGTTTTATAAAATATAATAACAGTGAGTGGATTTAGGGCTGCCACTTTGCATGGCTGTTAACCCAAAGTTCCTGCTCTGAGAGCTGATGGGAAATCTGGGGAGGGAGAAAACCATCCTAGAGTTCCCTTGGAGTCGGGATATGTATTCAGGATACATCTTTCCTGCCTGGATATTTGTGTGTTTGTGTAAATTGCGTGATTTGACCTGATTTAAGAGGCTGGATCTTGCAGCTATAATGTTCCAGCAAGTACAGAGGATGTGTGTGAGCACACTCGGGATTCGTCACTTGGGTTCAAACGCCTTCATGCTGGAGATCAGGGCGTGCAGAAGCGTGGCTGGACATCTCTCGGAGTGCTGGGACGTGCAGGAAGCACTCTTGTTCTTCCGAGAGCTCCTGGGTCAGGTCCCGCAGCCCAGGGATGAGCGGGGGCGGCTCCGGGGCTTCAGCACCACGGCCAGAGCCCAGCCCGGAGCCCCGCGTGCCTTGGCTTGGGAAAGCTGGACAAGGGCATGGAGCTCCCCAGCACTGCCGAGCCCTCCTCGACATGGCCCCAAGAGCCACATCTGCTTGGCCTTTAAATCCCTGCGGGGATGGTGACTGCACCCCTGCCCTGGGCAGCCTGTGCCAGGGCTGGATAACCCTTTGAATGATGAAATATTCCCCAATATCCAATCTGAATCCTCCCTGGACATTTCCTGTTGTCTGCTTGTTTCTTGGGAGAAGAGACCGACTCTTACCTGGCTACAACCTCCTTCCAGGGAGTCACAGGGAGCATTAAAGTCCTTCCTCGGCCTCCTTTTCTCCAGAGCCCTCTCAGCCATTCCTCATCAAACTTGTGCTCCAGACCCCCTCCCCAGCTTTGCTGCTCTGACCTGCCCAAGCCACAAACTTCAGGAAAACAACACAACCATTTCCAAATTTTATTGTATTACAGTACAAGAAATAGGAGAGAGAAAAAATCTCTGATACTCTGGTTTTGATTTGTCTGCCTTAAACAGTAATAGTTCTATTCTGAGACAATTCTAAAAGGCTGTAGGTACAATTAGATTGGCCATTGCATGTGGCCAGAGGATTAATGTTTCCCTATAGCTCACAGGAGCTTAGCCTGAAGCAGCCTTGGTTTCAGAAGTGCCCAGCAGAGGAATGAGGGAGTCCCCAGAGCTGTCCTTCCTCCACTGAGGTTCTGGGATGTGCTCCCATAAGGCCCACCCAAGAGGAAAGGAGCGAGTTGCCTTCTCTTTCAGATGATTATAGAAAAATGTCCAAGGAAAAGCAGGGTTTAGTGATGCTACAAAAACATTCCATTTCCTCCCAGCAAGGCATGTTTTGTCAGGGAGAGCTGGAGAAACCACAAATGTTGTAAAACTCCCCAGCAGAAATCTCATTATCTTGCCTTTTGTTTTCGGGTGTGATGTATTTTTCTGTCATATTAAAAATGAATGGACTCTACTTTTCAAGCCCTCCCATGCATCATTCTGTCTCTGCTTGGAGTGAGTCACTGTGTGTTACAGGCTGCCTCTTGTTCCCAGGAATTGAGTTCACAGTGGAAAACAATTATGCCTCACAATAACTTTACTAACAGAGTTACTGTCAACCAAGATCTCGCTAAGTGGGGTGCTATGTAAAGATGTAAAATGAAGGATGGAAAGAATATTTGATTAACAGGAAGAAGGCAAAGCAAAACAATACCCTGCTGCATCTGGAATGCTTAATTCCCATAGTACCAGGAGTTCGTTTCTCTGTTCAGGCTGAGGGACACCATGATAGTGAGCCTGAAGGAGGCAGCTCTGATGCTTTAGAGCTTCTAGAAACTACCAAGTTACTAAAGATTTTGGTGTCACTGAACATTCCTGCCAGTACAGCACCATTCTTATGGTTAACTAATTTTCTATTTTATCTGCATAAAAGCTACTCACTTCTAATTGGTAATTTACCCCTATGACAGGAATGCTGAGGTGATGAGTTCTTGTCGTTGAAACTGTGTCTCCTGTATATTGTCTGTGCCACAAGGCCCTTTCCTGTATCCCCATCACTTCTTACAGAGAGTTAACTTAGCACAGTGGTTTCAGTTTCAGCAAATCCAACTCAAGTTCTTGCCAATTATTCAGGCAACTGAAGGTGCTACTCTGAAGGTGAGGATGGGTCTTACAAGTTTTCCTTCTGAAGCTTTGGGTGTGCTCCATCAATGCCTTCCCTGACACCCACACCTACCCCCTTCTTCAGCAAATATGACTTGGCTCCACAGTTACAGAAATGCTGCCAAGCTGAGTGTAAATAGTGCCTGTTGAAGTTGTGCCCAGTGGGTTCTGACCAGGCTCACACTGGCTGATGCTAAAATGGTTTATTCTCTCTCTTTTCCAGCTGGTGGGCTTTGTGTACGCCTGTTACGTGGTTAGTGTTTTTACAGAAGAAGAAGACAGCTGTAAGTATTTATCAACAGATCTCTTGGAAAAGGTTTTAGTAAATTTTATTTCTCTCTCAGATGTTTGTCTGTCAGGACTGAGCTGCCATCAGACTTCTTTCCATCCCTGCCTCTGTGTGTTATGGCACTAGCTACTCTTCAAGGATCAGCTATTTTTACTGTGAGAGTGTTTTTTCCCCATGTCACTCTGTGTTAGATGCTGTAATTCTGCTACACTTAGAGCACAAAAAGAGCTTGGTTTTGGCTTCTCAGCTGGACTAAGCCTTAGAGAAACTGGGCAGCTGCTTCTGTTCTCAAGCTCATACAGCCTGACAATAATGGTTCTGAAATATTACTGCTGCGATTAAAAGCACCTACAACAAAGCTTCCAGCCCAGGGCTCAAGTGGGAGACCTGCTGAGTCTCATGTGCCACAAGCTGGGGATGAAGCAGATCATGAGAGTTCTTGCCAAGAACCAATCTGACCACTTAATTTAAGAGCAGAAGAAGTGCTGTGTTTGAATTACGAGGAGGAAGGAGCCAGCTCCCTCGTGTTGGATACACAAATCTCTTCTGTGAGAGTCAGTCACTGTGACACGTGTCAGGGTAAAAATATCACAGCTCTCTGGGACCTGTGCAGGTATCCAGCTGGTCCTGGATTGCTTTGTCCCTCTAAAACACCCTTTGAGACCAATAATTTGACAGACAGAAAAATGGATGCATATGGTTAAAGTAAATGCAAAGTTAGATTTGTTTGGCAATGTGTTGGGTCTAGGCCAGTTTACTCCAGCAAAGGATCTCATCCAAAGGTTTTACATCCAAGTATCAATTCTTTTAAGGCATTGATTAGGCTTGTGCAAGTAGCTTTGTTGTTTTAAAGAGCAGCTGGCATGGAGAAGAGCTGGAAAACAACAGCTTTGAACTGAATATTTGAAAGTATGTGAAGAATGTGTTTTCAGAGGAGCGAGAGGAGATGCATTACTTATCTGCCTTGTCCTTATGTTTTTTTCTTCCTTCCTTCCTGGCTGAACTCATTCTCCTGGCTTTATTGATCATTTCTTTAGAACTTGGCAGTGCACTTAGAGAAGGTGCTACATTATAGTAATATTTTTTAAATTAGGCTATAGCTCTTCTATTAGCTAAATAGCTCCAGTTCTGAGCCCCTGCTGAATATTGTAAAGCAATAACTTGGCAGAACTCATTTTTATAGTAGGAATCTGTTAGGAGAGGCAACAACATGGAAGGAAGCTTTATCTAGGAAACACAGAGCTGGTAATTTCAGGATATGTATTTTTTTTCCCACTAACAAATTCACTTTCCCTCCCAGTTTCCCAGCTTGGAGTTAAAATGCCAGCTTGAATAATTAACAATGACAAACCATCAATATTTCACACTCACAGGGGTAGATCCTTCCAGTGACCTGAATAAATTTGAGCTGCGTTTTAATTTTCTCTTCCATTTGTGGTTTCCTTTAAATGTTGCTTTGATATGCAGTATGAAGTAATTATAAGTGCTGAGGCACATTAATCAGGAAGCTCATGCTAACGTGATTTTCATGAGAAAACACAGCAGTAGGGCCCTACTAATGCTGAATTGTGGGCAAGAATATTTTAGATGTGCTAATGCAATGTATTGAATCACAAGAAACCACACTTAAGATTTTTTTTTAAGTGTCTTGGATTTTGAGTGCCCTCATGCTTGCATGTTCAGATGATAAGACTTGTTTTTGTTCAAGGTACTCAATAGTTAGTGAACATTGCAGTTTTTCAAAGTTTCCTGATTTAGGTGTTCCACAACTGAGCTAATAAAATTAATATCTTGTTGTTTTGTTTTTGTTTTTAATGGCAGCCTGTTTTGATTTTAGAATACTCAAACACTTTCAAAAATGGCTGATAAAAGGTAAAGTTTCACTGAAACTATTTGGGAATTATCCCCGCAATTGACTTTAGAACCTCTACAAATTTCACCCATCTGTCAGTTGTCCCAAAATTGCGGTATCAGCATGAAGCTTCTCCCTCAAGATGGAATTTGTCAGAATCTGTTGTCCTTAGGTTTCTAAATATATTTTAAGAAGTTTGGGTTTTTTCACATCCAATATATTAGTAAAAATTTTTTCTACTATTTGATCAGTAAAAAACCTCAAACCTCTTCAGCTTAAGTTTAAAATAATAGTGCCACCTTCAGGAAAGAAAAATAAATAGGCACTGAAATAGTTAATAAAACTCTCTAGTTATTTTTAAATGGCAGTTGGACAGGATGGTTTTCACACTTCCATACAAATTGTACTTACTTGGCACCAAAAAATGACCCAGACTGGGTCTGTTTTAAAAGGTTTTGCAAAGCCTGTGAGGTCAGTCACAGATCAGAGCTGCTCACACCCTCCTGCCCTGACTGTGCTGGCCAGCTCTGTGCTGCAGCCTTGGCCTAAAGTCCAGGGAACAGAGACAGCCTTGGAAAGCTCTTCCCTGGTTACCAAGGGAATTGTCACCCGGAGCTCTCCCTGCAGAGTGACGCTGGAGAAGGGAGGCATTGTTCTGTTTGTGCACAATTAAAAGAAATGGAGTTGGCAGAGGGGACGCAGAAAATACCAGAGCTGGAGATAATGAGGTGGTTGCAGTTCTCCAAAGCTGCTGTTGTCTTGCAGGAAAGACAAGTGGGGCAAGAAAATTCCCACTTTGCTGTGTAACCTTCACAGGGAGTGCTGTGCTGCCAACTTGTCCCTGGCATTGGCTCAGGAGCTGTTCCCCAGCTTCCTCCCCTCGGCTCTGGCTTTGTCTGCTCCTCTCATGTGCAGTCACAGCATGGAGGCAAGACCCAAGGAGGCTTTTCTAGAGTCTTTTGTTAGTTCTGCTTTAAGTTTTGTGTTAGCTGAAATCTCCTCTTGCTCATCCCATGAGATCCCAGAAATCCATACCTGAAAAATTCACTTTTCTGTTCTGTCACTGATTTTTGTGTTCATGCCATTACATGCACCAAGCCTTTTTTTCATTTCCTTTCAACTTTCTGGCCATGTTTGTTTGTTTATTTGAGTTTCGATTTTTTTTCAGTTGATTTCATTGGTGGATTTGATCCATTTCCTCTCTACCATGTCAATGAAAAACCCACCAACCTTTTGTTCAAGCAGACATACCTGTAAGTATCATCTGTGCTAAGAGACTCCATGTGCTTCTTAGTTTCATGGCTCAAGGGTACCACAGCTCTGGGGTTTTTTCCTCCTTGCAGGTTGATTTCTCCAACAGGCTTTTCAGACGTGGAAATAATGAACAAATGGACACCAGAAGGGGTGATACTGCCCTTTCTCAGCTCTAGAATAATTTTAAATTCTATTGCCTTCAAGAACTGAGCCTTCCACGTGTGGGGCAGCCCAAGAGTTCAGCTGAGAGCAGAAAGGGGAGCTGTCCACAGCAGCTTCTCTCATACCAATAATGAAGGGCCACTGTTGAATTCCCATTTCTGACCCCTGAGGCACAAGATCACAATTTCACTCTGTCCACTTAAAAGCTGGTTCTTAATGAGATTCTCAGACACAAAGGCCAGTTCTGTCTGTTTAAAGCACCAGTGAGATCTGATTTTATATTCTTTAAATTGATCTGCAAGAGGCAGTTCAACACGTGGAAGTTTTTTACAGCTGCTGCTGAGGGAGGCTGTTTTTCAGGAACAATGTTACCAGAGTCCTGCCAAAAAGAAGGATGTGAGGATGGTGGAAAAGAGTGGGGCTGAGGGAAGAAAAACTTCCCTCTTCCCTGAGGTAGATTGGTAGATGTGCCCTTCTAATTTCATAAGGACTTACTGCCCACTTTGTCACTGCAGCACAAGATTGGGAATACAAGTAATTTTTGCAAAGCCATTGAATTTCCTGTAACTTTGGGGGTTCTATAGTGTCATTAGAAGGGATGCTACAGGAGATTAAATATTGATTTCTCTCTCTTTTTGTCACAGTGGGGTAGAATTTTTCATAGTCTGCAGAAGCTGTGCAGCTCTAAGCAGCCCCCTGATTTACTGGCTGGATGCAGCAGTGTGCTGAAGAAGCATCACATTTTTACAGTACAGGGTTTGGGCTGCTGCTTTTTTCTCAAAATGACCAGTTCTGCTTGTGAAAGAAGCACAATCACTTCTAAATTAAGATTCCTGTATGGGGAAATTGTAATATGAAAAGAAGTTAGCAATGTGAAACTTTCTTCCAGGGCCTCAGTAAGAAGGGAAGCTACTGCTCAAGTCCAGAGATAATTTCGTTGTTCCTCCATCCCATTCTTTAGCCCATCACTTCTCTGTTGATATTTTCTGCCAGCACAAAATAATATTTCTTTCAGGCTAATAAGAGGTGAAAACAGCTGCTGAGCTGCAGGTAATGTGACCCTCTATAAATTTCAGCAGCCACCAAATAGCAATTTTTGTTTCTTTATTTCAGCCTATAGCCTTTTTTCCATGTGTGTGAATGGGAGTGAGGGGAGGAAGGGATAATTGATGCCCAGGTTATGGTGCCATGGAGTGTTGCAGGCTGGGGCACAGACTGCCAGATGCCCTTGTCCTGCTCTGAAAATCATTTAGTGATAACTTGAAAGCATTTATTTTTAATATCCTCTTCAAGAAGATGCAAAACAACAAATACATCCAACTTATTAGAAGTGTAGGTTTACAGAAGAGCTAAGGATCAGGAACATGGGCTTTCTAGTTTGAACTCCTTTTTGTTGATGGAAATATTGAATGAAACCAAATTTATTCTACAACTGATCACTTGGAGCTGACTGCAAGCAGGAACTTTCATTTCAGAATGGCATCACCTCCTTGGCTGCAGTCAGATGCATTTTCTGGGCTGCCACACCTCTAACAGGATCACTTTCCCTCATTCCCTAATGGAATTACCCTATTCACTCCAGTTTTACCTGTCCTTCCCTGATGAGATCACACTTTCCTCCCACTATGCCCTTACCTGCATTTTTCTCTAGTCTCTGTTCCTCATATCTCTGAATTTATGAGTTTTTAGAGATCCCACAGTGACATGAGGTGCTAAATTCAGTATTCAAACTGTGCACCCCAGTTCTGGCCTTCACCTTCCAGCCACAGCCCTGGATGAAGTTCTTAAATACCTTTGCCTCCTGCTAGGAGGAAGAAACACCTCCCCAAACTGTCACTGATAACAGATACTTCCACACCATAATCCACTTATGTCCCAGCTTTATCATAATGATCTCCCTGACCTCAGCTGCAAGCCTCCAGCTGGTGGAAAACCTCACAAATTTTTTAAGTCAGGTGTTATTTTTCTCTTTAAAAAAAGCCAGCAACAACAATCAACCATCATTTTGTACTGTTGTTTACAAAGGCAAGATTTAAAAGTGCTCATCTAAATTCACACCTTGAACACTCACACAGCAACAGTGCTATTCTAAAAATAAAGTTATTTCTGTTTCAGGTTCCACAAATTTTGTTCCACATTCCATTGGCTCCAGGGGCGTTTGGTTGTGATAGTTACTGTTTGAAGTCACAACCTTAAGTAAAAGAGGCTCAAGTTATCATGAAAAAAATAGTTCTGGAAGTTTTACTGAGCAAAAGAATTGACCTTAATCTCACTGCTGATAACCAATCAAGGCACCACACTAATTATTTAATAATACTATATTAGCACTCTTGATAGAAGACATGTTTAAGTCTTCAGTGCCCAAGCTTCTGTGTCAAAGTACTTATCCAAAGGATAATAAATCACTTCTGGAAAGACAAAGTTGCTCACCTGAGGCTGAAAGAGAGTATTTGCAGTGAGTTTTTGGGAAGAAAGCATTGAACTGTTTCTCCTCCCTCAACTGAAAGCACGAGTTCAGGTTGTGCCTGCTGGCACCAGTCTCCCCTTGTGCTGCACAGCACAGGACCTCAGCTCTGGGTTGCTTTTCTTCTGTTTTGTTCATTTGTATTAACAGAATTCTCATCACTTGAGGCAAAAAAACATTTTTGCACAAGTAACTGTGGAAGTGCTGGCCAAGCCAGCTTTGACATTTCTCACTCAAGCTGTTCTCCCCAAGCCCCAGCACCACCTGCCAAGTACCCAGAGCATCCTGAGCATTTGTCAGCACCTCCTGCCTGCTGAATCCTTTCAGTTTCCTGACATCACTCCCCAAATTTGTTTTGGAAAGCAGCACTGTGCAATCTCAATTATAAAGCAGAATAGTCTCAAAGTGTGATTTTGTACACAGGGTAGTGCTAAATCAAGAACCTGCTGGATGACAGGAGGTGCCTCTGTTTATTTAAAAGGTACAAGGACAAGCACTAGGTGTTCCTGCCTTTTAAGACTGTGTTTGTAAGGCCAAGCAGTGAACTGCACCTTTGTGAGGCTCCAGCCCCTAACACTGTTCTCACC
Source organism: Toxostoma redivivum (assembly GCA_013397375.1). Taxonomy (NCBI): domain Eukaryota; kingdom Metazoa; phylum Chordata; class Aves; order Passeriformes; family Mimidae; genus Toxostoma; species Toxostoma redivivum. The sequence goes on along the minus strand of VXBI01007053.1, from coordinate 21,311 downwards.
TCAAGTACTGCATCACATTAGGGGCTTCAGAGCTTTAATTCGAGTTGTAGCCAGATTTTATGGACTTTCCTTTCCTCAGATCTACCAGTGGAAAGAGCCCTGTGTTAACACAGGGTGTGACTTTTATCAGATGGAGACCTCAGTGTTGGCAGGGCAGCAATAGGAGGTATTGGTTAATTGAGGGATCTGAGGCTCCAGTTGGTAATTGCTCACTTTATTGGTCCCTGATCAATCTTTTGTGGGGCACTGTCTGCTGGCCACAGGCACGAAGCAGCTGTGAGCATTAAAGGACTTGTCCCCATACAACCATCATCCCTTACTGGCTTAAAGTGGGTTCTTCAGTACACCAATATGTACAAGCACACAAATAACATTAAGTCAAAAAGTCAGAATCCAAGACTGAAACACTGTAATAAGAAGGAAGGGGATGAAAACTCCTTCAGAATTGTTTTCCCACCTATCCTCTCCAAACCTTGACGACCAGAATAATTTACAAAAGAAACTTAAAACAGGTAAAAAATCCCTCTTTGTTCTGAGGAGAGAAAAAACACAAAACAAAACACTTCTGCTTCTCTTTCTAGGTAGACTTTTTCCCAAACAAACAACATCATTTGCACTCTTTTGATCATCCTGAAGCTGCATGTGTATGAGGTGATGTTTCAGCCAAAAGCATTCACTCACCTTTACTGCTGGCTCCAAAAGTAGATCTGCTTACCCTGCTGCACCTACACAAAAAGCACATCACTGCAATTTCAAGCAGCTCCTTTATCCTAGAGATGACCCTTAGCTTTTTAAGTTCCTAACCAAATTTTATGCAGCTCCAAACGCTGAGGATCCATAGATCTAACACTTGAGCCTAACTGCAGCATATTCAGGTCTGACATATGCATTGCATTCTTTCCAGGCTTGAAGACTACTTAACCACATTATTTCTGAGCTCTCAATCCTATTCCTCATCTGTAGTCAATCATATTTAAAAGTCCAGAAGAGGAAACAAACAATTTTCCTCACTATTTCCACACCATTTCTGTTACATAAAGAAAGCAATTCAGTACTTGCTCTACACTCACACCCTGCCTTCACCTTGTTCCCCTTTTCTAGGCCTGCGTAAGTGAAGAGGAGCCAGAGGATGGATAAACCTTGCACTCCACCAAAGATGCTGCAGGAAACAGTCCCCTGGGGCCTGGATCTTTGGCAGAGGAAATGCAGGATGGTGAACTCCATTCCATTTTTTGTTCCTTGTCTCCTTTTCAAACGCAATGAATGTACATCAAAGAATGGCCACACAGTTGTTTTTTAATTCTCCAAGTGCCCTGACGAACCTTTCCTACCACAGTCTGCTGGTACTGACCCAGAAATGGCACAGGCCTAAAGAGCTCTGGCAGAACAAGTTCACCAAGAGCCTCTCTCAAGAGCTACAAGTTGAAGTTGGAGCTGCTTCCTTGCACCATGGATCCAGAAAGAAGGAAGCACTGTGTAACACCCTGGGACATTTCATATGTTCTGTAGTTAGTTTCCTCCCCTTTTTCTGAGCAGAGCCTAAATCCCCTAACTTCATCTCCTCCCTGCCTGCATAAAATGAGGTGGGGGCTCTTTACACTTGAGTTACTTAGGCATTGTTGGGTTCTAAGTTAGAGATGAGAACTTTTCCCTTCTTGGTCCCCACCCGTGCAGGACTCCCTTGCTCGTTCTCTGTAGACATGGCAGTAGGCATTTGTCCTGGAGTTCAGTGTTCTGTGCCCTAACTCCTGTACTGCTGAAATCTAGCACAGCCACTTCACTCAGCATGCAGCTTCACCCCGTTCCAGCCAGCCAAGCCATTCTTGGAGCAGCTGGAGCTCACTCTGGCTCTGCCCAGCTACATTGAATTAACCCTGGTGTAGCTGAATCCTGCTGCAGGCCCCTGGAAAAGGCTCAGCTCCTCATGGAGCACAGGTGGGGCTGCACCTGCCTTCTTCACCTAGAGCCACACCTATTCCATGGTAACAGCCTGGTGGAAGAGTTTTGTTTGTGACAGGCTTTTTGAGGGGAGGGAAAAGGCTGAAGGGGGAATGTGAGTGTAATTAAGTTGCATTAATGAGCTGCAGCAATTAATTAAAAAGAAGAACAAAACCAAGTCAGTTTTGTTAGCTGTGTCTCCCAGCATGTTGAGTGTCAAAAGCAGAGGAGGAGCAGTTGTCAGCCAGCCCTGGCATCTTTGGGCTGGTACTTCCAAGTGCTGTTGTAATTCATTATTGTCTTGCCTAATTTGTTTGGGATTACTTGGCATTTTTTTTAAGAAATGCTTTTCAGAAGGGTCAAGCTCGAAGCCATGCTAGGGAGAAGTGGGAGGGGAGAATTAAAAATAAAAACATTAAGTGCTAAATCAAAGACAGAATGATACAGCTTTTTTATGTCTCGTTCCAAAGGGCCCAGGAAGCAAAATCCTCTTTTATAAACCCAAATGTATAAGCACTGAGAGAATATTTTTTGCTTCTGTGAAACTTCTATTCCAGATACTCAAACATCCTGAGTTCTGCTAGGGTGCAGCTGCAAGTAAAAATGTTGTTTTCTGTTGGGTGTTTTTCCCTTCTTTTAGCCACAACTTCTGACTGAGCAAAACAGACAACTAGGTTCCTCCTAGTTTAATACCTCAAAGAAAAAAGCTCAACCGTGACAGCTCTGCATGACAAAACACAACTCACTCCCTTATTATTAATATTTGTCACTACTAAGTTAAAAAATGCCAGTGAAACACAAGCTACTCTCCATTTTGAGATCACACACAGCAGTGTGCACACACTGTTAACACTTGCTCCACCTCTCCTTTATTCAGTTTTTTTCTGGATCACACTCATTCCTGTCTGCCCACCTGATGTTCCCAGAGAGGCAGAAAAACAAAAAGGAGAAGAATGCACCTCCTCTATTCAACGAGATTTTCCCATGAAAGATTTCATTTGTGTGGCTTTTTCAATTAATCTTTCCTTTTCTCAGTAAGCACTGATTTCACACTTTTTTTTTGGTTTAATATGATTTCTTTTCCTCAGAGAGAGTATTATCAATCAGATACCAGCAGTCTTTGTCAGCCTTGTTTGGGAGCAAGCAAAACTCAGCACGGGTGGAAAAAGCACAGATTCAGCTCTGGATACCTGAAACATTTCACTGGTAGTTTCAGGAAGTAATTCCTCTAGATGGTAAGAGGAGGGAACTTCTGGAATTGAGGTCTGCATGTTTTTAACACTACACCTCTCCAACTGACCAAGCTCTGATGCCACTTTCACCAATAAAACTGATCAAAACCACTTACCAAGTACTCTAAAGAGGTAAGGCATCAAACTATGCACTTGACAGTATTGCCCCTTGGCCTTAATACACACTGGTAAAGATCAATTAAATAAAAGTGTGATTGACTGAGTCACTTCAGAACTACCACTCAATTGCCTGTGTTCATTGTAGCATAAAGCTCCAATTAATAGAAGTAAAATAAACACCAAGCCCATATTCAGGTAAGTCTATAACATACAGTATAAATGACTGCCATTAATCATAAGAAAAAAAATCAGCCTGAGAAGAAACAAAGCTACCGAGGGTCATATTCCACACTTAATTATCTCCTCCAGGTTTTATTAGCAGAGCCATTCCTCCTCCTGCCCTGAGTCTCCCATGGTCTGCTTGTGCTAGACCCACTCTGAGCACCACAGGGTGACACAGTGACCCTGCAGGGAGGGCAGGGGCTGCAAGTCCCTTCCACCCCCCATCCCATCCCCAGGGTGATCCAGGAGCAGCTGAAGGTGGTGCCTTCCCTAATCTCCAATTTCAGAGTGCCCTCTGTTGGGGACAGACAGCTCTGGAGATGCTCCTAACACAGAAAAACGTGGTACCTGTTTCTCAAGGGACATTCCCCCACAGGAAAACAAACCAGCTCCTCCCTTTTCCTGGTGTGGAAAAACCACTTTTTTCACACTATTTAATAGGAGAATCCCCAGAAATAATTGGTGCATTTCCCAGCCTCGCTTAGGGTCCAGTCACACTGAGATGAGTTTGGGAGGAAATAACACTATTCCAGCACTGAGCTGGTGTTTTCCCTTCTCACATTAGCACATCTACTTAAACTATAAGTTTTTGCTGTATTTATAGAGGCAAAAGAAAGCCAATGATACCATGAACCCAGACAACAGCTAATTTGGCATGGTGGCTCTGTTCACTAGGAAAGCTGCTGTCTGGCAGAGACAACCAATTCCTCCAAGAGCTGCAGAGTTTAAACCACTCAAGTTGTAATTTCTATTGTCTTTGCCAAGCACTGTGCTAATATTCCCTTCTTTCGAAGGCAGGGATGAAGAGAGCTGCCCTCCCATGGGATCCACAGATATCTGACACCTAAGCACTGTGCTAATATTCCCTTCTTTCGAAGGCAGGGATGAAGAGAGCTGCCCTCCCATGGGATCCACAGATATCTGACACCTTACTCATAGACAAGCCCTTAAACTGTTTAGATTAACTAAAGCTGGAACCAAAGAGAAACAATTCTAGAGCCACAAAGACACTGAAGAGCCACCTACCAAACCTCTGTAGAGTTCAGATCAGAATTATTCTGTATAATTTGCACGGTTTCATGTATCAGATCCTTATTCTCCTTCATCCCTACCCCTTCTTTTGCAGTTTAAGAGGATCTTGAGGAGCCAGATTCCTCCCTGGGAGGGTGGTGAGACTGGCACAGGGTGCCCAGAGAAGCTGTGGCTGCCCCTGGATCCCTGGAAGTGTCCAAGGTTGGACAGGGCTTGGAGCAGCCTGGGACAGTGGAAGGTGTCCCTGCCCATGGATGGGGCATGGAATGAGATGAGCTTTAAGGTTCCTTCCAACCAAACCATTCTAAGGCTCTACAACCCCTGTGCTGTCTGATAAATTCCAAGTGAAACTAATGGACAATAAGAGCAGTTGCTTTTCTTACTCCTGCCCATGTAGCACTGAAGGACAGATGTGATTTACAACCTGATGTCACTCCAACATCTTAGGACACCACCACACCCCTCCCCCAGTAGGGAATTCTACTAGAATCAGATACTCAGACCTCTAAGTTAAACAAAAAAAAAATTTATTCCATGAAAAAGAACAGTTTATTTTTAAAAACATATGCCTTTCCCTTCACTTAACAAGAGATAGTATGGATGAAACTTACTCCTTTTGGCTACATGATGGAATATTCCATTTTAAATTAAAGAATCACCAGTTTAGCCAGCAAACAGATGTTCTGAAAAGGTATGCTTCCAGAGCTGTTTCCTAGTAGGATAATACCCAACAGCCAGGGAAGAGTTCCATAAGAAGCTTCCAAGAGACCATCCAGTGACCCTGAGCAAAGAGCCTTCCACCTGGGGAGGCTGGAGAGTCAGGCCAGGCTTTTCCACTTAGTTATGCAAACTTGAGTATTACTGAAGCATTTCATCAGTTGTTGAAAATTCAACAAGAAGAAGAGAAAAAAAAAGACAGCAAAAAGGGGAAAAAAGGTAGATTCTCCCTCCCCCACAGCACATTGCTGCTAAGTATTCTAGTCTCAATGGAATGCATTTTGTACAAAAAATACTCCCATTTTCAGTCAATCTTCCTGAAGGAATCCCCAGCAGCTGTCTAGAGATTGTTCTGCTAAGTGAGTGAAAAAGAACCAGAGAGTCTGCTGAAAACAGTCTTTGATTTCAATACAGAGAGCAAAGATTCACTTGAGAACACAAAAACGTGGAGAAGTAGAATCTCTGTCAATAAAAGCCTCATTTTGGAGGGCAAAAGAATCCACCAGAGTCTTCCTGGAGCAGTCCTAAAGCAAGAGTAGATCAAACCAGCAGTTCTTCCTAGAAATACCGTGCATGAGAGACATATTTGATGAATTTTTACACTTATGCCAAGCTACCCTGCAAATAAGACTGCTCCAGCAAACTATTTACTACTTTTCTCTCTCTGCTGAGTTATAGATGAGTTGTACAGACTTCTCCTTCCCCTTGGGTGCATCATGGCTCAGGACATGAAAGCTCTCACACTGCCCTGGATGGCAGCTCTGCAGATGGGACACAGCCTCAAATTAAGGGCACATTCTGCACAAGCTACCAGGTGGCCACAGGGGACAAACACCACAGACACATCTTTGTCCATGCACACTTTGCACATCCTCTCCTGCTGCAGGCGGCGGAGCTGCTCTTCTGTGCTCAGCTGAGAAGCATCTTTACCAAAAAAAGAAAAGAAAACAAAAGCCCAAACTGTTAGTGTTGTCACAGCTCCAGAGTGCCAGATGTGACAGCTGAGGAAATCACACTGCAACTTGCCCATTGTTTTGTTCAGAGACTGTGAAGGTGGCAAAAGTACCTCTCAGGCAAGTTTCATTTAAGCTGAAAAACTACAGCTATTGTAGACTGCCTTATTTACACAAGATTCAGCTTATCTACACATGCTGGACTGAGCAGAGACACAGATCAACAGCATTTATTGTGGTACATAAATTATCCCCATAAACTGGATTTTTTTTTTGTGGCAGCTGCTATACAGGAACACTCCAATCCCTGAATAAGGGTCCCTGTGCTCAGGAACCACTCAAACTAGCACATAGACCCCTTCAAAATTAAAAAAAAAAAAGAATAAGTATAATGACTACTGATACTGTTATTCTAGAACTCCTCCCAATTATGCTTTAGCTCCATTCCCACCACTGTCAGCCCAGAGTACCTGATTCCTTTTGCTGCACAGATGGCATTTCTTGTCTTGATGTTCCAGTCTCTCTCTGAACAGCACCTGTATAACCAGAAAAGCAGATGGCATTTCATGGTACCCCCTTTATCCCTCTCCTGACAGTGCTGTGTGAAAAGATGTAATACCCTGGACCTCAGAAGCACTTTGTTAAAAATTTAACTCAGCCTGGTGTGGCTGATGTTCTCTGTGGAGCTATGTAAGTTCACCTCCTTGCCAAGGCCTGTCCGTCCACATCACATTCTCTCCTCAAAGTTGGTTTGTCTATCACATCAGCTGGTCATTCCAGCTCCTGTGATACTATTCAATGAAAATTTCAGTTTTGTGGATTTTTTTTTTCCATGTTAGCTACAGAAATGGCAGACCATGCTGTGGAGGCAGCAGCTTTGGAACTGCATCTTCAAGTAAACTTCACTTGGCAAACAGACTTCACAAAACAGATAACAAAAGACAAGTTAAGGAAAATATATATTATCTAGACAAGAACTATGGCTATTTCTGATCAAGTTATTGATCCAGTTTTAAATAGGCTTTGACTGATCATCCATCGTAAGAGTATTGCTTCAGACAACTGCCTCTGTCTGGAACAGCTGTGAATTTGTGCACAAGCCCGCACATCACGGAGCTGCCAGTTACTGCAGGTGTGAGGGCAGCAGGAAACACCAAGGATGTCCCCACCACAGCCCAGTGCAGGCAGATACAGCCACTGACATCCCAGTAACCACAGCTTCTCCAGGTTTCTTTAAACCAGAACCTCATTGCTCAGCCTCCCAAAGAAAGGCAGGCACGGGAGCATCACCCCTCTCAATTCCAGCCTGGGTAGAGTGAAGGCAGACCCTCAGGATGCTCCAGCAGTGCTCCAGGGGCAGTGAGGAAGAGGTTAAACACTCCCCAGCCCAGCTGTGAGTCAAGCCTACCTCTGCTTCCTCCTGCACTGCTGCTGGCCCCACAGCCTGACTGCAGCAGGTCTGAAACCAGCTCAGACTCAGACAGGTAGAAATTCCCAGTCAGTGCAAATTTATTCTCTACCAGGTTTGCCACCCAGGTGGGGTCAAAGCCCATCTGCAGGACATTCTGCACTATGAGACTCTGCTCCTCAGAAGGATGAGCCCGCAATCTCCAATCCCTCAGAGGATCTGTAAAGCAGTGCACAGGTATTTTATCAAAAAGGCAGAGCTTTGGGGAAATGCATGCCATTCCTTGAAGGTGTTCCACATAAAATAGCATTCATACATCTTAGAACACTCCTCAAGTTATCCATATAGCTAGATTAACTTTCACATTTATTTTTTACTTCAAATCATAATTCACAAGAAGGTTAGTCAAAGCCAATTTCATAAAAGCCCAGACACTTACTTTGAATGGTTTATTTCACTTTATCAGTGAACAGTCTCCTGTGTTTGGCATCAGTCCAGAATCATTATCTCTGTTCTCACATCCCAGAACAGAAGCCTCAGAACTGCTTTCATGAACATCAAGTGGAACATCCCAATTGAAGCCTCCTCTACCTCAACCATTCATCAGTAACAACAGAAGTAAGAAATTCAGCTGGCAGTCTCTTCAAAGGCTCAAGTCTTGCTTAAGCTTATAGCAGCCAAATTTCACCAACTTACATCTCTGGGAGCAATTGATAAGTAGGAATAAACCCCGGGATCAACATTTTCATGAACATCTAGGCCCTCTGCTGTTCTCTGGTTTCTTATCAAGCATGTTTAAAGTGTTGTAGTGAAGGGCTTTACAGACAGACATCAGCAGCAAGAGCATGCAAAAGTCAAAGGTAAGTCAGGTAAGCACTCAAAACTCACATGATTATCCAGACTAGCTAAGTGTCTCTGGCCTTAGACTGAGAGGTCTCACAGGAACAAGTAATTTTGTTTCTTTAACTAGAAACCACTTCTAAAACCAAAGTGAAACAGCTTCTAGAATATCAAAACATTTCATAAACACCATGTCTACAGAAGGCAGAGCTGGTGGAACTTAGACAATACCACATTCACCAGAAATAAAACATCAAGGAATTACAGCACTGACCTTGGGAAGGAGAAGAGTCTTGCTCAGTCTGATCCCAGGAATGCCTCTGAAAATGATACAAAACGAGAAGCATGTGTTGAAAACTCTCTCAATCTACCAAGACTAATCCATTACACATAAAATATTCATGACTCACTGGAGCCAGCAGGGTGGTAGAAAAGGTCGCCTGGACGCTGCTGACAAATTCTCTCCCCCTTGAGTGCAGCAAAAATTCACACCTATGAGCAGAAAAGTTTAAATGCATTAATACAGGATCTCCCAAGTAGCAGTCTGAAATTTAGAAGCAAAGGGTGCTATGGGCAAACTGCTATATATCCATTAAAGACAGGGCATCAGGTGTTTCACCTGCCCACCTCCTGCACAAAGGCTGGCAGTAAGAGGATCATGATCCCTGCCCCTTAATTCACTCTTCATTTTGGCCCAAGATGAGCTCAGTTGTAACATGCTTTAGAATAGACCACAGGAACTGCAATGAGAGAGCAGTTCACAGGAAAGAAACAAGAACTGCTGCAGAAACCCAAGACTGACAATACATTTCTTCTTGTACCTCAGAGTAGGAGTAATGAAAGATCTTTGATGCCAAAGAAAGTTATTTTAATTGAACTCTTAGATAGTGAACTCTAGGTCAAATTAGAGAATCTCAGGTCTGAACTGTGCCATTCCACCTGAGCATGAAAATTTCATTTTGCTTTTAAAGGTGAGAGGATATAAATATTTCTATCCTGTGAAAGAAAAGTATCAATGTGAAATGCATGGCCTATCTTTTGGCCTTGCCATGAGGGGTATTTGTTAACCAAGACTGACTTACTCAGGGTACCATTTGGCATGTTCCCTCCAAGGATCATCTCCAAAGGACCAGCTCCTCACACCTCCATCACAGTAAAAACACCTCACCGTATCTCCTTGTCCTGAAAGGGAGATCATGGGGTTATTTGATACCTGAGACACTACATGCCCTACACTAACCCTGGGTGAGACTCAGCACAAAAGACAGGCTTTGGACAGAAGAGATGAACACATGACAGTTTACCAACACAGTGCACATTGTACAGGGGCAGGAACTCAGTCTGAGCTCCCAGAGCTGCAGCTGGTTGAGAGGATTCCAGAAGGGGGTCACAAGCTAACAGGCAGCATCTATGGGAGCAGCTGAGCTCCCCTGCACATCCCCCCAGCCAATCCCCCTGCCTGCCTTTAGAGCAGAGCTGGAATTAGTTATATCTGTGAACACACTTTGCTCACTAATCTGCCACAGTGCAAGTATTTCCTCTGACTGGTCAATTCAGAGAGGAGTATTTCTTCAAACCTGTTACCTAACCAGCAAAGCATTCACAAAGGGAAAGGATAGCATTATATTGCCATTCACATGCATGTGATTACAAGAAATACTGCCAATTTTTCACAACAACAAAAAAAAAGTATCTAACTTCTGTATTTCAATGAAGAGTCCTTAGAGAAACAAGCCACAGCAACAGCCACATGGGCTGACTCCATACAGCTGTCACTCAGATTTGGGGTTTTGAGAAGAAAGGCTTCAGTGCAAGACACAGCCTATCCAAAACATGTCACACCAAGCAAGCTCCTCAAACCCTTTTAGAAGTGCAAGGAATAAATACTCAATGGATCTTAAAGCACACACTTTTCTGTCAGTAAAACATCTGTTTAAAACACACCACCTTTTCCTCTCCTGCTGGCAAGGAGGCACTTACTAGTGGACCCCTCAGTACCCAAACAGAAATTACATGTTGAAATTAATTCTGCACAAGCACCAAGGAAAACAGCACAGGCAGAAGGAAGGATGTGTTCTTTAACTACAAGACATGTACACACAGGTATTTGTAGGAGCAATAAAACAGTGAAACTTTCAAAAGTTAACTTGAATAAGAGTTAAGGATATTTCCCCAGAGCACCTACCTGTGTAAAAGAACCCTGCTCTAGCCAGTTGCTCTGGATGCATGCTGGAATTTTGTGGCCAGTTTTCAAATGTAGACAGTCTCACGTCGTCTGTCACCATCTCAGGGTACTCTGGCTCGTTGGGCAGGGCTGTGTCCTCGCTGACTATCCCCGGCAGGACACTCAGGAACTGCCCATCCACAGTGTCAAAGATGTCCTGCAGGGACAGCATCTCCTGGTTCCCAACATCCTCACCACAGAGGTATTGACAGAAAGGGAAGAAATTGCGGTGCTCCATCATGGGGCAATCACCAGGTCTCCAGTCCTTCAGGACACCCCCACAGCAGAAACACTGCACTTCATCCCTGGGGCCCACGTAGAAGAATCCAGCCTCCACCAGGTCCCGGGCAGACACGGGGGCGGTGCGGGGCCACTGCTGGAACGTCCTGAGCCTCCTGGCTGCACTCCTCATGCTGGAGTCAAAGAGCTGCCAGCGAGCAGCCCTGGGCTCAGGCTGCCCTGCTGCTGCTGCTGCATCCCCCATGGCTGTGCTCTGCAAGAGAGGATGGGGAGCCCAGAGCAGTCAGCTGCATTCCCTCACCCCCGCTATTATTCCTGGTCCCCGTGCACATTCCAGAAAGCTCCTGCTCACAACAAAGCCGAGCTTGTTTGGGAATGGCAGCCCAGCCACAGATCTGGTGTTTCTGTACTTTGCTGTTGAACTTTTGCTGAGCCCTCAGTGGTGTCTGATGGGAAGAGTCCAGCACTTTCCGAGGCCCTCTGCCAATTTACAGGAAAGATGGAACAGAGAAGAGAAGGAAAAACCTGTGCTGGCTCCCAAGCTGAACCAAGCCAACCTTTGGGCAGCTAATCTGCAAGATAAATCCCCAGCCATTTTGCTCAGCCTTTAAACTAGCATTTAAAAGGCTCTGCTTTTTATTCTCCTAACCAGGCATGTCATAACAAAACAGCCACACCCATACAAATAATGTCTCGATCTCCCATTTACAGCCAAATGCCACACAAAACATCACATTTCTCATGTCTTTATTGTCATGATTAAGCAGTGATTGTCTAGAAATAGCTCTATAAAAGAACTTTTCCAAGTCACAGCTTAAAATAATTAGGCATAGTTTCTATGAGGTGGTGTCCTTAAATCAAGGATTTTCTAGTTTTTGTCATATTCTGCCCGTGCAAGAAGAAGAGTGAAATTAAAGAAGTTACCAAGTGCTGGATTCTCCAAGCTCTCATCTTGCTTGAGATAGCAGCCCTTCCCTGGGTGATTAAGCTAAACTGCAACTCAGCCAGGCTTATAACACTTCCCCTATGGCTAGCAAAGACATTTTCAAAAAGCCCTACAATAACACGACTGAGAACCAGGAACAATTTAATTCTTTTGGAGTAGAGCCCCTACACAATGTGACTAAGTGAAAGGTGCAATCAACCCCCTTTTTTAAATTAAGGGCCCTCAAAAATCCCTTCCCCACCCACCTCAACAGGTGGGTTCAACCCAAGGAAGTGCAACTTCCTATCTACTGGTTATCAGGGCTAAGCATTATTAGCACACAGACCCCAAAACACCACACAGGGAAATGGCAAATCAAGGGGAAAAAAAAGATGTAAATGCACACCTTTAAAAGCTACAGCTTCTCAAGGCTGGTACAGCACATTAAAATAACAGATAACTACACCAGTGCACAGTAAAATATAAACAAGTGGAGACCATAGATGAAGCAGCTACTCTGCAGCAGATTCTGAGGAGGCTTAAGAAACACTCAGGCCAGTAGCATCTCTGAAGAGCCATCTCTCTTAATTAAGAGCTGTAGCACACTTAGGGAGGAAAAAAAAGCTTACAGGTCATTTTAGCCACAAAACCCACAATTATCCTCCATAGGTATTACACATTTAATGAGATTTTAAAAGCTAAATCAAACTTACTCTACCACATGCCTCTCATAATAAAAGGTAGCAAGGAAGAGAAAGCTCATTACCAACCAGAATTTCCTTCTATAATGACAGCAACAGAAATCAGGGCTGGAAGAAAAGGCCCTGAAAGTCTCTTTCAGAAGCTGTGCTTTATTTAATACAATAAAGAAGTTACTCAAGAACTATGTCACTGGTATAAGGAAAAGGCCATAGAGAAAGAAAGCTCTGAAGCCATTATTCACTGATGCCCAGCAGAATTTACAAGCTAAGCAAACTGAGGAGAGGCAGATTGTTTGTCCTCACAGCAGATTTTGCTCCCAGAACACAGAAGCTTGTTCATCAGGCACAGCTCCACAATCAGTGCTGCTCTCATCTTGAGCCTTAACAAAGCAAAAGCTGTAACTCTTAAACAACAGCAAATGCTGGGTTTCACAGAAATGATGACCAGGTTATCTCAGCCTTTCTCTACCTAGAAGGCACTCAAGAACAATCTTCACAGCTTTTGTTTTGTGTTTTCACAAAGAAAGTTATTTCTTCCACATAAGGCTTCTTTTCAACAAGAGGTGCAACATAGGAGAATAAATGTATTCACCTATTGCTTATTAAGAAGCCCATTACGGTTTACCCACATATTGATATACTCTGTAGAAGATTCATCTGCTAATGAGACTCCCCAAAACAAATTAAAATTTCAAACAGCTATAACACCACTAAAAACCAATGTTCTACCACGACTTACTACTTACATAGCAATACAAAGCCGAAGCAACATTTCAGCTCATACCAACAATTAGCACAATAAAAATAAAACTTTTTTTCTTTTTAAAGAAACCAACTTTACCTGAAACATGCTAACTAAACCCCAGAAGGCTTCCATGACTTAAAACTCTCTCAACACCACAAACTTCACACAAAAATCTTCTCTCTTCAGACTCTTCCAAAGCAGAAACACTGCTAAGGAATCAGTAACCTCACCTGACTCAGAGGCCATTTATAATGCTTAGTTGCCCCCAATTGGTTGGGATGGGCTGAAGTTTTCTATTGGCTAATGAGTCCAAATTTCATCTTTATAAAAAGGAGTCACAAGGCAAAGGTATAAAATTAGGCTCAAATTTTCTCCAGAACATAACAGGTCTTGTTAAAACCTAGTCTAGTCCCAGGTGTGATATCCTGACTCCTATGATATAATGGCTGTTACCTCCCTATTTTGCTGTGACTCTGTTAGCAGTATTTCTGAATCTTTTTCACATTGTTTTCACATGTGTTTTTCACCTTACATTTCTTAAGAAAATGTACTGTAAAATTAGCAGATAAATAGCAACAAGAATTTTCTCCAGACAGCTTGAACAGATTGCATTGCCTTTACTTTGGGAATCGAGTCTTTTTCTACAATTGCATCTTCACAACCTGAAATTCTCCTATTCCTTTGCCTTCCTATGGTCATAATTCCACAAGATGGAAGATTTTAAGGATAGTTTTGAAAGGTGCAATTACTTGAAAATGTGTCTTCCTTTTGCACTGCCTGAGAAGATGTATAAAGCTTCTTCTAAACTCTTGATGAAATATCAGTTCTCCATGTAAACATAAGAACATGGGTGGTTCATGTTTCTTAGAAATGATAAATTAGCATATTTCTTTTAATAAAAAGATCCAGAGTGCTTTTTTTTTCACAGGCAAGCCCGTAGAATCATTCTCATTAAAGAGAACAGTGTTGGGTTTTTGCTAATTAAGTACTCGTTAATGAAAGCCCCTGAGCAGTAGAGGGCACTGCTTTTATATGACTTTTACAGAATCCTTTAACAAGAGAATGTGCTGGGGAGGTTTGTCCTTAGTGAATTTCTCTGTAATAAAATATATATAAAGATAATTGCACATTATCTTCCACTCCATGGATCCTGTCCTTTCTAAGTCTATGCTGATTTTTGAAGAATGCATCCTAAAAATCCAAGGGACAGAGTTAACAAAATCCCTCCTACAGAGGCTGTTTGGGGTCTGCTGATGGGTTGTAGAAAATCTCCTGTTAATCAATAGGAATGATTGATAATTCTGATTTTATGAAGTATTCTACAAGCAATGACCTCATCTTCTACTGCTTATAACGACCTGGCTTCTCAAAGGTATGCACAATTCCACCTGTTTTAGGGGAAGCCCAGCCTGATTTTTAAAGAGGGAAAAGCTGTATAAATCTCAGAGGAGCTCAAAAGCAGCTTCTCAGTTAATTGACAATATTGGTCTGTTTCTGGCAGTGGCTATTTGTTTTGTTTTGTTTTTTCTTGTATACATAACATTCTTCCATCATAAAAACTTCAAGACACTCATGTGGTTTTGGGGGGAACATTTCACCAGCAGGGGAAAGCTGAGGAGGACCAGTGAGATGACTGCAGCAGAAGAAGATGAAATGCACCAAGTGTGATGCTGGGAGCAAGTAAAAACAAGCACCATGTGTAAATGATAGGGTTTTATTTTAGCACACCAAAATTTGAAAAGCAAATAACATATTCAGTAATCTGTTGTATGCAACTTATACTGATCTTTTTTAACAAGTCATACATTTTCAGTTTCCTTTTCAGAGCATTAAGATGTCCTGCTGAACTTCTGAATGCTTCTTAAAATGAGAAGTGTCACGAGCTAGTGATAAACAAACGTGGGAATCAGTGAACATCAATCAGGAGTCCAGGACAGATCAGTGATAATGATCAACAGTGCCATCACTAGACAGTGATTGGAAACACTCGATGAAGAAAGTAATATAAACATAATTAATCAAAAATCTGCTTGCTATTATCAACCTGATTCAGAAGGAAAACAATCCATAAATCCAAGGGCCAGAGTATATCTGGAGACAGCATAATGAAGAGCTTGGAAGCACTGAAGTGACTGGAGCCGCTGGAAAAACTCCAGCAGAATTCAGCATCTCTACCCTCGAGGAGCTCCACAGCTGTAAGGGCTGAAGTGTTCTCTGTGGCTTAGCTCGAGGAAGAGTATTGTTCTTTCATCAATTAATTAAGAGTTTACTGAGGAAAGAGGCTTTTATAGCAGGCCAAAATAAAGGTATCAGTTGGCATTAGTGAAGAAATGAAGCAGCTGGAACACAAAAGGAGACACCATAGCTTGCCACTGCAAGACGTCTAAAGTTCTGGGTATCAGGCAAATTTATGGCATAGTTCCCATTCCCACTTGCTCAGATGTTATCCACTATTAAGATGTGGATCCGTTTTTCAGAATAAAACATTCAGACCCTGTGATAGAACTGCTTTGCAGCCTGAAGCAGAGTAGACAAAATCATTACACCTAAAGCCCTAGACACAGACACAGATGACTGCTGCTGTTTCTCCATTTAGGGCCTCTTCTTTGTGTGTTGTCCTCCCCCTTGTTCCCACTGAAGGGCTTCTGGTCTGGCCCTGCAGCACAGCACCTGCACTGCTGCTCTCTGGGGAGCTCCTGCCACAGGAACACCTCTGAGGGAGCCCATCTGCTCAGCTGCCTCCCAGGGCAGCCATGAGGGACCAAAGCACACTGCTGGATGTTAACATAGAGCTCCACAGCATCCATAAAACAAATCCACTGTGGACAGGAAACAGGATCCAACCCAGTGGATAGTGACAAGACACACTGAAAAGTGACTGGTCACCCCTGGGACAAACACAAAGCCATTTCCTCAGGGCAGGGCAAAGCTCAGAACTCTCCCTTTGCTGTTTCGTGCAGCTCAAGTTTTTCTTTTCCCATAATAAGTTCTGCCATACATCTACAGGGATCTTCTCTGCCTATAAACAGCTTCCTTGATGCACTTCCCTCAGTGGACTTTTCAATAATAGTGAAAAAAAATTAAAATATTAATAAGTGGTTTATTTCTCCACACATTAACATTAATTCTTTCAGGAAGCCTGGAAAACATTGCTATGAAGTAAATCATAGAATCCCAGAATGGTTTGGGTTGGAAGGGACCTTAAACTCATCTCATTCCATCCACTGCCATGGGCAGGGACACCTTCCACTGCCCCAGATTGCTCCAAGCTCCATCAAGCTGGCCTTGAACAATTCCAGGGATCCAGGGGCAGCCACAGCTTCTCTGGGCACCCAGTGCCAGGGCCTCAGCACCATCTGAGTAAAGAACTTCTTCCTAATATCAAACCTAAACTTCTCCTCTTTTAATTTAAAGTCATTCTCCCTTATCCTATCACTGCATGCTCTGGTAAAAAGCACACAAGCTATAAATAGAAATTGCTGGAACTAACACACAGGTGAGTATCAAATACCTGTTTTGTGAAGTGATTTCCTAGGGATTCAAATCTTTTAATCTCCTGCCCTCTTTCCCCTGGCCCCCACTACCATGGCATTTGATTGCCTCAGTACTTTAAGTATTGTAATAGTTAGGAATATCTAAATGTAGCTTGCAACGTGATTCATGAAAGTGCTTCAAATCAAATCCTATTAATATCCCAGCCCACAGAACAGAACACAGTACATATGAAAAGGAAGATCTGCAAAGCACAGCAGATACTCAAAAAATCAGTAGAGGAATTGGCCTTAAAATCTAAAAAACTTTATGGTTTCAGTTTCCAGCCTATTATAAAAAATATTTCTGCTATTGAAGAGTGGGTTGACCACTGTTCACTTCTTTTCAAAAGAAAGTGTTTGTAGAAAATAGCTTCTCTCTTATTTTTCTAAATGTATTTTGAAGCTGAAAAATATGAGTTTCTTTTTCAAGGATCATTTTTTCCTCTTCATTCAGTTTTCTAGCCCTTCTTGCCCTTGCTGGCAAACCCAATAATCATGAGGGAAAAAAAAAGAAATAATGAACAACCCCAAATCCCATCCATTATTTGCTGTCTTTTGTTTGTTTCCCATAAGATTCTGAATATTGAAAAAAATCTGTAAAAATTCACTTCTGCTGCAAATTGAATGAACTATTTTCAGTTTTCAGCAGATCAGCAATCCAATGATCCAAAGAGCATGCAGAGTGCCTAGAGGCCTGAGCAGCAGCACAGGGATTGGGAATACAAATTAAAATTTGAGGAGAGAACTGTAGGGCTAAGTACATTCCCAGAGTATGTATGGAAAACATAAATTATATTCCCTTGCTTTTTTCTTCCTAAGTAGCATCTGGTAGGTTTCCCCAAAGATGAATTGTGCTTCTTCCTCTCCTTCTGACTGACTTTGATAATTTCCCAATTCCTTCTGATTCTGACATGAAGGAGCCTGACATTTGGGCTCTATTCCCTTTACCTGTTCCAAGCCAGGAGGTACAGGAACAGAAGACCTGGAGCCCCATGTAAACTGAGGGCACTGCAACTCCAAATTATTCACATGTAAAACTAACAGCTCCTCAGAGGTTCTTACCCACTTGTGGCCACAGTTCCACTATTCAGCCATTAAATTACCTGTAAAGAAGGATTTGTCAGGCATTGTTGTGATTCTAATGGAGCTCATCCTACTTTATAATTGGCAGAAAATCAGACACCAAGAATCATAGAACATCTGATTTTCCAATTAAATCCTGCTGTAGTTTGGACTGTGTTTTTATTGCAGAAAATATGCCTGGCTGCCTGAATATTGCTTGGGCAACAGGCAGAAAGATCTATCCTTGAGGTATTCACCCTGCAATCATCTGCTTTTCTCCATGCAAATTGGTTTGGAATGAGTTTATTTTTCCCCTGTATCAATAATCAATAGCAAGATTGAAAGACGAGGAAGAAAGACAACAGAGCAACCTGAAGTGACTGCAGAGAGCTGAAGGGAAAAATGCACAACAAAGTAACCTAAGACAGACTGACCTTACAATTTAATGGAAAGCCCAGGACAGCAGCAAGAAGGAGCTGCCAAGGATGAAGATCAAGAGGGAGACAGGGGAGATTCCCTGTGCTCAGCCGTTGCTCTGTTGAGCTCCTTGCCACAGCTTTCCAAGGAAGTTGTTTTGCAGGGAACAGCATGTGTGATGCTGATGTCAGATGGGATCTGTTCACAGGCCACACTCTTTGCATATGATTTCCCTCCTCATGTTTTCACAAACAATGTGTCAGTGACATGAGAAACAGGAGAAGATAACAGATACAATTTCTCTGTGTGTCTGCTTTAATTTTTCACCCTAAAATGATGGAAGTGGATGCTGGATCCTTGGTTTGGGAACATTCTGCAGCGGTGTAGGGTGCAGGAGGGAGATGATTCCATTATGGCAATATTTGAATTTCTTCCATGCTCATAAAAGAGAAGGCTGCATAAAATTCCTGTAAAACCTAAATTAAAAACAAATAATAAAAACACCAACAAAGCTATGCTGTAGCTCACACATGAACTCTTCTGAGATTTCAGTGTTAGCAAAGGAAGAAAAAGATAAGTATGACTTTTTCTTAAACTAGAAGAACACATTTAATTCAACTAAGACAAAAACAAACCCCATGTTTGCCCCTGGGTTACAGTGTTGAACTCCGAGAGTATCCTAAGTTATATAATATATAAAAATATTAATATTGCTTTATCCATATCATTCAACTGAGACTTTTCATCTTACTGGTTTTATTTCTAAAAGACTACACACTTCTCAATGGATAGACAAGATCATTCTTAGCATTACCAGGAAGAAAAAAATCAGACTTTCCAAATGCAACAGAAAAAAAAAGATTCCCACAAAGACATAGATGTGTACATGCATGTATCTGTGTGACATGCTGCCTTTGGGTCTAACAGGTACAGCCTAGGAGCAGCCCCTGTACATTGGGATGCTGAAGCAGAGAGAACTCTACCATCCTGCCCACATGCTCTCCTGGCGAGGATGATTCATAGTCACATCGTTTCTATATCGAGATGTGAACATACACAATCACATGGACTGAGAGCAGTGCCCATCACCCAGGCATCCAGCCTTTCCCTTCTCCCTCCACACACGTTCCTCTCTCCAGCCACGCTCATCACTTTTGTTTTCTCCTGTTTTTTGAGGCTCTGTTCTTTGGACAGACTTTACAGCTTGCTCAGGGATTGCCCACAGCTGAGATTTACTGGCTTGCTCCAGATTACACCAAAGCCAAAGAGAATTGGAACAGGCTGGGCTGGACAGGGCTTGGAGCAACCTGGTCTAGTGGGAGGTGTCCCTGCCCACGGCAAGGATTGGAACAAAACGATCTCTGAGGTGTCTTCCAACTCAAACCATCCTGGGATTCTAGGAAAATACCAATTATTATTTGCTACCTAATTCAAACAGAGAACCCAAAGTCCAGGTGTTAAGGACTAAAGCACCACCCTTTCTTCCTTATCTCTGGATGTCTGATCAGATAAAGGACAGAAATGGACTCTTCATTTCAAATATTTTATTAGAATGGTAAGTACAAACTCAAATAGCAGTTTCCAAACATGTGAACACAAAGACTCTGGTTTTAACTGTGTCCAATGCAAAGCATAATTGTGTTGTTTAGTGTATTCCACAAGGACCAGATTTTGCCACTTTTACCCCCAAATTAAGCATGGAAATGTTACAAGACTTTGTAACTTGTGGGACTTATACCTTGACCCTGCTGAAATCAACAAAAACTGAGCTATGGTGCCCACAATTCCATCCAGGCTCTGCAAAACACTGGAAGGGAAAAAAAAAAAAAAAGAATTAACCTGATAAAAACCCATGTTGAGGGTGGCTGCTGTCAGTGGTCAGACTGGCTGTGATCCTCTGCCAGGGTGTCCCAGTGGTGTGAGGGGAAGTGGGGATCCCAAAGCACTTGGGTGAACTAGAACAGGCTCCCCAGGGAAGTGATCCTGGCACCGAGCCTGGCAGAGCTCAAGGAGATTCAGATGATGCTCTCAGACACAAGATGGGATTGCTGGGGGTGTCCTGTGCCAGGACAGGAGGTGGCTTTGATGATCCTTGCTGTCAATAGGAGACAACAGCCTTAAGCTGCACCTGGCAAATTCAGGCTGGACATTAAGAGGAATTCCTTCACAGAAAGAGTGATTAGACATTGGAATGGGTGAAGAGGAGTCACTGGAGATGCTGAAGGAAGGACTGGCTGTGGCACTCAGTGTCCTGGTGTAGCTGACCAGGGTTGCTGGGTCACAGGTTGGACTTGATGATCTCAGAGGTCTTTTCCAACCTAACTGATTCGGTGATCCTGGTGATCCTGATTCCAACTCAGCAGCCTTTTCCAACCTAATAGATTCGGTGATCCTGGGTCCCTTCCACCTCAGTTCAGTGATTCTGCCTCAGTGATTCAGTGAACCTGAGAACTTGCACGGCCGAGCCTGTGGGCAAAGAGTCCTCGCAAAGGCTGAGGGAGGAAGAAAGAAGGGACAGAAACAGAGAATATTCTGAGCTGGAAGATACGCACAAGGATCATCGAGTCCAACTTCTGGCGCTGCACGGGACACCCAAGAATTCTACCATGAGCCGTTGTCCACACACATCTTAAGCTCTGCCAGGTTCGGTGCTGTGACCACATCGCTGGGGAGCCCATTCTAGCACCCGGCCACTCTCTGGGCGAAGAACCCTTTCCTCCGGAGGAAGCCGCACACAGCGACTGTGTGGCACAGACGGTGTGAAGGCACAGAACTGTGCCCTCAGGCTCAGGCTCCGGTTCCGCAGGCCGAGCAGCCCGAGCGCCGTGGCGGGACGCGGGGTGGTGCCGCGTCCGCCATGCGCCCCCTCGCTCCCCTCGCTCCCCTCAGCGCTCCCGCGCACGCGCACGAGGCGCCACCGCCCCGCGCGCCTTTCCCCGCTCCCCGCCCCGTGCGCTCCCGGCGCGCCCCGCGCGCGCTCGGCGCTGACGTCACCGCAGCCC